>VXBW01007452.1:135030-149610 GCA_013400375.1 Thinocorus orbignyianus
CCTCACACCCACCGCGGCCTATGATGGGCTGCGGGAGGGCGTCCGAAAGGGGCCTCCCGCAGCCCATCACAGGCGAACCGGTATCACACACAAGGCGTTCACACTCCCCACCCGCCAAAAGAGAAAAGTCTGGCTGTGAGACCCCCCTTTCCGCACCCCCCCACCCCGGCGCCGCCTCGCCTGTGGTGATGGAGAGCCGCCATCTTGGCTCCCCCCCTACACACCCCACCCTGTGAGGGAACTCGAGGAATATGGATGGTTTGGGTTCTAGGCCCTCTGGTGATGCCACCTCCTTCATCAGCCGGAGGTTGTAAAGCAAAAAAAAAACAAACAACCAAAGAACCCCCACACAAGTGAGTCAGCTGCCCAAGGAATGGATGGAGATGCATGTGGAAAAAAAGCGCTTTGGGGTTTCGGAAGCGCCCCCAAGTTCATTTTTAATAGAGCGTGGAAACAATCGATGATCATAACTGTATTTTAACCAAGGCTTTTTTGCCGGGTGAACTGTCCTTCTCCCTATTCTCTTCCCCCGCCCCTTAAATAAATATTTGTTTCAATTCTTTAAACATAGTCAAAGAAGCAGATCACTTTACTAGAAGACTGTTTAGCTTCGTGGTCAAGGCTTTCTCCCAGGGAACAATTTAACTTGCTGGTCCAGGCTTCAGTCATCCAGCATCTGAGGTTAGAAGTTCAAGGTTTGTTAATTTCGAGGCATGATATCTCTCCCCACCTTTAGCCACCAGGGTTCAAAAATGTCAAGGAAAGTAGCAAAGGTCTCAAGAGCAGCGACTCCCACTCTCTAGGTGTATCCTAGAGATAGGTGTATCCTTCCCAAGGGAACCCGCCTCAGGAGACAACTTTTCTGGCAGGTACTTGGCAGTTTGAGGGTAGGTACCAACCCCCTGAGCCTTAAACCCAAGCTGTCCATCATCACCTCCTCTCTTTTTCTGTCTCCAGCGGCTCTCTAGCTTTAGAAAACCAAGCAGGACTGGAACAAAGATCAAGGCTTTGGCTCAGTGGAGGTAACACATTCACAAAGTGAAAAAAAGGCTCGCCCCTGGGGGGGAAGCTCATGTAATCCTCCATGGATTTGCCACTGCTGGCACCTCCTGCAGGAGGGCAGCACCTTCCCTAGAGGGGTAGACAGGTCCTTCTCAAACCACCACCTGGTTTTCATGTGAGCAGCATGGTGGTGTCAGGAAGGGAAAGGGACTGTCACAGGTTTCAGAGGGAGACTCACCACCAAAGCAGGTCTCAGCCTAGCCAAAATACTCAGGTGCACAGATATGAGGCATTTCATACCAAAATGGAACATACTGCAACCCACCTGGCCTTGGCCAAAAGGTCTGATTATTTTCAATGGCTTAATCCCACTCTAGTATCTTTCAGTCTTCGTGGGACAGTCATAGGTGTCTGCAGAGGAGGAAGCCAGTAACAGACTCATGTAGATTAAAAAAAATAGTAATAAAATTTCCTCATCAATTCTCATCACAAGTTTGATGAGAAATGTTGGTCGCACTTCCACCTTCAGGGAAGACCTTGAAGTAAGTTGTAAATATTCAAGCAAAGGCTTTGCAGAAATAGGCATCTTCCACCTGAACAGCAATTAAACATGGCTCAAGCTAGTCCTAGAGGGAACCATGGCAACACAGTTGTAAAAAAATCAGGCAGGAGAGGAAGAGCTGCTGAGTCAGCTTCAACACAGGGAATGGAAACCAAAACCATCCAGAAACAACTTGGCCATCCTGCCAAGAGAAGGCATCAGCAACCCTGTGAGGTTCTCCCAGCTGCTCAAACAGGACAGTCCAATTTCAGGAAGGAGGATGCATGACCCAGAGCCCGACTCTGGGGAGCGGGCATGCTGCGCCCTCACAGTTCCAAGACTCTTATTGCCCTGCTCTCCAGAGCCCTTCTCAAAACCCTAGGAATGAGACTCGGCCGAAGGGATGGAGCCTGCTCCGTGCTACAGGTGAGAGGGACAGCTTGTCCAGGTGTTCCTGCCCGCTCTCGCACCACACCGTGGGCACCTGGCAAATATCAAATGAACCACCGAAGACCTGAATGACCATTAGCATTACAGCATTTTTGGCTATCTGCCTACCAGATGCGGAGCACAGAGAACCCTTTGTTCCAGTGGCATTGTTACCACCAGCCAAACTGCCTACTGCCACAAGAGAGGTGATCAGATTCCCCTTCTCCTCCCCTCCCCATCTGTTCATTGCAACCACGTTACATGTGAGAATTTGCATAAATTGCCCTCTGATCTGTGGAAGAAAATCAAAAATCCAGTTTGGAAATCCACAGCAGGTTGACAAGTAGCTTTGATCCCTGAAATTTCCAGAGAGTGGAAGATTAAGGATTAATTAATTAACATTCTCCCAATCCAAAGTGAAGGAAATCATGCCCACCATAAGCAGAGGAACAAGTCTTCCTTTAAAGAAATTCCCCATCAGTATCTAAAGGTTCTCCAATCAGTCAGCAAGGAAAGCTCATTTCACATCCCCAAGTCAACCACACCGTTTTTCTGACAAGGTCTACATCAATGTGCATCAGTGACAGACACACAAATCCTCATCAAATCCAGCACCTCAGATATGGTGGTTTTCTTTGGGTTGGGACAGTACTAGAGTCACTGCCCGAGTTGGATCTCAGAACCTGTCTCAGGCAAGCAGTCCAGAATCTGGACTGAGTATTAGATGGCAGCCTAAAGGTCAGAATCCTCCTTGGACCTCAGCAGATCTTTTTTCTTGTTTACTTCCAGGATATTTTTAGAGAGCAGATCTCTCTCGGCACAATCTGCCTCAGAGAGAGGCTGAGCTTTCGTGACCGACTCATCCACACACGCAGATCACCTGGAGGCCCGGGGAGAGATGCAGATTGTTTTTAAAGCACTTTTCAAGCACCCTTGGAGCCACAACTGATTAGTGAGTCATGCAAATACGTCATTGTGAATATATTTCTTGGAATTCTGCTTCACGAAATGCAATAGCACACAAGAAAACCATGAGTTCTAACACCTGAATTGGGTCCAGGCCCCCATTTCTTCCAGTAGCTCTGCATTTCTAATTTCTGAAAGGACCAACCTCTCTCCTAATGACCAACAAAAGACTGGCCGCATTGAATTAGAGCAGAGGTCTGCCTTGCCCAACACCCCCCAAGATACCAACCAACACCTTTGGAAGAACATAAAGACAAAGTAAGGCTATTATGATAGGCCCCGGAGTACTCCATCATCTTCCAGCAATTTGCGATTCAGGGATTTCCTGAACTCAAAGGAGTGCCTATGTATTTAAAAGACCTTCCAAGAATTTGTCCCATCATTTTGGAGCCTATGCAAATTTTAGCAACATCATCCTGGAGCAAAGATTTCACAGCTTAGATAAGCTCCATGACAAAAAGACCTTATTTGTTCTGAGCTCCCTATCTTGCAATTCATTTCACTTTCTCTACCACAAAACCTCATCAGACCAACCCTTGAGAAAGAAAGACAGTCTGAGCTTTTTCAGTTATGATTTGAAACAAACAGCCTTGCTTACAAGATCAGAGACTCAATGGTCCAAAGAAATTACTCTGATGGACAACCCCTTTCCCTTCCTAGAAGTAATACAGTCTCTGGGAACCTCTTGTTCTGAAGTGGAAAAGGAGGAAGCAGGGACTCAAGCTCCTCTGAGGCACCCTCATACATGTCGAACTAGACAGAGGACTAGCTATGCCTGAGGTGGTAGGTGCAAGATACCTTCCTCCTCTCCCTCTGTTTCAGGTTTCAGCGAGGGTGGTAGCCTAAATCTAAAGAGGCTGTTGAAATACTTCCTTGTGCAGTCTAAAGATCTCCAGCACCATCCAACTGAAGCCAAGGAACTTGGCTACAGATACTGTGAACGCAATTCTTTCCAGGACTTCTGTCCTACAGTTGAAAAAATAATCTCCTTTAGAAAGCACGTCCAAGGCCATCTTGGAGAGATTTGAATTTTGGAGCCAGAAGTGTTTCCTAGAGATCCTGCTATGTTCAAAGCCTGAGCAGCTGCACCTGACAAACTATAGCCAGCTTGAGAGCACTTCTCAGTCTCTCCCACTGTACTAAAAAACCCTTTGTATTTTCTTCCTCAGGAAAACAGCAGCCCATATTTTTCATTCACAGTTTTGGAAGAGAAAAAAAAAAAAAAAAAAAAGGGATCCTTCTTTGAAGCAGAGAAACTCACACTATACTTGGGATCCTCTTTGAAGCTTCACCTTTTGTGCCTGTTAAAACCAAGTATTTTGATACGAAGAACTGGGGTGCCAGCCTCTCCCTTTCTTCCTTTATCCCTAAGTAATACTCATGGATTTCCTCCCTACACATTTTCATTTTCCTTTTGCCACTTCCATTTTATAAAGCTGAGAGAAGGTTTTGGACACAGAAAGGAAAGAAAACAAAATAACACAAAACAAAACAAAAATAGGAGAGCTAGAGGAAATGCCAAAATGGAAAAATCAGACTTGGGAATTTTGTTTTATGAAATGTGAAACCTTTTCATCTCCAGCCCAACCAAACTTCCATTTTTTTTCCCTCCTAACGGACACACGAGGTGTGTTGTCTCTGACCCGAGATGCACTGAAGCCAGCTACCCTGGTAGGCTTGCAAACTGCAGTTCACGGATTTGGACTAGAGAGAACATTATGATAATCTAATTTGCCCTCGTCTGTACTGCAGGCCATAGCACTTCCTCTTGTAATTCCTACAGCACGTGCATGCTTTCTGTCTGGACTAAAGTGTATTTTTCAAAAAGCATCTGTCCTAATTTAAAGGCCTTAAGTGGTGGCAAATCTAACACGCACTTAGGCTTGTGGCCTGAGGGTTACCTAGAAGATAAACTTCACATAAAACCCATTCAGCAGCCTGGACTCCCTTGTCCCCAGGAGCAGAGGATGATCTCTCCCTGAAGATGAGATCCAAACTGAACTTGCCACTGCATTCTCAAAGATTGACTAAAACTCACCCCCAGGAACCTGGTACCTTGATCTTGAGGAATCAAGGCCGGGCAACTTGTGTTCCCCTCTCTCTCCTCTCTAGACGCTAAGCATTCTCATGCTTTCCTGGACAGGCAGGAGTGATTTTTTCTCCCTCCAGATCCTAGAAAACTGTGAGGCTGCTCAGAAGAAGAGGGAACAGACGCCACTTCCTTGGAGGGCAAGTCCTTAAAATTTCCTTTTCAGTCCAGTTCTGAAAGTACTGGCCCAAAAGACTTGGAAAACATTTTTTCAGGGAGGCTTTCCAAGATGAGGATAACACAACTGAACCTTTCACTTAAAGATGCTGTAAATTGAGGAGATGGAAGACCATAGAGCCAGGTGCCAAGAGGACCTCTGAAGAAAGGATCCTAGGATCCCTCTGAGAGCTAGGAGGCCCCAGAGTATCATAAACAAACACCAAAAGAGCCTGTGTACCAAAATCATGTTCACCATGAGTCACATCTGAAATCGAAGGCAAACTGGCTTTTCTTAGCCCTAGAAACCACAGAGCAACACATTCAGAGCTTAGAACCCCAGAGGTGATGGCAACGGCCGTGGCAGCTTTCCTCCAAAACACACTTTCGCACCGACTCTGCGCATCAGCCACAGGGAGCTACCGACTGGAGAGAATTTGTCAAGAAAGAATTGTCCTGGCCTTCAGTCAATTATTTGAGGCTTAGCCTGGAGGATGGTTACAGACCTGAAGAGATGCTTTATACAAGAACTCTGAGGAACTCTCCTCAGCTGAAATAGCCAGACGAGTCAAAAAACTGCCTCAAAAATGGAGAGTCAATCTGATCAGCCCTGAACTCTCCCCACAGAAACTCCCCCAAGCCAAAAGGCCAGCTGCATCGGCCTCACGTGGAACTGGAGTGCCGGATGTTGTCCAGGATGCTGGCTCTTCAGAGATGAATCGCACCAAGCTATGCAGAACTCTCCCTCCTGCCCAGTCCCAAGAAAACAATCCAACACAACCAGTTCTTGCCAGTCTCCTGACGTCAGGACACCTTTCAGCATATGACCATTAAACAGAAGGAACATAACAGCATAACACCCCAAAAGAACTGGAAAGTGCTCCTCAAACTAGAGAAATTGTAGCTGCTTGTACACAAGGTGCTACATGACATGCTTCTGCTTCAAATTATCAGAAGTACATTTAAGGTTAAAAGGAGATTACGCCCAAGACATTTTGTTTTCCTATCAAACGCACCCACCAACAGCACAGAGGCATACACCAGACAACTGACCTTCAGACTACAGACACAAGGACAACCCCACCTTTAGTGGTGACACCACGTAAAAGCTCTTGGGGACACAAGAGAGTTTGCTTATTTCTAGTAGAAAACAAACCCACACAGAGCTAACGACTGGCAAACACGGGGATATCTGACCACTTTTGCTATTGCCACTTTCTCTTAGGACTGAAAAGAAATACAAAGGAGTCCCACTTTGCAGTCATGACAGCATCCCAGGACATGCAGATTTGGCTGTAGAAGCTGAACAAAGGTACTAAGCAAACACTTCTTCCAAACTTTCTGCCCCAAAGTTCCCATGATACGGCAAAACTGGTTACAAAACACCCCTTCCTTTCACCAATTAATGCGCCTTAACATAACATCACCCTTTTGCAGGATCTTTCAAAAGAAAAGTAACACCAAAGCGTTCATCCCACTTTCATCCCTCACCACATGGTCCTTTATTCGACACCCGTGATGCTTTCACCAATGTCCTGGCCAGATTACCACCCAGCAAACCATGTTCTGCCCCCACAGAAGGGCAAGAAGCTTGCAACAGCTACAGAACCCAACGCTTCTTGCCCCAAACAGAAAACCCATGCACAACACCACCAAACAACAGTGAAACAGCCACACTGACCCACCCCAGAGGTGACCACATTCAGCATTTTGGTATGATGATCCCCTTCAGTTCCTAATCCCATTAAGAAGCTTGGAATCCTTCAGTCTAATACCACTGGGATTGCTCCTGGGGATGCTAACAGCCCTGACAGGGAACTGGAGGGCCAAGACTTGAGCCCCCTTTCATTCTCTGATTCAGTCCCAACTCACAGTTTGCACTTCTGGCTGTCACGGACCACAGCAAAAGCAACTTCCATCCACAGAAGTCCACCCTTCCCTGAACCACCAGCTGGCACAGAAGAGCCAGACCACCACAGGGAACAGCCACACTGCCAAATTTTCTTCAAACATCCAAAACTAACACCACCACTTGCCCAAGACTCAGCAGGAGAAGGTTTAGGACCAAAAGGCTTATTTTTAATAAAGGATTACTAAAGTATCAATCACAAGGCTTCAAGTTAGGAACAGAACAAAAATCACAGGTTTGATGCTGCCAGCCGCTCTGTTAGGGGTGCCTACAACCCCTCCTCCAGTGTTCAAACAAACTGCCAATCTGCGGGCCACAAAAGGCCTCTGGAGAGGGAAAAACTGGAAAACCATTTCCTTTAGCCCAGGTCCTACTGACTCCAGGAACAAGCACAAACTCTTTGCTTCAAATCATCACAGGGCAGGAGTCACTGGTGGTAGCCCCTGCAAAGACACTACAGCCACCAAGCGCCTGTAACTGACCTTCAATCTACTTAACCCTGTGCAAAACACTCACAAGCTCCTAATCCCGCCTCCACGGAAGTTCCAAAAACTCCTTTTTGCCCCAGAAGCAATAGCTTTGATCCAGCACCACTTGAGAGACTTACCTTCCCAAACTGCTCAAAATACTGTTTCACATCCTCCACAGTAGTGTTCACAGACAGACCACCCACAAATATCTTCTTCGTTCGGGTCACCATCTGGAAAAGGGAAGGACAGGAATTCACCGAATAAACCCAGAGCCAGCAGAGAACGAGACTCAAAAGGCCAGTAACTGCCCTCCGCTGCCAGGAAGTGCCTGCCCCTTCGCTGCAATTGAGCTTTCCACCTTCTCAAGGCCCCCTGGCCAAAAGTGGCCAGCAGGCCTGTCCCACACTGGACGCTCTCACCCTCCCACCACCCCAACGTGTTAGCCAGTGCCCAGCCACCACCACCTCCTCTTCCTCAGACAGCATGTTACCAGCCTCTCCCCTCGTCAACCTGCTGCCACTCTCCTGGCACCTTCACACCGCCATGAAGACATGGGGCCTGACTGTCCCCTCCCAGCCCCACAGCTCTCCCCGCAGCGCTGCCACCTTGCACAGCCAGCCTCTTCCAGGCTTCCCCAGAGCAGAATGACGGGCAGGAGGCTCCAGCACAGGTAAGCTGCCCAGGCTTCACACTCCTAGCATCCAGTGGTGCATGGAATAAGCCTCGTTTCACACCCATTCCCCAATCACATAACTGGAGCCCAGTCAACTCCCAGTTAAATCTCTTTTGCCTTTGCAAGAAGGCAAAGGGAAGATCCCTCTGCCAGTTGTCACTCACGCAGCTGGGACAAGGAAGAAAACCAGCTACCCTGACAGGGGCCATTGCTGCCAGGCTGAGGCACACCGGCATCCTTTGAACCAGCTCTCCAGCTGCATCCTCCCCTTAGCTGCTTGGCTACACCCCTGCTCTCAGAGGAACACATGGTCCTAATTACCCCAAGGAGCATAGGGCTAATCCGCAGCAATTCCCTGGCTTGGAGAGCAGCCCGTTCTAACACTAAAGCACCTTCTGTCACCAAACTGCTTAATGGAATTAACCCAATTCCTACCATGTGCTTCCTGGCTCCAGTTACTTGGGATACCTGCTCACCAATTGTTCTCAGTGCCTGATCCCCCTTACTTCCCGCCCGGCACCAGTCTCCTCTTCCCTCTCTGCTTCTCCACACTGCTGCTCCCCAGCTCTTTCTCCCGTGACCACACTTGGAATAGAGAATTTAAACTTTAAAACTCCCATCCAAAAGCGAAGTTAAAGGGAGACCCAAAGTCTAAAGGCAGTCTCCAGCCTGCTGCTGGCTCATTAGTTACAAGTTTCTAGCTGCACGCTTGGAAAAAGTTCCTGCAACTGCATATTTCGATGCCAGAGACTCTTGTAGATAAGGTCCAACACCAAACTCCTTCTGCCCTTTCCAGTGCTGAAGCACACAAGGGCATTTTACAAAATGAAATCCTTCTCTCCCTCCCTGCCATACACCTATTCACACACACATGGCCCTCATTTCCACCTGTATCACACTGCAGCGTGGAGCTGTTCTCTGCCTCCTACGGCCTGAAGCTTCCAGGCACCAGCTGCACCCTTGGAAGGACTAAGTTCACCCTGGGCATCTATTTCACCAACTTTAACTACTGCATCCTAAAGGACAACCAAGGGGCCTCCTGGTTCCTCCAGTGCCACACACACCCCCAGCACTGAGCCCGACAGGAGCACACTGCAGTGCGGCACATCACGCTGGCCACAGGGCATAGCAGGTCCTGCTCCAGGGGAGTCCTGAGCAAGCCCCAGGGAGGGACTCGGCTGGGTGCACCAGCAACCTTGCACAGAGGGACAAGATTCACCACTACAAATTTCACCCTTTGGAGCGGCAAAGGCCACCTGCGGTACTTACCTTGGGCTGTGCTCGGCGGGGGAACGCTACCTTCGGGTCAATCTGAAAGAGATGTGGGGAGGAGCAGGTGAACACGCTTTTACCGTCTATTTACAGAGGCAGGGTCTCCTCCACGTGCACGGCTGTCTCTGCCCACGTGGCACCTTGCTAAAAACCCAAAGAATCTACCTGAGGTACGTAAAACGAAGCTGGCTGCAGACACCCTTCCTGCTCAGTAAGGTGTAATCCAGGGAGACTACAAGTCCCAGCATGCAGCGGTCCATCGCTGGCTGAGCGCTGGCCAGACGCACCCGGGAGCCCATCACATGCTGGGATTAACAGGCTGGGCTGCACCCTCCCGCTCCGCCTGCCCTTGGGTACCCAGCATCACCGGCCTCACGCTAAAAGTGCTTTCTTTCACCTTTTTGCTTTCCCCTTCCACTCTACCCACAAGCACAGGGCTCAGCTGAGTACTAAAACAGGCCAGAAAAGAGGCAGCGCAGAGAAAGCCAAATATTTAATCCCACAAAGAGCAGGGTGAAGAAATAAAAGGGCAGAGAGGACGGCACGAATTAAAGCAAAGGGCCCAAAGCCCCCCCGGGCTGCGGGGGCTGTGGCCGAGGGCAGCGTGTGGCCCCTCTCCCCGGGCTGTGCTGCACACAATGCCGCGAGGCCTCCCCTCGGCGGGCTGAGCCTCCCATTATGCCTGTTCAGCTCCTCTATAAACCTGCCGCCGGCCCCGCGCCACCATCCAGGTGCCGCACGTTCCGCTGGGCTCAGCAGGGATGAGCGCGGGCCCTGCGCTGGCCTCACCCCGCCACAAAAGCCGGGACAAGACTAACCCTGCTGCCAGCCAAACGCCCACGAAGCCTCCGCTCCTCCTCAGCCACCACCTCTTTCTTTACAGCCTATTTTTACAGCAACTCCTGTAAAGTTACATCACACCGGGGATGATCCAGACCTACAAATCAGCTTACAAAAGACCTGCGATAAAGGCAGGTTGGGCTCATCCCCACACTTGGACTGGCTGCAGCTGGGAGGGCAGCCTGGAGCATTGTCCCATCAGCCCGGCAGCTCAAACAGCCCAAAAGGAAGCTGTTTCTCCAGCTCCTCTCCCTGCTTTGTTCCCAGCCTGGCCGTCCTCTCGTCCCACGTCCTTTCACTTGTCACACAGCCCCCCGGAGCTCGGCCTCCCCGTGCCCTTACACCAGCTTCTCTCCCTGCCTTCCCCACCTCCATCCTGACTCACAGTCTACAACATAAATAAACTCAGCACGCAAGTAAACAGAGGCAGAAGTGAAGAGCACAAATAAACTCAAAAATAAACCTCCCTCCCTGAGCTCCAAGCGCCAGCAGATTAGCATACCCTCTGGTGCCTCCCCAGGGCATCTGAACCCTCCCTCCCCTCCCGGCACACACACACACACACCCCCCCACAGCTTCCTGGCTAGTGCAGACACCCACAGCAAATTCTAAGGACAGGGGACGGCAGGAGACCAGGAGGTTGATGGCAGATAATAAGCAAAAACAATAATCTACTGTCTTTTACTTCTCAGCCAGTGTCATTCGGCTCCTGCCAAGAAGATGCTTTCATACTCAGTAATGCTAAGCTCGGCCTCATTTTCTCATTACCCTGAGTGTGATCAACTGGGCAGAGATAACGCGTCCTCCTGGCTGGAGGGAGCAGGCAGTCATTTCACAAATTCTTCTGCACAACCAGCTATTGTTGCAGGTAGAGGGAGGCCGGGGCGGCCCACTGCAGGGGCAGCCCGGGGAACACACGGAGGGGAGCAAGTTCAGCGCCAGACTCAAGTTACTTGAACTGGACTGCTCCTCAGTGGCTGGAGTCTTGCTAATTAAAGCAAAAGCACTGGTGCCTTATTCCCTCATTTCTGGTGTTAAAACAAATAGCCCTGGAGGAGTTGTGTTTCAGTGTCACCCACTGACGTAATGGATCCTTTCTACAAACCCAGACAGAAATCTGCTACGAGTGAGAGCATTCAGGACTGCTCAGATTGTATCCAAAAAAACAAAACCCCAGGATCAGGCTGCAGTAGTGGAAGTCACCTGAAGCACAAACCGCTTCCACTTTACCCCACAAGGCTTTGGGGAAGAGGAATCCCACTGATGTCGCAGGTGCACCAAGCGGGCCAGCCGGGCTCCTCGGTAACACTCTTCAGGCCACCCATGGCACCATGTAACAGCTCGAGTCATGTAACTCCTGCCTTCACCCGCCTGGTGTCGGTGCCCCAAAGCAGGCAGAGGACAGGGAAGGACCTGTGAGACCTCAGGACTGGGTTTGTTCATCCATCACACCTTCACTCCATCACGCTGCGCTGCCCCGAGAGCCGCAGATCACTCGCTCCCACCGCCACAAAAGACAAGCCCAGCAAAAACTCCGTAACAGCAACAAAGAAACGACAGAGAGACCCAGCACCGCCAAAGCCTGCTCTTCAAGCCACCGGCCGGCTGCAGCTCTACCAAGTCACGCAAATCTTTTACCTTGAGACTGCGAAGCCAATTCTCATATCAAGTATTTCCATAAATAACCCCGTAGGCTGCTGCTATCTAGCTTACAAACAAAGAGGAGTCTGAAAAGCACAAGGTTTCCCTGGAGAATCAGGCCAACGGCACTCGTTAGGGTAGGAAGAATCGGAAAACAATGAAGCAACAAGTTGGGCAGACACTGTCTATCAAGTGCTGCTTGCCAGGAGACACCAAGCCTCGAGAGAAGGCTGCCCTTCCAAGACACCGGGCCTTTTCCTGCAAAGTTTCATAAACCCCTAAACTAGGATTCAGATGAGTTTGTGTCATTTAACCCATGACTCACAGCAGAGCCTTTCAGCTAAGCAGGGAAAAGCCATACGGAGGCTCCACACGGTACCACAAGACCAACCTCTCACCAGGCAAAACACCCCAAAACAACAGACCCGGCTGAAAACCACACTAAATAACAAATAAATTAAAAAATAAAAAAGGAAGAGGGGAGAGGATCGAAGCTCCTAACAAAGGAAGGGCCACAGCAAAACTGCCCCCATTCTCTGTGCCACGCTGGCGGGGCGAGCGCAGCAGATGCAGTCGGGAATTTCAATGGCCGGCCGGTCCCCACGCCACGAGGCCCTTCTGTTCTCCTGCAGTGCCCGCCCGGCCATCCCGGCCCTGCCTGTCCCTCCCACCCTCCTGGGCCACACGGTGGGCACAGAGTGGCTTCACACAGGCAGCAGCAGCCGTTTGGGGAGAAGAATGGAGTCGGTGGGGGTTTCAGCTCACTCCTAGCCCCAAAACACTTTCAGGATTAGTGCCATAACAGACATCCATCACTTGCCTTTCCAAGAGGGGTCTATGCCAGTCCGCAGACTCATGACGGGACTAGCTGAGCAGACACCATGTTTACACAGGCTAGTTAAAAAAAAAAAAAAAAAAAAGAAAGAGGAAAAAAAGAAGAAAGCCCTGGGCCCTCCTCAAAAGACTTCAGCAAAATCCTCCCCCAGAGCAAAACTCACTTTACATCACTCCTGAAAGGAGGAGGAGGAGGGCTGGGAGTCCTGGGGACCCAGCCTCGGCCAGGAAGGCTGGGGTAGGTTTAACCGGGAGCTCCCGTGGGGAGGAAGGACCTGTGCACATCAAAGGGAGCGATCCAGGCAGTTAAACAGGAACAGACATAAATCTCGCTGCAACTCACGCCATAAACCCTAAGGAAGGGGGTCCTGCTCTCCCGCCCTCTCCCTTCTGCCAAGATAAAGGCTGGGACGCCCGAGCCACGCGCTGGAAGAAATAAAAGTTGCGCATTCAGACCTCTCGGCAGCCTGTGCCTGGAGCCGGAACGTCTCCCCTCACCGTGCCACCCCCTCGCAGCCCCCACCGCTCCCCCATCCCTACCCTCACCTTCACCCCGGGGCAGCAATAAGGAAAAGGAATTCAGGGGAAGGCCAGTCACTAAAACTAAAGAGAAGGGACCTCCCACTCAGACACCTCACCCCCACCCCCCAAAACAGCCTGCACATCTCCCGAGCACCGCAGATCTGCAACGTACGATACGCCACCAACCCAGGGAGCCACCAAACGCTTTCTGCTGGCCCAGGCAAGGATTCCAACCAGCCTCCTCTCACAGAGCGAGGGCCAGAGCCACGGCTGCTCTGAGAGGCCAGCAGTAGCCCACATGGCCGGGCGCTGGCCATGCTTGGAGACAATAAAGTCGTGAACCTCCATGACCGTTACAAAAACTTCACCAGGGGAAACCACAGGAGAGTCTCCGGGCTGGCATGAAGGCTCTCTGCCGAGGCGGGGGGCATGGGCCACCACGGCTTGGGGAAGCAGAGCCTGGGCAGTGGGGACAACATCCCTGGGGAGGGGGGAGTGGTGCTGTGCAGCACTCAGTAGGGGGCAGGGGTGGCTCCCCTCTCCCCAAACACATCCATTTCCCGGTGCAAACCCTCACCCCAAAGGCACTCAGGTGTCTCGGCTCCAGGAGGGCAATGGTGGCTCCTCGAAGGGGCCTCACCACTGGTGGGCAGGAGGGAAACCATCATCGGGACCTGCAGACCCACACCAGGACGTCAGCCCTGGGTGGACGGAGAGCCCGGTGCTGGGGCGGCACTCCCTACGCACACACACACCCACCCCCCCGTGAGCAGAACACAGAAAGGGATCAATTCCTATCAGAAATCGATAGTTTACAACCTCTAACTGGAAATCAACCACTGTAACTGAGGGCCGCTCCGAGCATAGCCGCTCCGCCAGCAAATTGCACCCCTGAAATGAGGAGAAGTCATCTCACCGTCTTGGAGTCCAGTTCATGTCTGGATTGGGCCAGGACCTTGTCGACGCCAGCCTGGTCCATGAACGTGACGAACCCGAAGCCCCTGCGCCCCGCAGCCCGGGCAGGAGAGGGGATGCGGAGAGAAGAGAGAAAGTTGGTTAAAGTGGCGGCCGGGCCGCGGCGGGGGCGAGGGGAGGCGCGGGCCCGGCCTCTCACCTGGATCTCTTTGTCAGCGGGTCCCGCATCACCAGGCACTCCTTCACCTCGCCGAACTGGCTGAAGTACTCCCGCAAGCCTTCTGCAAGCACAGCGCCCACCGTTGGGTGTCCCCGGCCCGA
>VXBW01007452.1:150065-201162 GCA_013400375.1 Thinocorus orbignyianus
CCCCCGGGGCGGCGGACAAAGGGCGGCGGGAGCCGGGCCCGATTCGCCGCGGCAGATCCCGGGAGACGGCTGGTTCCCCTTCTCCACGGTGTCCTACCGGCACCGGGAGGGTTCTGGGACCGGCCCCCGCCGCGGTCGCTTCTGTGGCCGGAGCGGGGCTGCCGTAGCCCCGGTAGCCCAGCCGGGGAGCCCCGGCGCCTGCACCCGAGGCTCCTTCCCGGGGCCCCGGTACCTCCGTGCCCCCAGCGGCAGCCCGCAGGGATCGGAGACTCCTGGGCCGCCCCGGCCGGCGGGCTCCNCGCCCGGCCACAGGTGGCCGGGGAGTGTGGCCCGGCCGGTCCCCGAGTTCAGCGCCCCGGGAGCGGGTCCCGCTCGCTCAGGCTGGCAGGCAGAGTCGTGCCAAGCTGTCCCCACTGCCACACGAGTTCATCCACACGCTGATGGCTTCTGGAGCAGGTCTGTGTGCTCTCTGCTCTTGGGCACCCCGGTCCCGGGTGGCTGGAGGAGCTCAGCAAGGAGCAGGTGAGATGCGGGGTGTCACCTCTGAAGCTAGAGAAAGAGCTGTAGGCTGTCCCCTGCCTGTGCCTTGTGTTGCACTTGTCTGCATCTGTGGAATATCAGCACGGAGCAGTGTACAAACCCTCTGTGAACAGCTTCTGCAAGCCCCTCTCATTGCAAGGGGGTGTCACGGGGTCCCAGGCATGTGCCGCTGTGCTGCCAAATATTCCCCGTGCGCATTGCTAGCTCCAGTCCTTCCAGCCCAAGCCTTCCCTGTGCTCTCTCTCACTGCCTAGAGTGAGGTATTGACAACTCTCAGGTCTCTGCCACCCTCTTTTGACCTTCCTTCCCCTTCTCATGACTGCTTTTCCAGGTGCCAATATACCTCATCTCCTTCTTGGAGAGGAACCAGGACACCTTTGTTTTAACAACACTTTGCTCTAATATCTTTCATTACATGGGCTCGTCCTGAGGCCCATGGCTGCAACTCCAAGCTAAATTTGTCCTCTGCCCGTTAGCTCTGCCAAACCACCCTTCACCCACTCCATTTCCTGAGCTGGGTCAGTGACACTGTCCTGTCTCCTGGCCCCGTACCTAGACATGGCAACACCCTCAACACCAGAGACTTGGGAGCCACCCCTGGGAAATGAGCTACACAGCATCCCAGTTGTGGCTGCGGAACAGCCCCAGCTCCCATTGCCACCAGTTCAGGCTGAGCTGCTTCTCCAGAATAACCCACTCATCATTCCACAGGGCTGAAGTCACCACTTTGGGTGGAGGTGCCCTGAGAGGCAGCTCGGCTGGTGCAGAAGATAAATAGAAATAAGGATGCCCAGAGGTGGTACTGGTGTGAAGGCAGCGAAGGGCAGGGCAGGGCTGTGCGGTCGGTGGAAGCAGCGGTGCTGAGGCAGCACCTCAGCCCTCTCCCCTTGTACATCCTGAGAAACCCAGATGATAGCTGGGCTGTCAGAAAGCCACGACGGCTTCCTGCCATGCTGCCCAAAATCACCACTGCTGCGCTGCCTCCTGACACCTGCTCTCCCATTTGGATGGCAAACACTCCAAAGGGGACATTAATGTTTTGAAGTCACCTGGCACAGCTTTTCATGCTCCATAATCACCCAACCTAGGTACGCAAGAGAATTAAACACAAGAACAAAATAAAAGAACAAGAGCTCAGTGTCAGACACACTGAAGTGTAACATCTCTTAGTTTACTACCAGTGCATCGCTGTAATTTTAAACGCGTGTTATTTATGAGACAGATAAAGTAAAGCACTCAGAGAGACACTGATAAAATGCTTAATCGTATCTTCTTTGCCTTATGCTTATTGTTTCATTCTCTTTTTCTCCAGCAAAATAATATTGGAGAAGGGAGAATAGGATCAATGTGAGTTAACATCTGTGAACATCAGAGGGGAAAAAAGTGAACTCTTCAGGAGGCTTTGGATGTAGGATGTGGTTGGACTTGCATCACTGGGAATGACACCGTACCATGTAACTTATTCCAAGGCCCTTTCCAAAACATACACGCAATATTTTGTATTTCCACCTTAGGACCCGAAAGTGCTTTGTAAATATCAATTCATTTATCTCTGTAACACACGAGACAGCGGGTCTTGAAAAAATCTGTTCATTAGTGACAGTAGGAAGCTTTCCTCATAGAGAAGTAAATATATAAAAAATTCCAGACCTTATGATTGGAAAGATGATCTGCCGAATGTAAAATAATGCAGCATTGTATTCCTGGGGCTGCAGACAGACAGCTGTAGTGCCTCTGTGGCTGCTGCTGAGAGGTTGCCAAACACCAGCGAGATTAACAAAACTGCTCAGTTTTCTTGCTGCTATTCAGCGTCTCGTGTGCGGTAGAGTGACACTATCAAAATCATGTCCACTTCCTGCTGAGGAGGATGATTGGCAAAGCTCTGCCCAGCACCAGTGGCAGACACTGGAGTTATTCATGGTGAGAGGGAGGTTCCGAAAAGCGGAGGTTAGGGGAGGGGCAGGACAGTGGCCACCTCTTTTCCTCCTTCATCATATAAGGCTTAAGGAGAGATTGTGTCTCTTAGGGACCTGTCTCTAGCCAGGAGGTTTTGGCGGTCGGGTACTATGAGAAGTTTTGCTTTTCGCTGAGTTTGGACAGCTGGTAAACAAACTTGAACTGTAATTCAGATCATTTTTGTAATATTTGCGTTACGATGCTGAACGTGCAAACCTGGACGATACTAATTGCAGCTCCGTGGGCAACCTGGGGGCAATGCCAGTCTCTGGCAGCAACTGCCAGCGGTGCTTGCGCCTGCTTTGGAAGGGATGCTGACCCTCTGGAAAGGCTGGTGGCAAAGCCTCCCTGCTTGCCCACACAGGAGGCAGCTGGGGGTGTTTGCCACAAAGGGAACCCACTGCTCAGCCACCTCCTGCCTGGCAGGAGCTGGCTTGGGGCAATAGTCAGGCACACGCGGGGAGAAGAGCTACTTAGAGAAACTGAATTATTTAAACTCCACTTAGGTCAGCGGGAGGGACACAGGAAGAGAGGAACGTCTGCAAAGGCACCAAGGATTTCTTTGCTTTCCATATAAGAAACCTTACGGAGCAAGATTCACAATGGAAAAAACAGGCTACATGGTGCAGAGTATTGAAGATCAGGGTGGGAAAGTATAGAGGGGAACGGGGCTGCAAGCAAGACAGGGAAAGAGAAACATAGGTGTGGGTGAGTCAAGAGCAGGAGAAAGATGAGTATGAAGAGTGAATAAAGACAACTGAGGTAACTGGAAGAAAAGAGCAAGGGAGAAGAGAAGAGGAGACCACCCCAATTACCACAAAACAGCAAGAGGGATTGGAGCCTCGGAGGGAAAAAGAAGGGGGAAAGAGGTCTGCATGAGATAGAAAATAGAAGTAAAACATCAAGAGAACTTGTAGCATAGTGAATAGGGATTCAGCATAAAACAGCAAAAAAGGAGAGGTCTCTGAAGGACAGCAGGAGACCGCAGGCTTCCACTTGCTGTCCTGGAAATGATGGCTAAGGGAAAAATCAGAGAGCCCTTCCTGCTATTCTCCCTCTCTGTAAACTCTAAGAACTGGTGTCTAGCCTCCTTGATCCTATCGAAAGTGGTCCAGCAACTGTGGGAGGAAACACCAACTGCTCAGCTCTAGCACCCGAGCTGCTCCGCACACCAAGAGCCCCCAGCACCGCACCAGCCCGGCCCCTGTGCAGGTGCCACCTCTCTGCAGGGACCTGCCAAGGGTCCTGCTCTCCAAAGAGGAGCTGAAAACATTTTCATTTCCCACCTTTTTTTTTTTTTTCCTCTCAACACAACACTCCAGAGATTGCATATAAAGTGACAGAGAGCGAGAACAGATTTGAAAAATGAGACCTCTCTCTTCGAATGTGCCCTGAGCTCCACCTTCCCTCTAACCTCTCCGTTACCATTTGTCACAGACTTTCATCAGTCACAGTTTTCTGCTCCATCCTTGCTCCGACCTAACCTCTCCCCCGTCCTCACTCCAGCAACCCGTGTTGGAGAGCTTTCCCAGCATCCACTGTGCAGAGGCTCTTCCCCAGCCTGGAAGCAGAGCGGAGCACTGCCTCCTGCTCCTTCTCTCCTTGCCTGGAAGCTCAGAGCTTCCCATGGCGTGATACACCTTAATGGAGAAGCTGTTGCCCAAGCACTCACACACAATTCATGGTGTCACACACACTTACTCTCAGGCGCGCTTCCTCCTTCTTCAGGCTCGACCCTGGGTTTCCCGCAGCAGTCTCAGACGTGGTAGTTCATGAAATAATTAATTTAATCGGGAGGTACAGCAGAAGAACAGCCCAGGCTGGGTGCCTCCACAGAGAGGGTCCCTGAACAAAGAAATCCCTGGGCAATTATACCCTTGTTATCTACACAGCCATCCCTCATGCACTGTCCACGTGTCTTTCAGTCCAATGGTGCTTTTTGGTCTGGGGTCTTCTAACATCTAATTGGATTCTTTTTCTGTGTCGAGGGAGGCAGGCTCTTATCTTGTTGACTGGCAGTTTCAGCCAAGAGTTGGAGCCTCTGTATCTTCTGTTTTACATTCCTTGTGCACCTGCATTTGCTGGCAAAACGTAGAGAAGCACAGAGTCCCAGACTTGGGAGAAACACTACCAAAACATCAGTGTGATACCAAGACACTTTCCCATACTAAAAGACTAAACACAGCACTGTACCACTTACTAAGATGAAGAACTCTCTCACGGCCTAATGGCTTCAGCAAATCCAGCTACCCCTGCTAAGTGAAGCTAAGCAAGCAGCACACAGCACACCATATTATAATCCTAAGTAATTTATTCTAATTAAAACTTACTTATGTACGCTAAACAATTAATATCCCTTGACAACACAGAGGGACTCATTTCCCCACTGTCAGAGAAGAGAGACGAGGACAGATGCAAGAGAAATCCACCAGATGTGCTAGACTTTTAAAGAAGACATTGATTAAACTGTTCCTCATGCTCTTTGGGGATAAGGCGATTGGCTCCACTCGCACAAGAGGAGATAAAGGTTAGATATGAGGAAAATCTTAGCAACTGCGAGGATGGCTGAGAATGGGAGAGGTCAGCCAGGAAGACCAAGGAATCCCCATCCATGAAGAAGACTTAAGAACAAATTAAGCAAGCACTGGTTTGGTTGTCCTTGCCTGTGGCAGAGATGACCTCCTGGCACCGCTTTCAGTCCTCAGTTTCTAGTTTCTTCATCACTTGAAGAACGGATGGAAAGAGTTTGGAGTAAAGGAGGCAAAAGCAAGGGCTTGTCTATCAGAATGGGGGATTCTGAGTGTGTTCCAACACACAGAGGGAGGCTAGACAAGAGAGGAATAACACAGAAATGTTCATGCTGTGGTCCATGGGCACATGTCAGGGCAAGGAACAGCACAGCATGGGCCTGGGTTGCACCAGGACCGGAAAAAAGGTCTGGGACTGAGTTGGGTCTATGGTGGTAACAGAAGGTCTGGGTCAGGTTTGAAAGCATCAGCCAGTGCAATGGCTGCCTGATATCTTAGACAGAATGGGTTTCTATATTAACATTTTTAAAAAGTATTGAAGTTCTGTATAAAAATTAAAATTCTGTGTCCCAGCGGAAAACAAAACCAAATGAAGAAAAGAGAGAGAAAAAAAAAAAAAAAAGAAGAAAAAAAGAGAACACCCGAACACAACACCACACTGGGGACAGCTTCTTGAGTGTCTCCCTGCAGGGACACTGGGTGCCTTGCAGCCTGGTTTGCAGGGTCTCCAGTAACCAGCTTCTGAGGCAGGGCTCAGAGATGCTGCACTATCCGTTGCCCTGCTCATCCTCCGCATGTCTGACGCATGTGTGAATTATTCATCTGGGGCTGAAGTCAGCACCATGTCAAGGACCTCTAAAATCTGCCTTAAAGATAGCCGAGTCCAAGGGAACAGGGGAGCAAGGGGAAAACAGGGCTCAGGAGAAGGAGGATTGGATCCTCTGCTGAGATGCTCATGGGAGGCAGAAAATCTGGGTGCTGGCACCGTCCCAGGGCAGCGCCAGAAGGAAGAGGCACTTACAGGAGCGAACAGAGAACTTTTGGCTCAACATACAAACAAGAGCTGAGCAAGCAGAAGATGTTTCTTCATCCCCTCTCTTTCAGGACATCATTGTTTTCCTACCTCTGCTATAACACTCACAGTGGCTTTTAACTCTCCCATTTCTTCAAGACTTATTTTCTAATCTAAGCTGATGAGACCTTTGCTCCACAAATCCCAACACAGCACTTCTCAGAAAACAACTTTAGAGCATTCTGGTACTACGGTGGTGTAAAGGAACTTGGACCACACTGTTAAACTTAACAGCACAAAATTGACAAGGTTTACTGATTATTTGGAGGAATGAAGGGCATCTTTAAAATCCAGGGTGGGTGCTGGAGCTCCTGAGGCAGGAAAGGTTCAGAGCAAGGCAAGCGTACAGGACAGAAATACACGCTGTAAATCTCCTTAAGCAGCTCAGCCTGTCCTGGTTCCTCAAGGTTTTGCCAAGGTATTTTGTTTGTACTTGTCACATGACTTCCATCAGGCATCACATCCTAATCAAGACAGACACCAGTGTCTTCCCAGGCAAAGCTCCCATTCTCGGATTGCAGGAGTGGCTTAGCTGCTTTGTACACGCAACTCCTGCCTGAGCCTCCTCCCCGCTGAATGGGGGAGGCACAAGAGGCTGCGAGGGTCCAGGTGCAAGTGTTGCCATCTCTGGTCCTTCTTCTATTTGCCGTAGAAGAACAGTCCATGGCGAGGCACGAACTCCCCCAGTGGATGTTGAGCTTAGAAGAACTCCTGGGTTTCTACATCAGTGCACCCAGAACAGAAGCTCTAGGGCCAAGGGTGGTGTCCTCCTGAAAGGGAGGGTTTCCCTCACCCCAGGGCACAGCATCTTCGCTCAGGCTTACAGGCTCCTGATCATTTTGGGTTGGGGAATGCAAGACAAGATGACTGTTACTAAATGCTCCAGTGGCAGCAACCTACACCAGCTTTTAAACATGTTGTGTTTTGAACTGGAAAAGGCTCAAAAGCCGTTCTTTGGTCCCAAGACACAGTGATTCCCCCTGCCCATAGACCCAGGCGAGCTGACCTCTAACTGAAGACAAGCTCTGAGTCTGAACTGCTCATAGTCTAGTGGGAAATACTTTGCTCCTGCTGCTGCTTGTCCATTCTTGCCCTTGTATCTTTTGCTCACTTTTCACAGCCTTTAAGCATTTATCTTTTCACGCCTTTGCCTGCTCTGGATTTCCCTCAAGGCTGATTTTGCTACATCAAGGTCCTTATGCCATTTTCTTTTATTTTTTTCCTTCTTTTCTTTTTTTTTTTTTTTGGTAGTCTCAGGCAGAACTTTCCCACCTGCCTCATGCCCATGTGGTTGCACGAGCTGAAGTAAACTGAGTCACTGACCCTTTTCCCACCAGGAGCGAGAAGTGATTCACAAAGGGTGCTCCTCAGAGCTCCCGGCTGGCGGATGGCCAAGCCGCCGCAACAGCTAAGGACCAGCTGCCTCCAAAATAGCTGTCCACAGCTCTCCTCAGCACAAAGCTGGGACGCAAGCAGCGTGGAGACCCTCTGTCAAAAGCCGAGGGGTGCAGAGGAGCAGCAGGAAACCTCCCTCACAATAGAGGTGCACAATATATATTGGAACCATCCCTTTACTAAGAGTAGGAATAAAACAGTAACATCTACAATTCAAAGTTTCTGTCGGATACATGTATCAAAACGGGGGGCATTAATGGTAAAAAAAAAATCCCTTAATGCTCCTACAAAAATTTAATCTAATTAAATGTTTTTAAGATTTTAGTTCCACCTATCTGCCACGTTCCTGGAGAAGAGAAGGCTGAGGGGGGATCTGATCAACACCTATAAATACTTAAAGGGCGGGTGTTGGGAGGATGGGGCCAGTCTTTCTTCAGTGTTGCCCAGTGAGAGGCCAAGAGGAAATGGGCACAAACTTGAATGTAAGAAAATCCATCTAAACATGAGGAGGAACTTCTTCACTTTGAAGGTGACAGAACCCTGGAAGAGGCTGCCCGGAGAGGTGGTGGAGCCTCCATTTCTGGAGACATTCAAAACCTGCCTGGACACGTTCCTGTGCAACCTGCCCTGGGTGGACCTGCTTTGGCAGGGGGTTGGACTAGGTGATCTCCAGAGGTCCCTTCCAGCCCCATGGTCTCCTGTGATTCCTGATCAATCAATGAGCAACTTCTGCTCTCTTGCTTGCAGGAATGTCCACTGCAGCTCTGGAGACATCAGAAAAGAGGACTCTCATTATTTACACTGGAAATAGCGGTATCATACTTGGGCTTGCAATATCCTGACTCACTGGGTTTGTAATCTGATTATACGGGTGTTTTTGGAAGCCCTGTTTAGTATGTCCTGCCCTGCTCCAGCATTTCCCCTCTGGGGATCACCAAGTTCACTGCTGCACAGACACCCTTGGGGTTTGGAAACTGCCCGCTTGTGATGGATGGAAACAGTGAGGCATCTTCCAAAACTTCCCATTGATTTTGAGCATATGAGTCAAAAAGCTGGAGATGCAGCAAGCCTTCCTCTTTCCAAATAAGGCCTGGGGAAGCTCTGGGCACACGGCATTTTCTGCTAAACAAGCATGGGGTGTCTCAAGGTGTGCACTCAAGATCTGTGTTTCTTTATACACAGTGACTAGGTCAAAAGCATAACACGCAGATAACTTATACCTTCTTTATGTTTTTAGCCACAAATAGCACCCTGTCCTTCATTTACTGCTAGACACCAGTAAAGCTAGTATAAGCATTTTCCTAGTTCAGAAGTTAACATGTTCCTGTGACATAAAGTATATTTAAACAAGTCACATTTTGGAGGATGAATCTAAAAGAGCCTCTCTGGTGTTTGAAAAAACCTGGGGCTAGAATAGACATTTGCTGGGAGAGCAGCTCTGGAACCAAGCAAGTTTTTGAATTAGGAAAGCTCCTCTTACACACTCCTGCCGGTCAGACAAAATGTGCTCAAGTTCGTTGGTCACTCTGGAGCCTTGAAAGCAATGCAGCGTCTGGTAAATTCATTCCCAGATGCTGGTGAACAAGAGATTGTGGGAGACAGTGTAAGATGGGGAGGGATTTACTGCAGAACAGAGAAAAACCAAATCAATTAAAGTTTGTTCTGCCTTCCTTCCCTTCTGGTTTATTTTGTTTTTTTTTAGTGAGGCTGCAGTAAGAGAAATTTTGGGATTTTACGCTTGTGTTGCTTTAAGGACAGGAATGCTGGAAAAGGAGGTATTTGATACCTTTGCTGCTAATTACAGCAAGCTCCCAGTGTCCTGACAATGCCCTTGTCCCTGACCTGGAGGGGCCTCACTGTCTCAGGGTCAGCTGTAATTTAGTTTTAGGTCAGACCTGGGACTCTCCTGCCAAACTAACTGCACTTTGTTTTGAAGTAGAAACCATTTACTAGCAAGTCTGAGACCATCAAACTCATTTCACTAACGAGAAACAGGAACGAAGTGCAGAGCCCCAGAGACGAAGGTCAGTGTTGGACACAAGGAGAGCTCAGCTGCGGCACAGAGGAAGGGGCTGCTCTGCCCACTGAGGCACACAACCACGTGCAGGAGCTTGGGTCGTCTGCTCCCACGTTTATTACAAAAACACCCAGGGACCAACAAAGCCATGCTGGCCCCTGAGCAGGCACAACAGCCCTGTCGGCCCCCCACCTTATAGAGCTCACACCGCATTTCACAGGAAGCTCAAGAAAGAGGATTGAGCTCTTCAGTAAAGCTCATGAGTTGTCAGTGCTGCTCCCACCTCTTCTCACAGATCAGCTGGGTGATTTGGGCCAAGAAAACTCTCTTTTTCTACTTGAAAACTGAGGTTTTTCTTCCCTGCCTCAAAAAAAAAAAAAAAAATTAAAAATGCTCTGAGATCTTCAGAGAGAACATGCTGCAGAATATAACCCAAAAGCCATAAAGGGAAATACTTTTTAACTTCCTTTAAATAATCAGCATTCTAACTCACAGGGAATAAAGTATTTTTTCAAACCAACAGATTTTGATCTGATCTTCTTCCCTCTCACAGTATTCCTGGGTGGAGATTATACTGTCATGGTACCACATAGCATTACCTGAAATTAATTTGTCACTGTAAGAACCGTTCTTTACGAATTGTGGGTTGGTCTGAGAGCCCAGCGCATTTTGCAGATTTTCAGTCTCTGCTCTTTTGCATTTCTGTGGACATAGGACTGAATTTGCTAAGGAAAAACCTACCCAGAGCACAATTTTTTTTCAGCTCTGCACATCACTGCAACGAGAGGCCAACTTGCACTTACAGGAAAAGAGCTGGATGAAAAATTTGTGCCAATTTAGTAAACTGGAAAAGTCTCTTCACAGCAAAGGAGGGCTCTGTGTCCAAATCTGTGAACATATGAATCAGACAAACAAATACAGGCCCAAACACGCTCTTTGGGAACATCCTCAGCTCTAGGTGCTGGCTGTAGTTGGGGCTTACGATCAGATGCAAGAGACCACAGCTGTAATGAGAAACAGGACTGCTAAGGGATGTTCAAATCTTTCTTCCCTTTTAGTCAACTTCATGAAAGTTGACTAGAAGACTGCAACACACCCTGATATGTGTTAACACCTGGTCATGGCCATGCTTGACAGCTGCAAGGCAGCGTGGTAGAAAGAATTACCAGCCCTACAGACTTTCATGAGTTCAAAATGCAATACGCCCATTGTCAGGCACCACACGTCCCTAACTATACCTAAACCTAAACCACTCCTCTCACCATTGCTACCTCTGCAAATATCAAACCCACTTCTGAGAGTTCATCTTAATTGCCAGAGCTCTTTTTGGGACAGGTCCCAGCTACCCAAGAGCTGGGTACCTCCTTCGTGACTCCCCATGAAAACCACGTGTTTTGGGAGCGATGCGACTGCCATGTACCAGAACAAGACTCTGGAGCGAAGCAGATAGCTTCCTTGGCAGCCAGCCTGCAGTGCTGGAGCTGGCTCCCAGGAGAGATTAGAGAGAGTAAAAACCTCATTGCCATCAGAGCAGCGCACTCAACCTGCTTCTACCACAGATTTCTCACAAGAGGAAAAAAAAATTAAAAAAAAAATCCAAAAGTATCTCTACAAATAGGAGGCTGTGGGAACAGAGCAGAAGATAACCCAGTTAATGTCATGCAGACCACTCTGCTCACAGCTCAGGTAACACCAATCAGCAAAGGACAGACAGAAGCTCTCAGTAGAGCCTGTTTTACACCGGGAAGATTACCTAACATCTGGACAGAGAATTGCCTCCTTACTTCAAGTCACCCAAAACCCAGATCTGCAGCTGCAAAGGTTTCCAGAGAGGTTTTTATATTGGGAAGTTGAGTAGCATGAAATATATTGTGTCTCCCAGATGACCTTATCCAAGCCATGTGGGTTTTTATTATTTTCAAGGTACGGTAGAGGACAGAAGCTACCCTCAGGTTCCCAGGTAGCAGAGTTTATACCCTGAGGCAGACGGAAGTACAAACTACTCTGACTCACTTAGACTTTGTATGCTTTTGGACTCCCCTGCTACTTCAGGTGTCATAACATTTGTGTAACCCCTAGAGCAAAGAGGAAAGTAGAGAGGGTTTTCACTGGTTTCGAGGAAGGTTGAGCTCTGCCCTTAGACAAGGTAATCTTCTGTCTACACAGAGGACTTGCATAGATGAGCTGTTTCCCAAGGGCACAGCAGAGCCCCTTCAGAGGCAGCTCCCAAGGCTGGAGCTCCCATGCAGCAGGACATGATGTGGGCTCACCCTTTGGCTCAGCAGGCTCCTGGAGACAGGGCCATGATGACCATGGACCACCCAATTAACTGTACAGAGGTCATCTGCTGTCTGCTCCACTGCCACCGAGGTAGAGCTCTGCAAGGTGAAGCATGGAGCTCTGGGCAGGGCTGTGCGGGCAGCAGCCCAGCCTGGGAACTCAGGAGCAGCAAGGAAGGAGAGGATGCTGGAGTGGAAGTGATTTGAATTAGAACAAACTGGCTGCTGAATAGAAGCTTTTATTCCAGCATGGAGAAGGCTTTGTTAGTCAAGCACATGTGATGCACAAAAGCCTCCACTTGAATTCACTGAGTTTTAATTGGTTCTCAGGTGGGGGAGGAGATGGGTGTTAGGAATTAGGGATTCCTTAAAGAGGCAATATCATTAAATCTCTCTTCCATCTCACCCCCAGCTTGGGCTTAGGAGTCTGGCCTCATTCAATTGTCTTATGTTAGAGAATCAGAAAAACTGAGGGAGAGAAAGGGTGGGGAGGGGGAGTTGCTAATAAAGCCTAAAGGGAGATCAATGAACGAGGAGGGTGAGGGGAGGAGGAAGACTGAAAAAAAGAAAGAGGCTGGTTGGGAGTGGAGGGAGGTCACACACAGGCAGGGAAGGCAGGAGAACCTCAAAAGGATGAGGGAGAGAGAATGATGCCATTCGAGTCGGGGCTTTCTTTTCTCCCTGCATTCCTTCTTTTATTGAACACTTAAAACTTCCCTGGAGATCCTCTAGCTTGGCTCTGTGAGCCTGTGCTCCAAAATAACAGAGTCGATCTCCACAAGGAAGGAAGCAAATCCTGGGATGGACATGGGGTGCATGGGCTTGGGGAACAACAGCAGCGACAGAAACCTGTTTGGAAGGACCTCACAAGAGCTGCTGCTTGTTTTGCCAGACATAGCACATTTCAGACAGAAGTTTTGTTACTGAGAGCCTGCTGCAGATGTGGCTGAATCAAGGTCCTTATGAGTGAAAGGGAGTAATCGGGAGCTAAGGAGATTTCACAGTCGGCGTTGCAGGAGGTACAGCACACTGCCCAAAGGGACCCTGGCTACCTGCAAGGCAGACCCTGACAGATTGCTGCTACACTGGGATGGGGGGGGACACCCCTCACAAATGGATAACAGTTTCCATCAGTCCAATACATCGTAGGAGAATGAATTAATGTTGTTTTACCTACTACATTTGGAATTTAGATAGGTAAGCGAATGACATACCAAACACATTGCCAGCAAACACCAACTCAAATGCATTTTCTTTTAGAGTTCCCAACAGAAGAACACTGCTTCTATAATTAAGCCAGGCAGTTTATCCTGTATAAAGTTATACACAGCAGACATTCTTTGCAGGAAGCACTGCCTACTGTTTTACTATAATTCTTCATTACAAAAAATCAGACTGCACAATCTCCATGGGTAGACACCACGGCACTAATCTCACCCAAAACAGGAGCACTGCAACCAATTACTATATGGATGCAAACAGGAGGTCTCTGACTTCTGTTCAAGAACAGTGTGGGATGCCGGAAACAGCATTCCCGTGGTAGGCCAGACAGGCTCTTAGAGGGAAGCAGAGTTCCTTACTGTGATGTGAAATCTGAAGGAAACACAAGATGCTCCACTGACACAGCTGCGGCACGGGGTAGCTCTCACATACGCATGGCTTATCCACTTTTTTTCAGAGCATAGGAAAAAAAAAAGAAAAAGAAGAAGCTATCAGTGAATTCACCCATTGAAGGTGTCATAGTATCCAGTTTTCCAAACCCCTTCCCTGAAATAGGAGCCTAAGTATCATTTAGAAGTGACATGGTGACTGAAGTCTCATTTGGTCCTTAACTCCAACTAAAAGCAGACGTGGTCTCCACCTGGCAAAGGCATTTGTGAGCAGTGGGCCGCGACAGTGCCTGGCACCAGCTACACAGAAAGCATTTAACCACACATGGAGAAGAGCTAACAGTACTCGCCTTGATTTTTAATACTGCAAAGTCCACACTGTAACTCTGCCAAGCATTGTCACCATTTGACCAGTGACAACCCAGGAGAGCCCTGACATAGAGGAACAGCAGGGCTTCCCTCCCACAGGGCAGACTCTCCTGGAAGGTTCATGCAGGAAAACACAAACAAAAAGCCCCACAAATCATAGTAGAGATACATTTCTCACCCCTCCCTCTTTCTAAGCAGTATTTCTTGCATGCTTCAGTTTGCCTCTTCTCATAGTGCGCCTGCATTACAGGTAGCATACAAGTTACAGACAGGTTTATTTCATTTTCTGTCTTAAGAGTTTTAATTAATCCACAGGCATACTTTTCAAATTATATCCGACTCACTTGAAGCACCCAGCTACTCTTTATCATCAATGGTAACATTTGTGAGTCCATCTCCTAGTGCACAGCTCTAAACATGACCCCTGCCTCCTCAGAAAGCCGCATCGCTCTGCAGAGGACTAAGCAATTGCACTGCTTCCTGCACCCCTGCATTCAGTGCTAGAGACAGAGCAACTCCTGCTACTGTCTTCCCCACAGCAAAATGTAGGAAAGAGCTGCTGTGGTAAGGATGGGCAAGATCATGCCTCCAAGATTGTTCCCTGTACTTATCCTGGACTTGTTGCCCTGGATGCATTCGCCCTCCTCCCAGCAGTTTTCTATTAACAGCCTTTCCTGTAATTGTTTCCTTCTCTTTCAGATATGTTCAGTTTATCTTTACACTACAGTGCAGGAGTATTGGTTTTCCTGACACCACCTTGTTTCTCAACAGTTCCCTATTTTGTAGCTCCAATAGGATCAGAGTAAATGCCATTTGTGCCTTTGGAAAGAAAAAAAAAAATAATTAAACCCGCCCCTCCCATTGTGCTCAAAAATCTTGCTGCCCTCCTATGGCTTTCTGTAGGTGCCTTTGGCAGTTGGGATCCTCTTGCAACGTTTTTCCTAGCAAGTACCATTTCCACAGCCTTTTGGTATGCGACAGCAGGCACTTCTGAACTGCTTCACTACACAAGCCACAGATTTGTCTGTCACAAACAGTGTCAGTTATCACAGCATCAAATTTGCTGTGTGCAGCAGGTCTCTTTAAGACTGCCATGAATTGAAAATTGTTTTCCTACCTCTTCTCAATGCCTGATGGAACAGGTATCTCAGCAATCAGCAGTGGCTTTGGGGCAAAGTGTGACTGACACATCTGTATCAGCTATCCAGTTAATTTTATTCCCAGCCTGCTTCATTACATTAAACCTCCAGATGCTCGACATATTTCCTCCTTTCCAAGCAGAATCATAGAGTGGCTTGCGTTGGAAGGCATCTTAAAAACCATCTCATTCCAATCTCCCACTAGACCACGTTGCTCAAAGCCCCATCCAGCCTGGCCTTGAACACCTCCAGGGATGGGGCAGCCACAGCTTCCCTGGGCAACCTGGGCCAGTGTCTCACCACCCTCATAGAAAATAATTTCTTCCTAATATCTAGTCTGAATCTGCCCTCTTTCAGTTTAAAACCGTTACCCCTCATCTTATGTTCCATTCCCTGCCAACAGCCAAGAGTTCCTTGCCATCTTTCCTGTAGCCCCCTTTAAGTACTGGAAGGGGCTCTAAGGTCTCCCTGGAGCCTTCTCTTCTCTGGGCTGAAAAGATAGCAAAATCACGCTTTCAGCTCTAGAAGAAGTTTAGCTCCAGCTGCTCAACCAATTAGACTGGCTTCACCTCACAGGTCCTCCTATAACCAGGAGATTGCCTCCTTCTTTGTGAGTATTACCATCACACAAAGACAGAGCAATCCTAAGCAAAATTCAGCCCAAACAAGGTATTGCTGCCAATTTCAACAGGACCACGACGGATGTGTCCTGTGCCAAGGTGCTGGCCAGGCACAAGCTCTTACTTTCTGTTATTCTCTGTGAAGAGGCAGATTTATGTGGCTGCTGACACAGTTTCAAGAGCTATAACATGAAGACCACCGACAGCACAGGTCTTCGCAAAGCTGGGCAGGATGCTAGTACAGAAACACACTCTGTTCTCCTTGGAAATCACCTATTTCTGCTCCAGTGGACAAGCCCTTGCAAGGACTTTGGGAGCACCCATCCCTTGCTGTGTCAATGGCCACATCACCACCCTGTGCATAGCCCACGGGCTTCCTGTGACTTGCCTGGCAGCGAGACAGCTTGCCATCTCCAGTGCTTCTTCATCTGAGGCTGCACCCCCTGGCAGGCTCCTGCCCCAGCCCACACCAGGGGACCAGCACCTGCAGGACCAGCCGTCAGAGCATTCACAGCTTCTCTGGGCCCAAAGGCCACGTCCAAGTTTGTGCAGGAGGACAGAGCTGCTCTAGAGCGGGGCACTATGTATTACAGACAGAATGAGGCTAGGATGACTAATGAGAGACGCCAGCACTGCAGAAGCTTTCCAGCACAGTGCCCTCACAGGTTTACATGCGAGATGGTAATACTTTGCACATTTATTGGTGTACTATCGCACACTTAAATTTGCACCAACCTGCGCCTCTGTGGCCCCACTGGGTCTTGCTTGGAAAGATCTTTAAAAATGCACATCACAACTGATTAACAACACAAGTTACCCCTGTGAACTTTGGGGCAGTGCTCTGCTACTTCAGTACGTTTGTACCTAAACATGTTATTTCTCTGAATGATATCAGCGCTCCCTCTCCCGTGTTTTGACAGGTAAGTAGACTAGGGGCACTATGGCTTTAAGAAGGTCATTTCCACTGTCCTGCTGGTGTAATTAGCCTGCTAAAGAAAGGGCAGAGGCTGGAAATTGGATTGAGCAAACCAGGCTTTAGCCGCAGGATGAAGGCAGAGCCCCAGGATTGTTATGTTAATCACCTGAGCTCAGCAGTCCCTGCCCTTCAAACCAGTACGAACCCAGTACAAACCCAGGACCCCTCTGTAGAGCTAACCCAGGCTCCAGCTGCCCCAGGACATCTCTCTCTACCTCCCAGGATGCAGGACAGACCTGAGGCCACCCGTCACCAGGAGGGGATCCTCGGCCTGGCCACAGCCACAGCCTGTGGTCACACAGCTCCTCTGATCCAGAGAGCCGGGCCACAGCTGCCAGCGGGGGAAGCCTAAATGGAGGTCACGGGTGACTCTGAGAGCTGATGGGCCAGGGCTGCTTTACACCAGCTGAGGATCCAGCCCCGGCTGTGCTGAGTCAATAAGCATGTCTGAAAGCACAGATTGCTTACTGCTCTTTCACAGATGAAAAATAGTATTAAGAACAATAGGCCAGATTTGTATCTGGCATAATAATGGCTGTAGGCAGTAGAGCTGCAGGCGGGTTTGGTTGGGTGTCAGCCCCTCTGCAGTGACAGCACAAGACCCCCAGGTCCACAAGCAGCCAGCTCATGCTCAAGTCCAGTGTCTTCAGCACCAGAGCTACCCCAAATTAACCCCAGGAACAAGTCCTGGAGGTACAGTCCCCCAAGAGCGTAGCCACGCTCTGCACCAGAGCTGTCACCTGCACCAGGCACCGGTGTCACCTCCAGCACCAGCTGATGCAATGCCACCAAAACAAGAGGCACTGCACAAGCCATTGGCAGTGGTGAGCTTGGCCCAAGGTGCCCTGTTTGCTGAAGGGACGTGTTTGTGGCACAGCAAGCAAGAGCTGGCCACGAATCGCTCCCAGTCACAGCCGGCTGCCTGCTGCCTCCTGTTTTGTCCTCACCACCTCCCCCCTCCAGGGGAAACAAGGCTGGGGTTTACCTCACTGAGTTTTACTAGCTTGTGTCCCCTGGAAACCTGCCTTTTTGTCTCCTCTCTGCTCAGAAACTTTGGGCTAGCAGCCCTTGCCACCGCCACCCACCTTCTTCTTAAGGCAGCGACCCAGGCTGGCCATTGTCCCCTCCTTGCTGCCCTTATTTTCTTAGGGCCAGCTCACGCCTCTCCCCCGCGTCGGGCCAGCTGGGGCTCCGCATTACCTCCCCTTGTTCTTTGGTGCATTTTTTCACTGCGCCCCTGCACTGCCGGGGAGGGGGGAGGGAGAGAAGGAGGATGGGAGGGCAGCGTCTGGCCCCGCATCCAGCGCGCCGGATGGCATGGTTTTGGAGAGGCCTGGCTTAGTGAAGTTATTCAAGCCAACGGCAGCCTGGCAACCGGGCGGCCACAATGGGAGCGCAGGAGGAGGAATGTTTCCACATGCCTGATCAATGGGAGCAAGGGAGACAGCAAAGCAAACAGAAGCTGGGAAAGAGACACAAAGAGAAAGCAGCCTTTTCTCTGCTCAGTTCCTTTCATTTGTCACAGCTCTTTGTGCAGCTGATGACAACGGAGGCCCTTCGGAGGTTAGTTTTAGGGAGTTTGGTTTTTCTAATTAAATAAAATGCCGTGTCCTTTTTCTTCACTTGTCACCCTCCCGCTCGCCAAAAAAGCCCTAAGAGCAGCCCCATCTGCGCTCGAGCCTCCCGCTGCATGCTCCTCCCGGCAGCCCCAAGCACCTCTTTCTCCCTGGGAAGGTAGAAAAAGGCACAAGCACCCCCTCGCTTGCTCAGAAGCGGCTCCCAGGCTGGAACCCGGTGCCCTGCCCGGGGGGGCAGCAGCACCGAGCAGCACATGCCACCCGCAACCCCCCCAGCTGCTCATTACGGGAATAAAGAGCCCAGCAAAGGACGACTTCTCTGGAGGTGGCGTGCTCCCCGGCAGCAGCTGCTGACGAGACCAACGGGCAACTTTCTATGGGAAGGAGGCAGCATTCAAAATAGGGTTAGAGGAGAGTTGCCTTGGAAACTTGGACCATTTCTGCTGAGGGCCTACAATTTCCCTCAGTAGGTCCCTAACAGGATTTACCTGGGAGCCGACTGTGGGACAGAAACTCCTACAATCTGCAAAGCAGCTCCCGGGAGAGGGGGATGGAGGTGGAGGAGGGGTTTCTGGAGAGAAGCACCAGGTTGCCGGTGCTGGGCTGCACAGTGGCAAGCGGTGGCTGAATCCAGCCCTGTTGCGTAACCAGTGGTGGGAGCCCAAAGTTGTTTCCTTAATTACTATGCAAGAGTTCACACTAACAGGCCTCCTCTGTGTGGGAGTTTATAGCAAAGGGCCCCCCGCTCCCCCGGCTCTAAGGCAACACCAAACAAACAGGAGAGAAAGTTTAGGGATAAGCTTTCCTGGACCAAGGCACAAGTAAACACTATTCTATCTCTTTAAAACAAACAAACAAACAAACAAAAAAGAGTCTACCTGGATGTATATAGTCCTGAAGAACAGAAAAACCTGGATGCCGAGGAATAGGAGAGAGGACACCTGCCTCCTCCACACCTCCACCAAAATGCAGGCCTCCCCTCCTGCAACCAACTCCATCCCCAGGCAGCTGGGGCTGCAGCTCAGCTCCAGCCCCTTGAATTCACATGTGCAGGAAGAGAATTAGTAATTCAACCTGTCCCTTAAGAGGAGGGAACTTTAGTCGTGTGAATGTCAACATTTAGGATCTCATCAGCCTTTTGCTCACAGATTAAGGATGCGACCAAACCGTGCAAGGGAGCTCCAACAACATGAGTTCAGTGAATGGCAGCGTGAGCTAAGGAAACAGAACAGAACTCGGTCCTAATCAGGGATGTAACACTGCCTCAGCAGCACAGGAAAATTCCTGCCTACTTCTAACAGCCAAAGACACAAATGACTAAATACAGGCTTCTCAGTCCCCATGGCCAGATGTTCAGAGGTGAAGGTTTACTGGCTGTCAGGACCTCCAGGCTGAGAGCACGTTCTTCTGCCGATACCTGTTTCTATTCCAAGGATTGCTGCTGAAGTCTGGGATATACCTCTTGGCTCCTCAGTAGCCCTGCTTCTCAGTCAAGCAGTGGGGCTAATAGTGGACCAGGCATCTTGGCAGTCAGGCTCTGAAGTGATAAGGACATGTAGTTTTACCAGCTCTGATGTTGACGTCACCCCATCTGACTAGCATGTCACACCCTGCATCTCCACCCAGCCCTCTCCTTTGAGGGTTCAGGCACACCCCTGTTGCCTGATCAGGTTAGAAAGGATCCCATGAACCATTGTACATGAGAACTGAATTCCAGCAGCATGGGGGGTTCCTCTGCATCACTCTGGAGGCATCAAGAGAGTGACACGCTGCCTCAGTTTCACTGTTTCCCCCACTTCCCAACTGCATCACGTGTGACATTTTTCTAGATAATGATGTTTGTGGGATGTTCATTTAACAATGTAATTGCCTCTAAATAATAATAATAATAATAATTACTATTAATAACAATAAATTACTAAAGAATAAGATTCTACCCTGCCCCATGTCTCCTTAACACCAAGTTGTTTGCTACCATATAATCAGCAAACTTGCTTTTGGGAAGCGTCTCTGTTTCCATATTGAGTATATCACTTCCATCCCACAGCCCTACCTGACTCCTCCACTGCCCCCAGACATGTGCTAAGTGCCAGTCTGCAGCTGAATGAAAATCAGGAACCTCCCCTCCCCTACTTCAGAGTAAAAACTCACTCCACAGGCATTACCTACTGCTCCAGAGTTATTCCAGCACTCCTTGAACCTTCTTGTAAGGAAGGAAAAATCCACCTTCACTCCCGCTCAAAGGATTGCTTTCATTAGGGCCTCTATAGATTTGCGATGGCAAGTATTTGACCTGCTTCAAAAATATTCATGAGACTCTCACATGCATTCAGTAAGGGCAGACAAGCAAAATCCTCAGCTCATGTTCTCCTGGGGTCTCAGGGTGCTGATGGCAATATACATCCTAATTACAATATATACCATATTGAGAATGAGACCTTGTCAGCTCTGGCAACGCTTTCCTTGAGTCAAAGAAACAATCTGGAAGTGATTGCGACTATTTCTCAGTAGATCAGGAAAGAGTATAACCACACGTGAGTATTTTTAAGCCACTACCCTTTTACCTGGCTTCAGTGAGAAGCTTCCAAGATAGGATATGGGGAACATTTGAATTGCACAAGACTCTTTAGACACTTCTACAGCTCAGGTTGTATGGAACAGCGATGTGTGCTGCTCCTATATAAGAGGGGGTGGGGGAAGCCTCAGGTACAAAAAACTCCAAGACAGTGCATTACAGAATTCACTGCGCTCCATAACAAAAGGATTGCTCTTCTTTACAAACAATGCATGTGAAGCGTCACAGGATAACCTGCATGGGACAAAGCAAGCAGGAAAGGCAGCATTCACTCACCACAAACAAGCATTACAGAATGCTGACCAGTTACTGCAGACTTCAGAAATGTGGAAACGTTGCAGAGGAGCTTAAAATGCAACCCAAGTGGTCCCTTATGAGAAAGAAAAAGCAAAGTGTACTCCCTTTTAACACAATCACTGCAAGGCAAAGCAGTTCTCACATAGCTAGTGCTCTTCTTTCACTCCTGCACCTGCTGTGAAGACACTGTCCTGATAAGTAGCAGCACTCTATAGCTCCCCGGTCTGCCTCTCTCAACAAGACCCTTCTGTGCTGCCTATGGATTCATCTCAAGATAACATTCTTCGGTAGAAGGACAACCTGCTGACGGACACATGCAATTAGTAGCCTGCTGACAGGCACCCTTTCAGCCTCTCTGTAGCCCCTTTTACTCAGGTAAAGCTGGCACAGTGATCCAGCCACCCATCCTTTGTTACAGCTCTATAAAGTGGAGGAAATAATTCAAAAAGTCTTAAAAGGAACCTCAGGGTGGGGAGAGAAAAGGTGATAGGTATTTCATAACTGAGGGAGAAGCAGGGTTTTATCACTGTTTAAATGGCTCCCACTACTGAATCAGTAAGTGCTTGAGCTTTTTATGATTCTCCTTTCCTATACCACAACAAGGCAAAGAGCTACCACCTGCAAATATATAAACAAGTAAATCTCAGAGGGGAGAAGGGGTGGGGTGGTTGGAAAGAGAGTGTTTCTTTCCAGAACTACTGCATTAATCCCAACTGGAAGGGGAACGCTTCCTCTAATATCCTTCCTTTCAGTCTCCTGACAACGTGACCCCCCTGATGCAGACAGCTCACAGACAATGTGGACAGCACACACAAGGCAACCAGGACGGTGGTACTGCCTCCCGACCTGCTGGGGTCCTGCAAGGTATAAAGCACACACCGTAACTAGTGACCAGATCTCCAAGCAGCCTAATTACATGACCTTGCCACAAGGGTCAAAGCCCGGGGCAGGAGGAGAGGAAATCCTTTCAGGCACATCATATTAGAGCTTCTTGAGATCCTTCCCACTTACTCATGTCTCAGTCTCACTGGTACACGTGGACCACAGCCTTGTATATTTTTTTTCCTGAACAAAACTAGAAACAAAATGATCCCAACTCATTTGGGCATGGATCAAGAAAAAGAGCTTCATGCGGTTACAGGACAGACTGCAAATACTTTTTATAACAGCCTCTTCCACCCAAAGTCACGGATCCCTGGTGAAAATCAGAGAAATCCATCCCCTTGGGTACAGTCTGTTCATGGCACAGCACACGTGGGTGCCAGAGGCAACACCCAGGGCAGATCCAACCTCGTTTTCTTCGCAACTGGAGACCCTGACCTTGACCATCCATTTGGCAGAGGATGTATATGGTGTTCAGAAATTGCTCCCCCCAGCGTTCAGGCTTTTCCTTTTGCTCACAGAGAAGTCACACAAAACACAGCCCAAACTCAGCACAGGTAGTACATAATTGTGAAAAATAGCCATTCTTTCTATAAAAACCCACTGGTCTCCCCTTAGCCCACTACAGCCTGCACAAACAGTCCTACAAAATCAGGGAAAGTAGCTTTTAACCTCTTCTCATTTGTAGACCCTTACAGGTTTCTCACTATAAATACAGACTTCTATATAATGAACTTCAACCTGCTGAAAACATACCACATTTCTCTTGTCAAACCACATAGTAAGAATCTTTACGAGCCAGATAAGCAAAAGTTTAGCTGGGTCAACCAGGATAACAAGAGAAAATTACAATTCATCATCTTTACCTAGGGAAGAAATGTTCCTCTGCTCCAGTGAAAAAGCTGTGACTTCCAGAGACCTCAGACACCCTAATTGCTGCAGCCCATCCCTCATTTTGCAGTGATCAGCCAGGATGTGAAAGGGAGAAATCTCTTCTGGTTTGCTATCTGACTTAGTGTAGGGGAACCAAAAAGCAGACACATGAGTGCTACCCATAACCTCCACTGGAATTAAAAAGCCATTCATACAAAGCCATCAGTAACCTCCTGTACCCTGCCAAGGTCTACGATCAGGCACAGAAGTGCCCTCTTGATCGCTCTGCAAATTCCCTTTCAGAATAGCTGTGACAGCTGATCTGTGTTATACCACTCAGCACCTGATGAGCAGCAACTGGGAAGGGGATGCTTACAGGTGGCCAGAGAGATGTCCTTCCCAGCACCGGGGGCCTCTCAGTTCCTGCACAGATCTGGGGGGGAGTGGATTTCATCATCCTGAAATTCTGCCACTACAGCAGGTCAGCCCTCTTCTGCATCGTCACTCTGTCCTGCTGGTTACAGACAGTTGGCTCTAACTCCAGGAGCTGCAAAAGCTACTGTCTCATTTCCTCTGTCATCTGCATTGTCTGAGCACTAAAAGCCATATGAATCCACAGAGTTAAATCCACCCACTGCTGCACTTCCAAAAGTGTATGCATCCTTCCTTCATATTAAAACTACCAGACTAATGGTGCCCAGCAGCAAGTCCCCCATCCTGCCTGCTGGCCATTACAGCTCTTAGCGATTCTCTGTCATGCTAGAAGAGTTTGTCAGCTTGTCTCACACCCAGTTTTGGGGATACTGGGGTATCCAAAAGGCATCTCACAACACTCGTCATAGAAACAACCATAGGGCTGAGCACCGAAACTGGCCATGGATGTCTGCCCACAGCTCCAAGAAGCTAATTTGAACCAGGCCAAGCCGTATGGACTCAATAATTAACAAAGAATGTACCCAATGCCAGTACATTAAGGGGTGAGAATGCATTTCAGGACTAGAGAATTAAACCATTGTAATCAGAGAAGGAGAAGAAAAAAAAAAAACCTGAAGTAAAATCCTTGCATAGACCTTGACTATTCCCTTAGCAGGACAAACCTGATGACTAGTTGTTGTTTACAACAAAGGTCAGAGGAAAGGCCATTTCCTCTCAACAATTGTCAGAAGGGATTAAAACCTGCATTCAGGCTCGCTTTGAACTAGCAGGTACTCCATTCCCCGATGGTATCAGGATCCATTCAGCGAGGTCTCAAGCAGCCTCCAGGGCATGTCTCCATAATGCCCCTATTGTGGAAATATGCAGGACTGCTTCCTGCATTCACTCTATCTTTATGAAGCTTCACCCTTGTGGTCTGATACCCAGGTCAGGAAGCAATCCTGCAATCACTGTTTAATTAGTCATTTCCCAAGTCTGCCTCAGTTGAGAGTTGCTGCTGCTTTCCAGCTTCCAAGGAGGGAGGCTGGGAATCAGAAACATCACTACCAGACCAAGAGAGAAAAGTTGCTCACGGGGTTTGAGGTGCGTTTGTACCAACTCGACATGCCACATTCTCCATTTCCACTTCTTTTTTTTTCCTAAGTAGAAGGATTTGAGCGGATGAAGGGGCCATTGCACCTTCTGCAAGTCAAGACAAAAGCTGATTTATAACAAAAGTGGGCTTATTTTTGTTGATTTGTTGTTACAGGCTGGGCTTTGGTTGGCTTGGGTTTTGTTTTGGTTTTTTTTTTTTGTTTGTTTTTGTTTTTGTTTTTTTTTTTTTTTTTCCTTGAGAAATAGCGTCTTTGATACAAAGCAAATACTTCAAGAGAAGTCTGTTCCAGGAATTCCAGTTGCATACTTTCCTTTGTGGAAGTCAATACTGAGCCTGAGAGGTTGGATACATGCAGCTTCGGCTTTTCCAAATGAGCTCACTGGAAGAGGTACTTCTTACCATACAGGAACCAATTTGAAAAGAATGGGAGTTACATAGTATTAAAATATTTGTCTAGATAATGAGTGTTTGTGCGTGGAGGAATGCTAAAGGAAAAATATGTTTGTTGAAACCCAACTGCTTTGAAAAACATGGTAATTTTTCTGTTCCAAAAAATAAATGAGGTATTTCAATAATGTCAAAAAGGCCTATTTTGGCATTTTCAGTGTATTGGACATTGTTGAGAAAATATTTTCAAAACAACAACAACAAAAAAATACAATTGTATAAAAAGTTACATAAACTTATATAAAAAAACTTTTTTTCAATTTAAAGACACTGAAATCAGAGGAACCACTCTAATCCAAACAAAACAATGTTTTCAGTTTCATTTTGCAAGAAAGTTTGATGTAAAAAGTGATTCATTCTGTAATGGAAAAGGTTTTGAAATCTCAACATTTCCCAGTAAAATGAGAACTTCTGTCTTTCTCTAGTTCCAGTTTCCTTTGCTATAATGAAATCATTGGAAAAGTGGTGTATGTGATAATTTCCTTGTGACAGCGGGACAACCCCGCTTTTAATAAATGTGTGGGGAGCAGAAAAAAAAAAAAAAATCAGAAGTACTGCCCTAACAGATCAGTAATCCCAGTGAGAAATTTACCTAAATGTCAAGAAGCAATACTGGAATTCACAGAAGACTGATATGAGGGAAACCTACTCCAGTGAGGAGCAGAAACGATGAGGGAGTTATAACATGAATTATTGTATCTATCACATGAGAAGTTCCTGCTCTTTCCCTGGATCTAGTGCGTAACTTCTTACAACCTTGTTCAAATCACTTCTTGTGTAACACGCTGGATCGGTCTCTGTACTGGGCCAATGCACGTTCCTTCCAGCAGCTTGGAGTATGGGCTACAAGAAAATTGTGCAAGTATATCCTCAGAAGGGTTTTTTTTTCCTCCTCTTTCTCCCACTAAGGCTATACTAACCCTGGCAACAGCCAAATCCAGAAAATGCGGGGATGAAGTCACATCAGATGAGCATCCTTTCTCCTCAGCCACTCCTTTGTCATTCAAGAGACAAATGGCATTTTCTCCATGTTCCTTTCTTCTGATTTCCTGACAGTTCCCCTTTCTGTAGCAATGTATCTGGGATTACCCTTTGCAATCTTCTGTTTTGTCATCTTAAGGTTTCTTGCAAAGCACCAAAACACAATAAGAAAAATTATTTTTAAGACCCACACTGATGAGAGGGGCATGCAAAGAGAGCTGTGAAGAGAGCTCAAGAACAACTGTGAGGTTACCATCTCCATCCCCTCACCTGGGGGAACAAAAGCTCAGCATCCAGCATTACCATAGCACCAACAGCCATCAGTAAATTGCTCTGGTAAGAAAAGAACAGATGTGACAAAGATTGTTCCAGGGTCTATAGCAGACCACAGCCAAAGCAGAAGAGTCTAAATGCTCTGGGCTGGGATGGCAAGGGAAGTCACAACTGGGTTCCATCTAGGGGGAATTATTCTTAGACTCAATTCATCAATTTATGGGCAAGCTATTCCACAGGCAACATTGACTTGATTAAACAGAGCCATAATGAGAGTGAGTGTAGGGAAGCATCCAGCCAAGTATGCAAACTAGCCTTCTCAGCCTAGAATAAAAGCTTCCTAACCAATAATTTCATGCTTTTATCTATATGATCATTAATACAGATACCAAACAATGCCAGCTCGACATGGTGTCAAAGGCTCTGACAACCTCTAATTGATAATAAATAATTCAATTTCTGTCCCAATCCAAAACTGCTGAATCTTGGGACATGTTCCAAATAAATGATTAAAAAGAACTTTGAATGTAATTATATCTAACACAATTGGGGATATTGCCCAGATGAAATTTACAGCAACTATTCAGAGCTACAAAATTTCAATGACACTGGCAACTCTTTATGCCTACTAGAAAACGAAATGTTCTTTACTCAGATGATGGCACAGACTGCATTTTTCATCGGCAGCTGTAAGCCAGCAACTCACCCAGGCCAACCACGCTTCCCACAGAGGTGCAGCGTTTCCCAAAAGCACTCGAGAAAATTTGAGAACAGGCTTTTGCCACAGCCAGATCTTCATTGTTCTGTACATGCAGAACAGGGTCTTCTTTCCAATACAGGCGATTCTTCCCCTCCCCCAAAACTGCTTACATTACAATTAACAAAAGTTTCTTAAGAAATTAACACCCATAGTTCCTGGAATGAAACTAGGGTGATGTGTTTCAGCAAGGAAAGTGATTATCAGCATTATCCAGAAGTGATGAATGCAGCATCTCAGACACACGCTGTTCCCAGTAATTCCTAAACTCCAAAGCCAGAAGGAACCTGGAACACATATTAGTGAAAACACAGGACACATTTAGATTTTACTTCTGTTTTTCTCTCCCGATGAAAAACTGGTGAGGTTGATACTATTTTTATGGAAATCCAGGATAATGGAATAGTGAAACCCAGGTACAAAAATATTACAATGTCAGAAAATCACTTTGGAAGTTGATGGGAGAACTGGATTGTCACATTTTCACCACTAGATCACAGTATAGAGTATTTGTTTACAAAGAAACTTAACAACCATTAATAGTTTGTAGCTGAACCATGAATCTGTAGAAAACTTTTTCCACTTTGTTACGCAAAGTTCACTAAACAGGAGTTTACAGAAGCTCATTCAGAAATTCCTCATGGCAGAGCCCTTTGTGAAAGAGAAGCAGCCAGTGGCAATAAGAGAGGATCCAAGTTAATATCCTGCTTTCTGACCGCATGCCCGCAGGTTGGAAAGGGCAGAGGATGCCAGGACAGCTATATGCTTCACCTCTGGAAAACCAGTCAACACATCCCTGCTAGCAGCAATCCTGCTGAACAGAACGGGCGGCACTGGAAGACTTCAGTTCATCTGCTGTGTTAAAAAGAATTTCTCTGCTAAAAGGTCCATAAAAACAAAGCAAGAAGAAAATGCATCTCAGAGCTCCAAGAAGGGTCAGAAATGGCATAGGATAGAAGTAGAAATTTAGAAGATGTATTAATAAAATGTCATCACCTCTTTAATATGTTTTGTCTTGACAGCTGTAAACATCCATAGTTGCTCCATTTGGTGCAGAAGATGGGAAAAGGCTGAGCTTGTAGCACCAGCCATACTCCAAGGGCTGGGTACCTGCATCCAGCCTCCCTGAAGAGACACAAGGTGAGTGCTGCTGAGGTGAACTTGGTTTAATAGGTTGCTACTTACAGGCTTAGACTGATTTACAGGTGTTTGCCCCGAAATATGACCATCCATGTCATCACTGTTAATCCTCTCCCATCTCTGAAATACTCCCTCTTCAACAGACAGCTATTTTTGTAGGAGAAAAAACACATACATACCAAAAAGCAACAGCTCCCTCTAAATCTCCTCCTACGGGAAGGGCAGCCTGACTATCACACACCCGACAAGTTGTCTAGTGCAGCACAACACCAAACCCTCGGTTGCCTCTGTCACGGCAGGTGTCAGCCATCTGCCTGTGACAGTAATAACAGGGATGTCACAGGGAGAGCACACACAGACCCCACATCCTCCTCCCTTGCAGCCCAGTAGAAAACCTCCTGTTGACAATGCAAACCCCAGAAAGCATAGCTGGGCTGCATCCTGGGGAGCAGCAATTTCCATCTTTCTCTGCTGAAGATGTCTCTTTCGCTTGCTCTTTCAAGCTTGTGACCTCTTTTCTGCAACTGAGCTTCTATCCAGCTTGCAACCCAGTTTTGGATCCTGATACGCTGCTGGAGACCCAGCCTGATGGATCCGACAGCCACAGCTCTATGATGCTCTGTACCTGGTGAATCGGTTTCTATTCCCTGCACATACTGCTCCAGCACCGTGGTAATGATTTGCAGACATACGTGAGAACAAGGTCCACAGTATAGGTAATCTAAACAAAAAAATTATCTTGGGATTGAAAGTAAATTTACAGAAGTAGATAACCTTTTTCTCCTTAAGTAATGTATCATATAGGTACTGAGTGCATTGCATTCATCTGTCTCTTAGCTTAAAGACTGCTGAGTACAGTTTCTAGAATCTACCACTCACAGCAAAATACAGCTTCTAGGAGCTCAAGGCCACGCCAAGTCTCGGACACAGAGCATAAGACCCAGTATTGTGGCTGTTCTGCTTTGCTCCATATCCACAGAACCCACATTTTAACTATTTTGAAGCATAGCATCCCTCTCTCTCACTTTGGGATTTTCATTGTGGCAGATATGTTGACTTGGCAGGTCATGGTGAGTTTTGTACCTTTGCCCAGGCACACTGTGGGAGAGGGTGTCTTATCTATGAACCACAACCCAGAGAACTGCTGCTAGAAGGATTAGCCTAGTGTTGGGGGCCCTTTCCCACCACATTTACCTGTTGGGAGACACACAAACCTATCACAGAGCCCAAACAATGACCCTGGGCATCAAGATCTCAGACAACTCAGTGTATTCCATAACTTAGAGAACCAGAGGCATAGGCACAGCTCTCCCATTTTTTAACCCTGAAAAAAAGCCCAGAAAGCGTCTAGAAATTTTCACAGACTTTCCAAGCAGCCAAGCAAAAACCAAACATGAAGCCAAACTACACAAGTTAGAGACAAAGGTCAAACTGGATGAAAGTCCACAGGGATTGTGAGCTTTGTATACAAAATGGCAGAGACGATTCATCTCTGCACTGCTGTAAATAAGACACGTTGAAGCTCACAATACTGCAGGAACAATCCTACCCAGGACTCCCCACTTCCTTTCAGTGCTGCAGAACCAATACCTCCAGTAAACGCTGACAGTGCTTCTAAGTGCTGACGGTGCAGGGATCCCATTCCCTGCAGCACACAGTGCGAGGGACTCCTCACACGCTTCACGTTTCATCTCCACCTCTCCTGTCCTGGGCCTTAAAAAAAACAACAATATTTTGAGATATCTGGGTGCATGCCAAGACACTGCAGCCCTCTGTTTCTGTGGATGCTACAACTCTCCAAAAGCCTTACTTGGGATAGACAGCAACACGTTTGTGTTTTCACCCTGTTTGGTTTTCCCACTGGCTTCCTCTTTCTATCCCCTCCTGGCTTTTTCCGATACATCCTGCTTCTGTTGTTCCACTGCTACATGTGCAGTTCTCTGTCTATTCTTGCTTCTTTTTGCTCCAGCTCTGCACAGCAGTTACTTGTTAGTTACTCAGAATCCCAATAATTTAGGTCAAAAAGCTCAGTGAATCTGATGTGGTTTGTTTCACATAAAAAGAGTGAAATTGAAAACCACCTTATTCTTCTCAACTGAAATGCTGCATCCCTATTAATTCAGGTGTATAAATAACACTCTCTAATGCTGCTTCAAGGGCTCTGCTGTGTGATTAAACCTGCCTCCCTGACCTGTAATTAGAAACTTTGCCTCTGAAAGGCAGTTTGGAGAGAGAAAAGGAGAAAGGGAGAGAAGGAACCAGCTCTCAGACCCAACAATTTTGTTCTTAATGAATTATGCAGAGTTTTTGAAAGTTGAGCTGGATTTCCATCTGGTAGCATTAAAGACCCAAAGGGAAGAAGAATTGAAGGATTCTCACAGCAGAACACAATAGTACAGAGCATGGGGCTGGAAACAAGAAGCCAGACCAAGTTCACTGTGTCCTCTGCCTGTCACCGTTCAGCTGCTGCCTTTGCACGCCTGGGTATCTGACAGATCTTGGGGCAACGCAGAGTGACCCACCACCAGAATCCCACTTAGTTGGAGTCTCATGTTCAGGATGTAACATTAGAAGAAAACATCAAAAATGTGGTGAATGGTTTACAAATGTCAGCAGAGGCAGACAATGCACATGCCAAATAGATGGCGATGGTCACAAGTACAGAAACAACATAGAGACCCAGTGGCACAGTCCCACACCAGCACCATATAACCTTTTCAAGACAAGTAATCAAAGGATGAATTCCTTAATGATTAAACTGATCTTTTGCTCCAGGGACAGTTAGACAGTACAGATCGTTATACTACTAATGATGATAATCACTTAGTTGCAACCCCAAGAGTACACCTGATGTTATAAGGTGAACTTGGTAGTGCAGAGATAGTAAACGTCTCTTTCTTCTGGAGTAAGAGTCAAAAAACTACTTCAGTCAAGTGTAGATTCATTTTAACAAAACAAAAAAAAACCACACACACACACACAAAAAGGCAAACAAAACATTCCAACTTCTAGAATGGATGTCAGTAATCTTTACTCTTTCCATAAACTGGGGATATAACAAGTTTTAGAGCACCAGCTAACATGAGACCTGGTCCCAAGATGAGAGGTCTCTGGCCTTGGGTATTTGGCAGCTGTTTCCTGAGTTCTGCTTGATTTCAGATCAGAGAGATTTTGTGATGAATTCCTTCTCTGGTTACACCTATAATCTGTGTTGAGGGTGTGACTGACATCATAGTTTCAGTCTTTTATGTTTTCAGGCTCAAATTTGCAAGGGCTCACACTGAGGGAATCAAGAGTCTAATAATTTTCTATATAACTGTCTTTTTCTAGGAACTTCACAAGGTTGATCCAGGGTTTCAGGGAAGCATTATAAGCTGAGACATCGGGTTTAAGGGGACTTACATGAGAAAGGAGAAACCTACTGTCTATATCTGAAGGACCCTTTGGTCAAAATACTAGACCTCACTTAATTCTCCAATGCTTTGTAATTTCTGTGTTTTGGGTTTTCTGGTTCTGTTTGGTTTATTTTTTGATATGTGCAATTTTAACACAAAGAACGGGTTAAATCTACCAAAATAATAAATTGTCAGCGGTGGAAATGTCTTCATTCCAGGCTGCCTAAGCTTGTAAATGTATGAGGTGCAGAGGCATTGGAGACCACAGCTCTGGTATGGGGGGGTGCAGGACTCCATGAAACAAAAGAGTCCTTCAAATTCAATAACAACAACTTTAAGTAATCTTTTGTGTTTGTAATGTGGTAGAGTCCAAGTTTATCACAGAGCTGCCAGAACATAAATCTGATACAAACTACTTTGGATTAGATAGCGCTGCAGAAAGAGCTTTACTGGGGTATTATGACAAGTTTTATGAACTTCTTAAAGAAACAGAACTTGGAAATACTAGCAGTGTTGTTATTGCCTTGTGGGCTTGAACACTCAGTGCTAAGAGAATTAAAAAAAAAAAAAAAGCTAACAAATTCAGAAAATAGAGCAGTACTTGAAACTTGTATTAAGACGCATTTACTCTGAATTTCAAATTAGTTGTAGTTAAAGCTGAGCCCAGTGAATCCAGCATGCTCTACCTGCCTCAAATGCAATTTTGGGCTCCTGTCCCCCTGTTTTTACAAATCATCAGAGCGAGTCCAGTATCACTTCACTACTTTTTACTCTTTTAACATTGGCATACAAGTACATAAGCAAAAAGAGGTAAAAAGAACTAGGAATTCACCATACATCAGCTTTCAGAGTTTACCTGCCTCTGCACAGTACTTTCACACCCAGGGACTGCCCAGTAGCCCCTGAGATGCCCCACTTGGGCAGCAGCATGGCGAGGAGCAGCCAGGCAGGCAGCTTCAGCTGCTCTGCAGGGACGAAGCTCACAGTTAGCTGCTTGCCTGGCTCAGCTCGGAGCTCTGTCCAGCCCTGGGCTCCATGCTAGCCTGCCAGAGTTATCAACCAGTTTCGCTGGTTTTCAGCAAGTCATACATCAGCCAGAACCAACCCACATGGTTTGAAACAACCTTTCCCATTTGCTGCCTTGGCCCCCTCACTCTCAGCCGCTCTCTCAGCATAGCTGCTCAGTGCGAGATGGCTGGCCTGCCCTCTATTTCTCATTTCTTGAGGACAGTTCACTATCTATAGCTGTTCCTTTGAAGATTTTGCTCTCTCATAAGCCACACTCCTCCTCTGCACAAATGCCTCATATGCCACCTTTCCAAACCTCTCAGCTCCCCCTGCAATGCCCAGGGCATATGTGTGCCCCCAAGCAGGCTGTTTGCCTTGTTGTGATTCCAACATTTTCCTCTTCAGGAATCCCTCCTTCTCCCCCGCAATAGCAACTTAATGTTCCATCTACCTCCTTTCCCTGAGTAAACAGGTCCTCTAAATATCACTATGAGGCTTTGTGTGCACACCTACACTGTTGCTATAGTAGGGTGTGCTCAACTCCCTCATATCTAGGTTGCTGCATGTGGCCCATCCTTTTTCCTTCCCACTTCGTATCTTCATTCTCCTCCAGTTTTGCAGAGGTTGCACACAAGCCCTATATTATTATTTATCTGGTGACAGATCTTTCAGTGTATTCACATGATAACTTTTCTAGAGTGATAGGCAGAGATGAGATAAAGATATTGGTATGTGAGTGCTATCACCTGGTTGTTTCATCTGCAAATGCAGTGGTATCTAAAGTACTGCTGCTCCCCTATTTTTATTTCCTAGTATTTTCACGAATTAGTAGTATTCCCTCTCTCCTGGTAATAACAGGAAGTCCCTGAAATTGCAATTGATCAGATGGAGCATTTAAAAGTTGTCCTGTTAAATGAAGTCAGAGAGAAGTGATGTCCAGATGAGCATGCAGCCTCACAAGCTTAGCATTAAACATTATGAAAATCAAAGGGATCCTTTCATCATTCCAACTTTGAATTGAAGAAAACACAAGGGAATAACCTTCAGTTGGTACCTTAAGGTCTTAGGAAAAAGAGGGTTTATATGAGGTTTTCTTAGTGCCATCCCAAGTGACTTCAAATCTCAAAATAAAAGGAAAGGTGGATCTGATGGCTTGCATTATTCTCAGCCTCCAGACAGGAACACGGTACTACACTAAAAAAATGACTCTCAAAAAAAGGAGGAGTTGTTTTGTATCTGTTATCCTCCAGCGATTCTGAAGAACACCTTCTCTGTTCCTCAGTACAAATACGTTTCTAGCTTTCAGAATGGAGAGAGGGTTCTGGGAATGGAGCTGGGTTTCTCTGCATCAACTGAGTCAGAAGGTGCCATTTCTACGAAGTGGCTTTACAAATATGACTAAAGCCTGAAGCACAATGCTGTGCTCCATGGGACACATCTGACCCACACACTGCCTTTTCAACTCTCTGCTTTTTCTAAATCATGTACATTACAAGTGAATAGGAAGACAACGTGTAAACAAGAACAGAGAAGATTGTTGCAAGTTCATTAATTCTGATCACTTAATAAGCTGTAAATTGAAGTGCATGAATTCCATTCTCTTGAACACCAGGATAAATTTGAAGAATCTCTATTGACTTAATTTACACTGATATGCATTAGAATAGTTTCTGGCACATGCAGAATCAAAATAATTATTACAGCAACATTCAAGACCAGGAGGTACCTAGTTCCCATTCAGATACCTAAATGAGGGCCAGACTCACAAAAGTAGAGAATTTACCAATTAATAACAATAATAATAAAAAAAATCTTAATTCTTTTCTAGAGGAAGTGCAAAGGTATGACCATGGGGCCCAGGCAATGTAGGGCTGCAGGACTGGCCTTTAGAAACAGGGTGGTACTTTGCACCCAACTGATGAGAACAGAGTGCTGTGCCAACGAGCAGCTACTGTCCTCTGGACCTACTTCTTGCAGAAGAAAAAGATGAGCTGTATACAAGGAGGCAGAACTATTTGAGTAATTTTGTCAGGCCAATATTCAGAGGTGTACCGATACATTTCAGAGCTTCTTTGCTTACAGGTCCCCTTGGAGGTCATGAGGAATCCAGGAGGATATTTTTCCATGCAAAGATAAACATTGCTTTGGAATTCTTTACTCTGTGGTTAGGATGCTGTTCATGAAATCTTACACTAACTTTCTTGAAAGATGAAGCACTTGGCCCCTTCCAGGCACCAAAAAGAATCCCTTAACATGTTCAGGAACACTAGTTTAAATTTCTGAAACAATGAGAAAGACATCAGGGTGGGAGAAGGAACAATGAGAAGTCTCCAAAAAACCAAAAATCACTGGAGGTGCTCAGCTGCAATACTACGAGGTTACCTCTATCTTCTGCTGCTGCTGGTTTGTCTGCAAGGAAGTCCCAAGAAAGCAGGTCTAAAGTGATGCCCTTGAAACATGCAGCTACGACTATCCGAACACCATCCAGCGAAATGTCTAGAGGGCTCCTCCTGCTGGCTGTTCTCTTGGCAGTCCGAGCTCTTGCCAATACACCTGATTTTCACTTTATCTTTTCAGGAAGTTGGAAATTAAGGGAGGCAACGCTAATGCCACTGCTTTCTTATTTGCTGTAGCAACAAACCAGCATGATCCCACAGTGTCTCTCGTGTCGATGCCTATTTACTGTCTGACTTCTCAGACAGATGGAGATGCTGTGTCTGAAAGGCTCTGGTCAATGCCAGGAGCAGGGCAGTGCAGGAGCTCGGGGAGCACATGGAGCAAAGGTGAGCCAGGCTGACAGCAAGGCAGGCAGGGACAGGACCTCGGTGTAAAGGGTCACAGTGCCACAGTGACCAAGCAAGAAGAGCAGAGCAGGCCCAGTGACAGTAACCGCATTTGCTGGGAGTCCAGTAACTGTTGGACAAGCCCATAGAGATGAGCCAAGTCTGAGGACAAGCCAGAAAGTCAAGTCAGCAAGTCAGGGTTGGGATCAGCAAGTCCACAGCCAGATACAGACAGCCCTACAGCCCACCCCAGACAAGGGCTGAGGACAAGGACAGCTCTGTGCCGCTGCTCCCAAGGGAAGCGGGGAGGCCCCAGCAGGCTTCTCTCAACTCTTTGGCACACAGCTCTTTTCACACCACCCTGATGCCAGGTTACACTCAACTGTATCAGGGCAGACCTTGAACACAGGCAGCCAAACCTGTAGGACAGAGGAAAGAGGTTGCAGAATCAGCTGGTGCACACAGGGCCCTGACAACACGCTGCCCAGCACAGTCAGCAAAGAACATAAAAGTGACTTGAAATGCTGATAAAAGAACCTGGGTACAGACATGTCACAAGGGTTGGCAGAGTGAAAGATTGACAATCTGTACTTCCACTGTTTCAGGGTCTGGTCAGGAATGACCTTTGCAGGGCACTGTACGTGTGCTTTTGTTTTGCCAGTCTGTTGGGAAACACTCCTTTCTAAGCCAGAGAAAATTTAAAATTGCCACTGGCACGTAGCAACAAAGTTCCTCCAAGTTTTTTACCTATAACTTAAAACAGGAAAAAAAAACAAGTGTAACCCTGTCCTGGTTTCCTGTAAAAAAATCTATCCACACCACATACTCCTCTGTGATGTCTTGACTGCCCAGTACTTTGGTCAAGCTATATCCCAAAAGCAAAAAGCAGATGAGACATACTGGTATCCCATTTCCTACCTCCTCAGTGGTGACATTCACCTTAACCCTGCATTGACTAGATCTTGCAGGTCTGTGTGCCACTCCAGACTCCCAACCCTGCCTGCACAAGGAGGTGAAACATCCTGAGGCAACGAAGCTCAAGTGGCAGGCAAGAACTACCTTCAAAAAAGGAGCTTGTCAAATCAACAGGGGAAAGACTAACCCTTTAGAAAAGGGTGACTGTGATTATCTTACTGAGTTACAACAGGAAAAATCAAAGGCAGACATGGAGAGAAGGGAAACAACGCAAGGTGAGCATCCCAATAATGTTCCCAGCTGGACTGACACTGATATACTGCTTAGATAAATCTGCCCTGCAAAGGCTACATGGCTACACCAGAGAACAATGGTCTACTGGAAAAAGAACAATTTTTATCAATATTACTTAAAAAAAAAATCTCCAGATTATATGAGCTATTTTGGAAAAAAGTCACATTTTACAACAGGGACTCCTAATTTTGCTGAGATGGCCAGGGATATATTTTGTCTCCTTTTGTGTAGAGTACTGAATGTACACAGGACTGATACTAAATGTGGTTCCTCTGCCAAGCAATTGTATTCCCATACTTTATATTTCCAGCGTGAAAACTCTAATGAAACATTTTAAACCAAAGCCGTTTCCTTGGAGCTGCCTCTGACCTTCTTTTCCTCCTCTCTCAGCTGAATCTCCCTGCCAGGATGAATTCAGACCTCATGTCTGCTCCTCCCACCAGGCTTTTGGATATGTGACAATATCCTAGTCACTGGGAGCTGTGCCTGCTGGTGTCCATTGTTTTGTGTCCAGTTTGGGAGAGGGCTTTTAAGGAAAAGCCCAGAATGAAATTTATGAAGAGGCCAATGATTTACAGGAATGGCCAACCACGCAGCCAGTTTCTGCACGCACCTATCAGCAACTTGTGAGTCCTTGGAAATTAATTCACAAGGCTCCAGCATGGGAATGGTTCAAGGCTCAAGAAGAGGCTTTTGAAAGTTAGAAATATCAAAAAAACCAACACCAACATTTTGAAATGAGAGATCGTTCTCAAAATACTACAACCCTGTGCATCATCTAGAGCTGTGGACAGATACTGGGGTAAGTATAGGGAGTGACTGCCTACCAGTGCCTGTTTTACTCCCAAGCTGAGTCCTGACAGGCACAAAAAGGGGACACACACTGACCAGAGGGGAGCTGCTGGCTGTGCTCTGCGCAATGCATCTGTTCCATCCGCTCAGTGATGAGCACCGTGTGGACGTGCAGTCTGATCACAGCCGCTGCCAAGTACAACCAAGCAGCTATACCATGACACAGAGGTCCCCATGCAGTGAAAGAAGACAACATAAGGTCCAAAAAAGCCACTTACTTGTAGTGGAAATGCTGCTTAGGATGCATTGCCCAGGTGAAGCAGGAGTGGTTATATAGACCATCACCCAGGTAAAGTGCTGCTGATGCAAGGCCCTGGATAATCTAACAATGCTGCTCACAGTATGGTGGGGTACTAACAGAAGGAAAGCAAGTTATATGCCTTATTTGTAATCAGTCATAATCAGTGGGGACGTTATATGCCCATACCCCATAGTGTCATCCACTTTCTATAACGTCAGCCATACTGCCTGCCCTACATAGTTTAGGTATATGAACAAATATGCATCTCGGGAGAAAGTAAAATCACTTTTCTCTGTTAATATCTGTAACCCCACTGCAAACAGGGTGCAAAAATCTTTGCTGACATCTATCCAATTCCCACATTAATTCAGTATTTTGCTTTACAAATGCTTCCATTTAAAGACCAGCTACCTGCTAGGAATTCACAACTAGGCTTGAGCCCTTTGTCTACAAACTCTTAACTTTTCTTCTTCTGCTCCCTGTTCCCCCTTCCATCACTGTTCTGCAATTTGCCAGCCTCCTTTATATCTCAGTTATGTCTTCACAATGCGAGGCAGGCAGACCCATGTGCCCACAAACAGAAAGGCTCCTCCAGCTCACAATAACTCAGCAGGTTTCCCTGATTTTCAGAGACTGCTTTACTGTGTGCCCATGTCTGTTGTCAAATTACTGCCTGGACACTGGCTCCATGGCTAACCTCAGCCTTACCCCAAACATGAAACTGTCCCTGAGCCCTCAGAAACATTCATCTTCTCTTGCAGCCCTTCTTACAAAGTGGTGTAAACCTGGCTGGTGCTTTTAGGGAATAAAGAACACGCTTACCCCTCTGAAGACACATTAGGATTTTATGTCTACCTACCGAGAGTAACTGTGCTCCCTATCATGCATTTAAAACACATCAAAACAGATTTGAAGAGTGGACAGTTCTCCTGAGGTTTCTAAAGGAAAATTGAGATAAAAGCTATTAAAAAAACTCAATCCTTCACATGTAGCAGAAAAATAAAATGTAGACCTAAGTCCATTTTCCTCTTCAGTGAAAATTCTGGCAGTCCCAGGACTGTCCTAACTTTTCGCTGCTTGTCACAGCTCTAACATCACAGCAGTGAGGAAAAACTCCGATGAGCACAGTTACTCCAACCTTAGCTGCCACACACAAACCTGTGAGAGAGGCAGGACGTCCCCAAATCCTAGATGTTACTGACTGTAATTGCTGTTGTCTGTTTCAACCTTCTCCTCGAGGTGTCTCCACCTCCCGTTACAATGTCACAGCAAAAGAAGTTCCCTGGTGGTCTGCAAGGAAGCAAAAGAGCAAATGGCAAAACAGAACTGACATTGTTTATATAACATAAATTAATTCTAAAATAACAATTCAGAGAAAGTAGCACTGTTGCATAAAAAGTAGACAAAAAGTTGTTTAATTGACAGATGGTGCTACTAATAGCAACACTTGACATACAAAAAACATACCCTATCCCAAATCCTCAAGATGTTTTAGAAAAAGGAATACACTACTATTCTTCAGTGTTTTACACAAAAAAGCAAGGCATAAGGCTCTGTCAAAGTAACTGATAATTTACGGCCAGAACGAAGGCTGGAATCCAGGCCTTTTAATCCCTGTTACTCAGTTATGTGCACTATTTTAAAGCAGCCCTTGGATTTACTGATTTTAGCATAGATTGTGTAAAAAGGATCACTAAAGCAGAAAGAAACATGTGTTCTACATCTTAAAGCAAGATTTTCCTCGTGGAATGGCAATAAGGATACCCTGCAGCCTTAGGTTTTCTATGCAGCCATAAAGACCTCATCCTCTTGGCTGTGTTGGTAGCCAGCATAACCCCCAATCCATATTCCGTGCCCAGTGCATGCTGCAGGAGGCAAAGATAACAAAGGCTGCGACAGGACTCCATCAGGGAAGTCCTTTTGGGCCCCATTTCCATCAGCTTATAAAAGGAACAGCCCGGACCCACATGCTGGGCTCTGCTAAGACTGCTCCAGGCTGCGGCTCTTCATTTGCAAAAGAAATGACCCATTCATTTCTCTCTGACCTCTGCAGACACTTTAGGCTGCTGACCTCATCTGCCGGTGGCCTCCACCACTACTGCGAGGTTCCTCAAACAGGTGCTCCCAGACTAAAACCTCTGCCTTCCCAGGCAAGTTGAACTAACACAGTGTCAAGAATCCCATATCAGGGCTCTCACTGAGATGTTTGTGCACAAGCTGGGAATATTCAGCCCTCAAAACATTTATTTCCTATTCAGAAAAGCAGAGGCCATATGAAAGGGAGAGGCAGACGAAGGGATGTAATTTTAACTGAGTCAACTGAAGTTAAAAAAAAAATACTTGTATGTGTGCACTTAACAACACAGATCTCTTCCTGGCAACCCAGTGGTTTCTGACTAGGGTGTTCCTGTCTCCACAGGAGATTTTCAGACTCATTTCTGTGTCGCTGGATGAAAGGTGACAATGATGTTTCAGCAGGGGAACCCACATGCTTCCATTGCTTCCCAGGAAAAAGACACACCTCTTCAGACATGCTCATCATTCACATTTTACTTTGGCATTCACAGCCTTATTACCAGGAATATCACATTCCATATTGACTTTTGTTCTTAACAGCCCCACGCTAGACAGGAGATTATGCCATTTCACAGCTAGGCACAGGGCAGTGAGTCTCTTGTCAAAGGTCACAAAGGCATTTGGTGGCTAAACTGGGAATTCAGTGCTGGTTTTAAGTCCAAGTTCAGAGCCCCGCTGACTGGACTAATCTCTATAGAATGACATTTTTCTGCTTTACAGAGAAATGGGAGCTTCCAGGTACGTCTGGAGGAACACTGAGGCCCTCAGATGGAGCCACAGATACACACAGCACAGACTAACATAATTTTTTCAATAGAAGTGGCACAAAAATAAAGTAAACTAGGTCAGATCTTCCACTGCTCTCCAAAGAACACCCAATTATCGGAATGAACATAACCATCTTTAATAAGTAAGCCAGTTTGGAAGCTGAACTGTTTGTTCCAAGTGCCACATAGACATCAGCTCTTGCTACTGGCAGAAGCAGCCTGTGAATCAGAGCCCGAAGTCTGATGCAAGAGAAACTTGGGCGTCTCAAGCTGCTTTCCCCAGCAGAGAACAGCCTATTAGTTTGAGAAAGTCCCCTGCCTGCTTTCTCTCTGAGTAATTAAGAGTGAAATCCTCCTCTCAGTGACCCCAATGCTCTCAGCCTAGGCTGATTTACACATGAAAGGAACCCTCTGAGGGGCCTTCTCCCTTTCACATTCACAACCAGGCAGGACCTATAAATAAAACCTTTCTGAAAACGGGAGCTTTCAAAAAGGTCTGTGTATGTGTGCAAAATGTATAGGAGAGAAAGGGAATGGATGTGTGCACTTGAGAATGCCGTGTGTGTTTGCATGCATGTGCAAAGAGCCGGGGAGAAGAATGTGCATTGGTACACCAGCCCGCATGCAAACAAGTGTACTCAGAAAAGCATCTGCGTGGATGTGCGAGTGTGCATGCACAGGTAGCTGGGAGCACTCACAGGAGCCTGAGCGTGCACAGGTAGTTGGAAGCACTCACAGGAGCAGGAGGGCATGTCCAGGCTGGTTTCCAGCTAGCACGGTTCCAGGGGACGTTCACCCAAGTCAGCTGAGTCACTCTAGAGTTACACACCAAAAAAAGAAAAAAAAGAGTAGATTTAGACCCAATTGTGCATATGGGAGCATGCTTGTGATGTACTTTACAAAGCAGAACAAAACATTAGTGTTTTATGTTTCTCTGGGTATAACATCCAGAGAATCAGGTCTTTTGGTGTGCGCTCCTGTGGCTATGACAGAAGGTGAGATTTTTTAAAAGGCTGCATCTTCTCAGCAGCCTGGGACAGAGACAAGTGTTGCATTTTCCAGGGCTCTCATTGTTCTAAAGTAGTTTTTACAGTTTGTTGGAAAACAAAATCCCTCAAAGTCTGAAAAACAAACAATGGGAGTGATGCCATGAAAGTGCAGGTCAGAAAAATCAAGACAACTATGAGTGCTTTTGCAGCATTTTATGAACACAAAAGCGCCTAGATATGCATCTGTGCCTTCTTTCCCCTGCTGTCCTGCTCACCTGTGTGCCTATGCAGTCAGGATATTTCCCCCCTTCCTTGAGGCCTAAGAAGCTTCCAGGAAACTGGCCATTAGTGTGACCCTGCCCTAATACAAAACAGGTGACAGGGAGCTCAGAGCCAAGCCAGGACAGGCTGCAGGGTTTTGTAAAGCAGGTACTAGTCCATGAGTCCTTGCCACCGTAAGAGAAGGCTTTTTAAGACCTGGCTACAAGGTGATCATTTGAGATCTGCAAACTATTTTGTTCTGCTTCTTCTGACCAGCTCAATCTTTTGCTTACTGAAACGGTGTCCGTACCCTGTGCTAATGCCAGCAGCAGAGCTGTATGGGTGCCAGCACCACTGCTCAGTGGGAGACCCCAGGGTGGGAGGCAGGAGGGTGCTGCACCGTTCTGACTTCGTCACTGCTCATGACAGCTCTTAGATCTCTCCTCTACCCAATTCTTACACAAACATTTGGAAGACGCAGGCAAGGAAAAGCACAAAACGGGAGCCATAAGGAGCACAAAGCCTCACAGAAGTGCACAAAGCGCGAAATGTCTCTTCTGCCAGTTAAAAAAAAAACCTCTTCCCAGATCCTTGCAGTAGGCAGGAGTGTGTGAGCAGGGATGCAGAGCTCCCCTCCTACTGAGCTTGCAGCTAAAGCCCTCCCCCAGTTCCCAGGGTCTTCAAATGAAGATTTGCATAGTACTTCCAGATCATTCCCGAGAGAAGGGACAATGGCACTCTCAGCGCCCTCTTTCCCCACCCCCCTCCCTCCTTCACTTACAAAGCTGATAAAGCCCTGGTGAAAAGGGGAACAAAGGATTTACAGATGGCAGAATACTGATTTCTGCAGTTCCAGGACTACAGGGAGGAGATGAAGAACTCCCCAGAAACTCTGTGAAGTTTGAGACACAGGCGCTATCTCCGCAGCACGAACTCCACATTTGTTAAGAGAGTATCTGATGGAGGGAACGTTGCTATTCGAGAGGGATGAGCAGCTCCCTGAAAACTTGAAAATGCAGAGAGATGGGATTACAGTCTGAAATCCCAGTGAGCACATTTGTTGTTCCCAAACCTCCTAAACGGAGAGGCGCTTCCAGTGAAAGCAGTTTGCCACCAGGCGGGCCAGTCCGGCATTGCTGAGAGCTTTCGGCCCCACAGGACGGTACAGAAGGCTTTTAGAAAACACCTCTCCTGGGTGATTCATGCTGATCTCCGTATCCTCTTCTCCCCACTAGCCACCATTGCAATCAGGAGAAATAAGAAAAATAAAGGTGAAAGACAAGTCTTTGGAAAGCAGCCTTTGATTCTAAATTACAGTGGAACCTCCCTGTCTCAAAACTCAGTAACTTTTAGGGCCGTTACCTAAAGGCTAAAGCTTCCTGCCTCTACAAGCATTTTTGTGCTCAGTACATATAAACCCAACCTTTCTTTGGGGCTACAAACATTCTTTCTCAGCTTAGCGAGTCAACTCCACCTCTACTGAACACCAGCTCCCTGCAATCGTTCCCATTTTGCTAAACTGAACAGTAATACAATCCAGAAGTGTTCCAAATCAGGTGCTGCATGTCACTGCTGCACACCCAGCCACAGACATTTACTGGGCAGCCAAGTCAGACCCCAGTAGCTCTGGCCTGACCTCCGTCTGTCCCACCACCACACTGAAAACAGCTTCCTCAGAGTGACTGCACCTGAGCAGTCACTCAAGCAGGCATTTGAGTGCCTTCCCCCACACACACCCTGAGCTAACTCTGTAGCGTTTCTACACTCATGAGGTTATCAGACTGCTGGATCTTTTGGGAAAACGTACACGTTGAAACTTACTCAAAATGTTTCATTTTTAAAAGTGATAAGCTAGTTTTTAAACCAAGCTATTGGCCCTCAAATAGGTCAGGTTTGGAAAAGCTTGTGTTAAGTCCCTTTTGCAAGGCAACAGTGCACACCAGTGAGTGAAAGAAGGGGTTCCCACACCGCAGACCTGTGTTGGGACGCTTTGCACCAAAGTTTTAGCAATACAGACATTTAAACTATGCTTTTAGTCTCAAAACTGAAAGAGGGACTGGTACCACTTTATCCTGTTGAGTGTGTGGGGAAAAAACTCTGCCTTTCCTTGGAAACAAACATTGATCCAGACACCGCTACTGAGCCAGTGGCAGGGATGACTTTTCATTCATTGATATTTTCCCCATCCCTTTGTAAAAAACACATGCTGTCAGGATGAACACAATCATCACAGCAATAATAACCATTATGTATCACACAATTAGACATATCTCATACAACTATATAAAAAACATTCTTCACAATATTAAAAAAAAAAAGGTTTATTCAAATATCTGTCTTATCTTAACGAGAAGTTTCTCGCACAGAATCTTTTCTGTATTCCAGCAGCCACTCCCAATTTTTACCACATTAAAAAAAAAAAAGAAAAAAAAGAAAAGAGGTGAATCAGACCCACTAGAGTCCTGACATATCTCATATGGAGACTAACCACAGCTGTTGGAATGATAAAACCTAAGAAAGCCCCATTTTAAATCAGTGTAAATCAGACTATAATGCAACTGCCACCATACAGGACAGACCTGAGTCCCGTTCTCAGTTGCTCTCCACAAGCCCCTTCAGAGCTCCATGGGTGGAATGAGTTCCCTCAAGGCATGTCTTTTAACCTAGGGCAGCTGTGCTAAGAGTTGCCACTACTACATAATGCTCTCTGCAAGCACCTTTCTTCTCTGAAGAGCATCTTCAAGACTGTCAGAGGCGTGAAGGTGTCAGGGAGAACAAGTGTCAGGGAGAATGCCCTGGTTGCTCCCACCTCCTAATGAACACTTGTATGTCGCCTTTTGAGGCAACTGCAGCAGCACAGCTCACAAATTCTTCTTATTGTAGAGAGTACCTTTCCTCATCCTAGAGAGAGGTTTGCTTCTTGGTTTACTGATCCTTTTTTGTGTTCTCTCTCCTTTGTGAACATTACCGTCTGTTGCTTACTTACAGCATTTTTTGCTACAAACAAGAGTGGGTTTGTTTACATAGCTCCTGCTATAAAAACAACATTGTAATTTGCTTCAGGATACAGAACTTAATCTTAGTTTCAAAATATTATACAAAATAATTCTTGCATCTTCCCAAGGAAAGTCACACACAAATGTCTTTTTTAAAGTCTTATATTATGTATCTCAGAATCCTGAATCCAAAGGATGCAGGTGGAGAAAGGTAAAGTCTACCTGCAATGAGGGCAAGAGCTTCATGACAATGTTCCCAGCCTCATCCAGCAAAGCAGGTGTGTGCACAGAGAACTGCAGTGGTTCCAGGTCTGCACTGCGCAAAATGCATCACATCGATGACAGGAGGATGCTTCTGTAGGTACAACACAATGCCATCAGAGAATAACTCTTCTGTACGGAGGCAAGGCTGTTCTTAAAATGATTTATTAAACAATACGGAAGCAAATTGCTGGAAGAGATAATTGTGACTTAAATAAAGAGAATAATAAACAAACAAAACCATTTATTAACAGTTTACACTGCAAAGATACTGTAAACATAAACAGCCCAGCAATATTTTTATGCTGAGGTACGTTTCACCACAACCTTCCAAAAGCCCACTCATCTCACCATTCCTCTATGCTACACAGTAAATTTGGACACGAGCCTCGCCCCAAGTGAAAAAAGGGAAAACACTCCCCAGCAGTAAACACAGCTCCCTGCCACCTAACAACCCCGCTGTAACAGCAACTCCATACATGCTTTGGTTTTGCCAGCAGAAAAGTTATCAGTTTCACAGGACCAAGGCAGAATGTGAGCCTGTGGCACCCCTGGCTAGAGCAGCTCTGTGTAATAACATCATCCCAAACCAAGACAGAGCTCCTGCACCTTCCTTCAGCTCCTTTCCATCCTTCACAGATACCTGCTTCGTATAGCAGACAAACCTCCTCCTGCTCTTTCTGTAGACAAACACACCTCCTTAGGAGGAAAACACAATCCCTTTACCATTATTCGCTCACAGAGCGGACCTTACCACCATCCCTCCCCAAAAGCCCTGCTTTCCCTCTCTGTTTCAGTCTCTACATCCTCTATGGGAATCGTCTCCTGTTGTGGGGTTTTAAAGTGTTTGAAAATGCAGTCTCCATCTACACAGTTTCTACCAAAGGTCAAACAGCCAGCCACCAGGCTGCAATAAAGAANGAGAGCTCTCTGGCCACTGCTTCCACCCAGCGTTGCCCTCTGACACCATGGGAAGCCAGTACCAGCCACCACCAGCTACCACAACTGCAGGCCCCATGCGCCCCTCTGGGCATCAGGCTCCTTTACCTACCTACCTACCTACCTNCCCCCTCCGCGGCCGGCGCACGCGCAGCTCGTGCACCCCACCGTCCCCCGCGCCGCTCAAGGTCGGGCTGCCCGCGGGCGCGGACTGCGCGTGCTCCTGCGGCAGCTGCGCCCCCTCCCCCCTCTCCCTCCATCCTCTCCCCGGCGCAGGTTCCGGTTCCGGGTGGCGTCCGCGGCGGCTGAGGGAGGGGATGGCGGCGCTCGGAAGGGTTTCCCGGCTGCTGCTTGGCGCCGCCGCCGCACCGCGCTCCCCGCCGGGTCGGAGCATGGCGGCGGCGGCGGCACATGAGGGCGGCGGAGGTAACAACGGGGCTGTCAGGGAGAGGGCGCAGCCGGGGCCTGCCGGGGGCGCGCCGGTGTCCTTGACAGCCGCTGCCCTTTGCGGGGCGCTCGGTAGGCCTCGGCCGCGGGGCCTGGGCCGGGGGCCGTGAGTCCCACAAGGGGAGGGGCTGTTACAGACGAGGAGGGAGCTCCACGCTCCGGTGCGGGGCGTAAATCCCCCGTTAGTGTGCTGACTGCGGTTAAGGGGCTCTCGGGTTACCAGCGCCAATGGAAACGGCCATTATTGCTCTAATCGTGTAACGCTCCCCCCAGCCCGTCTCTGGAAGCTCCTGACCTTCGTGGTGGCTCTGCCTGGGGTTGGCGTTTGCATGCTGAACTGCTACTTGAAAGCACAGCACGAGCACGAGAGGCCAGAGTTTGTTCCTTATGCTCACCTCCGGATCAGAACCAAGGTACGTTTGGTGTTTGGCCTGCTCTGTATAAAGGCCAGCTTATTTTTTTCTTTTGGTTGTGATTACAGAGCTTCACAGAATCCTAGAATGGTTTGGGTTGGAAGGGACCTTAAAGATCATCCAGTTCCAACCACCCTGCCATGGGCAGGGACACCTCCCACCAGAGCAGGTTGCTCCAAGCCCCATCCAGCCTGGCCTTGAACCCCTCCAGGGATGGGGCAGCCACAGCTTCTCAGGGCATCCTAGGCCAGGGTCTCATCACCCACACAAGGAATTCCTTTCTGAGATCTCATCTAAATCTGCCATCTTTCTGTTTAAAACTGTTCCCCCTCATCCTATCGCTACACTCCCTGATCAAAGAGTCCCTCCCTATCTCTCGTGTAACCCCTTTAGGTACTGGTTTCCCTGGAGCCTCTTCTTCTCCAGGCTGAACACCCCCCTCTCTCAGGCTGTCCTCACAGCAGAGGGGCTCCAGCGTGAAGGTCCAGAGCGTCTTTGTGGCCTCCTCTGGACCTTCATTTGATATTACTACAGCATCTCTTGCTTTATTGTCCACTATGTGAGGTGCTGCATATGTAGTCATGATCTTAACTCATGGCTTTGTTTCTGAGGCAACAAAAGAGTTTCTCACAGCTCAGATGATGCACCCGTGGTGTTTTCAGGCCTTCCTCCCCCAAATAATCCTGCTGCTGTATTGCTGAAAAATGTTTCAGTCCTAGAGGTGCTGTACTTACCTTAAACTAATACAGATTGAAAAGCTAAAAGAGGAGATCCCAGATTCACAAAACTGGGGTCCCATAGTGTAGCACAGCTGATGTTTAAACAAGAGACAAGATCTTGTTGTCTAGGGATGGTGCTCCCAGCTAAGGGACAGTGTTGTCCAGCTCTTGCTTCCTGCAGCCTGGGAACAGATGCCAATTTGCTGAATTCATCAGCCCATCCAGCTGTGTGTTGCTTGAGCCTCTATTGCTGATTTCTTGTGCTGAATAGATCACCCAGCTCCCACCGGCTTATTCTCTTTCTTCCTTCAACAGCCTTTCCCCTGGGGTGACGGGAACAAAACTCTATTCCACAACCCCCACGTTAATGCTCTTCCAACCGGTTATGAAGATGAAAACTAAGATGCTGACCACAGCCAGAACTTTGGCTCTTCCTGTCTCGGACCAGAATGTTGTGTGGGAACCATCATTGCAGAAATCTACATTCCTTCTATGATGAATCCGAATGGTGCGGCTTCTGTCTATACTTGTGTAGAGGTCCTTAAATAAACAACTCTGAACTCGAATTTAGGATCTGACTTTTTTTGTTAATCTGAATCAAGTTCTGTAGTCCAGTGTTTCCTTAAAACATTGAGGCTTCCCACAGGATACAGTGCAGGAGCAAAGGGGTTTGCTTGAATGCTAATACCTACTCCCAAATCTGATAATGCTAACAACAGGGACACATTCAGCACAGCTCATTATGTGATTTAATATTCATGTCTGGTTTAACTGATCGCTGTGAGCCCACAGCCAGATGAACAGGTATCAGGCTAATAATATAGATTAAAATTCAGTATATACTGAAACACATTCTCTGTAATCAGCTATTGCAATATTTATTAATAATCATGAAGACAATTTCTCCTGGCTCCTCCTGGGAGAGGGAGTGGCAGCAAAGCTGTTTAAGCTCCATGTGCCTTCACAATGTTAACGTTCAGCTCCCCAATCTTCAGTGTATCAGCACATACGTTGCTCACAACTCTGTTTTCATAAAGCTGCACTCTGGTTGTACAAAGCCTGACATAAAAGTCTTACAAAGAAAACATAAGTTTTGCTTCATCACATATGTCTGTATAATGTATACTATGTCACTCGGGAGTTTCTTTACCTAGAAGAGCTTAATTACCTTCTGTAATTAACAACCCGTTCTGAAGCCCTGAGTTTATTCCAGTGCAACATTAATTTTGAAGTTTTTCTTCTCTGCAAGTCAACCATTTTCCAATTCCACCTGCAACTTCTCTGTATTTTTTTTCATGGTATGAAAGAGAACTGTATCTTGGTTGTCATTAATATTGCTTTTCCCAAAAGGAAAATGCAGCAGCTGACTTGGCATCATGCGCTGTGGGACACCCTCCCCTACATTTCGGTACAATTTACTTCATCTGCGTACTGATACAATGACTGTGAGACAAGCTTTTCTGTGTTAAAAGCACAGAACAAGGCACTGATGGGCACAGTTATTTTAAAGCTGACAAATCACACTACTTTTATTCCTGCGTGAAGCAAGCAAAGTTGTTGTATGTGTTATTCCTTAATAAAAAAGCAAGGCACATACTTGACAGTCCCCAAAATGCTATTTTTGGTGCTCTTAGAAACTTTTCCCTCAGCTTACTATTCTTATTTATACCCAAGAGACCCAGCAGTTTAAGTGTCAGCAGCTTGTTCTGTAGGTGCTCCAGCGCAGCCCTGTGCTGTCCCTGCGCTCTCACTGGCTGACCCAGGCTCCCCGGCTGCCTCCAGCTCACGCACTAACGCTGTCACCGAGGCCCCAGCCTCCTGCAGCTCCTGGCTTTTAAAATAAAAATTCCTTATTTTAAAATAAAAATTCTGAATGATCCAGGTGGTGCTTCAAAACAAAAAGAGAACCTCACTTCTGTTTCCTCACCGTAATTCTAGGGAAATTAGGAAGTTGAGTTGGCTTTCATGCCCAGGCCACGTCTTTAATTCTTTTGCCTATGTTGGTGTAATGAGAGGGGAGAGTTTTTCCCCATCCCTGCAGGAGGATCAATGGAAGTCTCCTCCCCTCCCACGCTGCTCGCAGGGCCACTGGACAGGATGGATCCAGATCCTTCACTTCTCCAAACACCCTTTCTCTAGCTGCTGCAAGCATTTCTGCAGTTTACAAGCCAGCACAAATAACTTCCATTTGCTTTGTACACACAGCTCAGGAGCAGCTTTGTGAGCAGGTGAGATCCCCAGGTGGCAGCTGGGGCTTCTGATGTTGTCCGCAGTCGAGCTTCCACCCGATGTTTCCCTCATTCAACATTTCACTACCACAGGTCAAAGGCAGTGACCACAACAGTGATCACGGCCAGCCCGGTGCTTTGTGGTGCTGGGGACAAGGACAGCCAGGGCTGCGCTGCAGTTCTACTGCACAAAAGCATAATGCTAAAGGAGAGAGAACTCCCAAGCTCAGGGCTGCTTCAGTACCTCAGAAAAAATGTGAAGCAGACACTCCTCCGCATTAAAAGTGCCCACTTCAGCTTCTGTTGCAGGCCACCTCTGTTCCTCCTCAAATTGACAATCAGGTTCTAATGGACAGTTACCTACTTAAACAAAATATAACCTAGTTATATTTATTTTAGATATGTTATTGCAGGTCCAATAGAGTGCTTTTATATCATTTCTGTTGCTAACACAAAACAAGTCTTTAGGCCCTCAGCATTCAGGATCACATAAAACAAGCTCCTTCCACCAAAATTCAGCAGCATAGAGAGAAGACAAACTAAATCAACCTTCTTTATACTCTTTTTAAACACTTCGAAGTGTTATATAAATAAGCAAGAGAAATTGGTAACAAAGCAACTACTATCTCAGCCCACTCCAGTAAGCATTCTCCCATTATAGAGTACATTCACTAAGACGTTAGTTCAAATAGCTTTTCACGCTGTTAGATGCTGAACCACCACCAAAATTCACTGAAAAGCAGCCAGTAGTTACCACATCACCCAGTCTTTTCTTGTGCATGTGTGTGTGGCTGTTTGTTTTTACAAGCGGAAAAGATTCCTCGCTTCCTAGAAATCAGCTTCACAAAGGTCCAGGGGTGTCTCGTGCCTGGTTATGTCACTTAGTCCAAAGGCTCAGGTCAGTGACTCCATCGATGCAGCTGAGGTCAAGAGGAGTTTTCAGTTTTCCCTTTGCTTGGGCCCATGAACTCCAGCCCTTCAATGGGTATGTCCTTTTCCTTGATCGCTTTCTGAAAAAAGAAGAAAACAAAAAAATTAAACTCAGCGCATCTTTATAATGCTAAGCGACACAAGCTTTGGTACAAAACACGAGCTGGAAAATCTAGTCTTAAGACTCGTTCAGATAAAGCTTCGATATTACAGAGGATGAGCAACTGGTGCTGAGCCACAGTCTGGATCCTACCGCGGAGACACAGCACAGCCCCCAACCCAGCGGCCTTAACAAGAAAAACACAGTAAGAGGCACCTGTAGAATATTACAGGTCGCCACCGGCAGAAATGGGCCCCGGGGGGTTCCCGGGGAGGGCAATCCCAGCGGAACGACAGCCGGGGCGGGGCCTGCACACACCTGCACGCAGAGCTGGTACCGCTTGAAGAGCTGCCCGCATGGGTCCCCGGCGCTCTCGCCTTTCAGGAACTTCTCCGCGAACCAGCGGTTGAAGCACTGGTCGTACTCACGCTTCAGCTCGGTGCAGGCCTCGCCCACACTGTTCATGGCGGCGCCTTTTCCCCCTGCCGGACCGGCGGCGCCGCCGCTCTGACGCAGTTCCGGCGCGGGGAGGTGACGCATAGACGTGGCGACGCGGCGGGATGCGGGTGCTGGGCCTGGGCCTGGCCCGGTGGCTCCGCTCGGGGCGGCTCCGGCCGCCGGTGGCTCCCGGCCGGGCCGTACTGTCGGC
>VXBW01007453.1:5185-51394 GCA_013400375.1 Thinocorus orbignyianus
CATGTTTTTGTTGCTTTAACTGGCTTGCAATGTCTGAAAACTGGTTTTAGTTGAGTCAAATTATAGCCAAGACAAACTCATTCTGGCCAAGTTGCATCTGCTTGTCCAGACACTGAGATTTCACAGTTGAAATTTGTGTGCCCTGCATACACTGCACAGCCCAACTTGGTGAGGTGGCAGGAGACAGTAAAAGCAAAGGTGTCACGATTCCACTAAGCATTGCTAAATTTGATACTGCTCACTTGGCCCAAGCCGATGCACAGACCCTGGTCTCTCTGGTGTTTGTGCCAGAGGGTTTTACCATTTTGCTGGCTGTGTGTGAATGCTTTGTCTAGACTCTTTAATGTTTCTTTTGCCCTGAACAACTTCTACGCTTCATTTTGTGAAAGATAATGGATAAAAAGATAGCACTGTTTGTGGCCCAAATTTCATGGAAAGGTGTCACTCAAGGTAGACTGGGCAAAACTGATTTCTGTCTTCTGTGTCGCTCAGAGAATAACTAACTGCAGTAACATTTGACACCTCATAAGAGTGTTTGAGTAAGCTCGTAGCTCTCTGGCTATGAGAGGTATGTTCTAGGCTTGGGCAGTTTTTGCTGTGTTATTCATATTTTTTTTGGCTTATGTTCTCTGAGGCTGCCTTCCTTCTGAGGAACTCAGGGCTGGTTTTTTGGATTGTTTTTTGTTTTGTGGTTGTGATTTCTGTTTTGTTTTTTCGGGGTTGTTTTTTGTTTTTTTTAGCACTAGAGTTCATACTGTGGAGCACAGGGTAGAGGCTGGAGTTAGTTATGACTGCCCCATCCTGCCACACTTCATGTGAAAGTCCTCTTGGACTGAGAGTTTGCATTAGTAAAGCTCTGAGTGCTTACCACCGTTATGTTTTCACTTAGTAGAAATAGCAACAGCAACAATGATGATGCATTAAAGCAGCATAATTTGCATTAGCAGAGCCTGTTGTCAGCTCTGGTCTTTGCAGTGTGTTGTGGATACCAAATTGATGTACTCTGTGATGTACTGACTTCTTGTGTGGGTCTGTTTTAGGAGAATGTGTTTACTGGTCAATCCAAAATCTACAGCTACCTGAATCCTAACAAAACTCCTGGTGCTCGCTCCCCACTTCAAGAAGAAAACTCTGTCATGTATCACGAGGTGAAATGTCAGGGCAAAACACTAAATGAAACCTACAGGAAAGGAGATGGTAAGATTGATCTTTGGATTACATGTCTCATTAAAAGTGCTCCCCCACCCCCAATTTGAAAATTTTATACGTAGTCAAGAAGGCCAGGCACCTCTACTGGCCCAGTTGCTTTCCCAGTCCTACAAGTTTATTGGCAAACTATGACTCCACAAAGATGGGGGTGCCTTTATCCTTTTCAAAATTAAGGACATGGGTTTACCAGGCCATTTTTCCTCTGGTTTTTGTCTGGCTACACTGGCATTGTTTCTCTGGATATAAAAAGCTACTGCTTGTGTTGTCAATAAACCCTAATTTCCCTGCAGTTCTTTTATTGTTTTATTCTGTAATTTAACCACTTTCTACTAATTCGTATAAAGACAATCCAAATTCAAATTGGGCATGTACTGATAGAAGAAGAAGAAACAATCCTTAAAGTTTCAGGGTGAATTAAAGGCAGTGAAAATGAGGAGCATGGATTGTGGATGCTGAGTGCCAGGCTTCATAGATACTTCATCGTAGCAAGTAGAAGTAGGAATGTTCTGTAAGTTTATGGAGGGAGGAAACTGTCATGTATTTAAAGGTGGATTTAATAACCTTGTCAAAACACTTTGATGCAGACAGTTTTAGCAAGCAGGTATTTTAAGTCCCACTCGACACTGGGAGTGTCAGGTTTTCGGGCAGCTTGGAGCCTTTAGCTCCTAATTCAGCTCTCCAATTTTGACAAAATGAAGATGGCTTTAGTTTGTCCCACTGCTCTGTGGCCTTGCAGCTGTGCTTCATTTCTTGACTGATACTGAAGCATCTGTCCTAGCAGATGAGACTGTTAAACCTGTTGACTTGCTTTAAGTCAAGACTTTATGCAGCTTTAAGCCATGCTTACCTACTTCTTAATCAGCTGGCTGAGAAAGGAGGATGTGGTCAAGTCAAGGTAGGATTGCACATAACTGAGAAAATGTTGGTTGTGTGCAGGGTAGACTTTTTTTGTAAGTCCCATCCTTTCAGATCCTGTGGATTGTGTTTGAGTGATGTTGGCCACTTGGTGCCAGTGTCTGCAGCTACTGATCCAAGCAGTGTGGGATCCAGAGAGGTTTCCTCTTCCTTCTCAGTGCAGGATGTGGATTAGCTTATGGCAACTTGATAATTCAGTATGCCAGATGCAAACTGTATTTGTTTCAGACACTGCACTGAAGTCGCTGCATCTTGAGATGTCCCGGTTTCAGCTGGGATAGTTAAATTTCTTTCTAGTAGCTGTTTTGTTTTGGGTTTGGTGTGAGTGATGCTGATAATGCATATTGTTGTAGCTGTTACCAGGTGATATTTTACATTAACTGAGGACTTTTTCAGCTTTCTATAGAAGTTGAGAGCTAGCATAGACAGGACAAGCTGGCCAACTGAATATTCCATACAGTAGATATTATGCTCAGTATATAAATGGGGGTTGGCCAGGGGTAGGCATCTGCAAAAACTCAACCCATGAGTTTGGTGGTTTTTTCCTTGCCTTGCCTTTTCTCCCTCTTCTCCCTACACTTGTGGGGAAAGGAAGGGGTGAGCAAGTGGCTGCATGGTTCTAGTTGCTGGCTGGTGTTAAACCAGGACATCAGGTTGGGTAAAAAAAATAGTCACAAACTTAACATGGTGAAGTACTTGGGCCCTGTTTTACCCTTTCCCTGCTCACCCCTCCCTCTGTACTATTTGTGTTGTAGTAATGACTAGTCAAAAGATGAGTAACAGCCTGTCTCTGGGTTCTAGTAGAAGGAAATTGTATCATTCCCTTCCTCTTTCTCCTGTTTGACAGAACTAGAAACTTGGATTAGAAACAATTGGAATTCATTTAAAGCCCTCTGGTATAGATGATCCTAAGCTCAGAGCCTTACTTTATTTTCCTGTCACCAGAAAAAAAGAATGGTGGCAATATAATTGAAGGTGCTATGAAACCAGAAGACCAGAAAGATAAAGAGAGCGGGTGCAATGCTTCAGTGCCCTTTTCTGATCAAAACCAAGAAACTGTAGAAACCCAAAAGACACCCCTGCCTTCAGACTGTGCTGATGAGGCCAATGCGAAGCCAGCTCAGAAAAAGATGGTTAAAGCAAAACGTGGACCAAGGAGAAAGTAAGTGTCTTCTGGAATTGTAAAAGCTTATCTTCCCTGTGTCTCTTTCGACCAGGCAGCTTTGATCTGCTGTTTTCCTTCAGGAATTACAGCCGGACCCTGTAATTAATTGTTACTCTTGTTTTGTTGCCCTTTTTAAGCAAATGGTTATGTTGAGGGGAACAAGGAGGCTTCTTTGTTTTCTCAAGAATAATATGTTCAAAAATACAAAATAGCACTCAAAGTATTTGTCTACCTTGCAGAGGACTCTGTTTTTTCTTGAAAGCAAGACTAGTGTATTTTATCTCATGTGAAATACTTGCTGATCACCAACAGAAAAAGAAATTAATGAGCAATAAAGACCTACTTTTCTACGGACAAATGGGAATGTATCCTGTCAGAAACAGAATGTTAGATTAATTACAGTTGGAGGCTTCCTGGCTGAGATGATAATCTTTCTCATGATATTGGAGTAATGTGACCTAATGTTAATGAATTCCCTGCCAGGCAGTTTTCATGACCTAAATTTTAGAGTGCCTTCTGGCAAGGCACATGGGGGGCTTCAGATCTGTAATGTGACCTTCAGTTGACTTCCAATGACATCGTGTTCGTCTTGTTAAAGACTAAGTACTAGAGTAATGGAAATATTGTCAGGAACAAAAAGGAGTTCTGTCTTTTGGCTTGAAGTGAAGAGTACTGACAAGAAATACTGAGTCATATTGAGCACCTTTTAACAAACCAAGCAGAAAATAAAATTTTTTTAGGTACCTCTGTCCTATAAGGTGTAACTTCAAAAATAGTCTGAAATAGCATGTTCTCTATTTCTCTTGTCCCTTAGAACGCAAGGAAGGACACCAAATCGAAAAGTGACAGATTATTACCCAGTTAGAAGAAGTTCCAGGAAGAGCAAATCTGAATTGGAGGTAGTGCTTCTTGTTAAAATGACATTACTTACAACATTGGGGGTTAATTGAATGTTTGAGGAAGTATATAACTATGTGTAAATGGTTTCCGTTGGCCAAATATGAATAACATTGTGTGCTGCAAGTATTGTTAAGCAAGCTCTTAAAATTTGGAAGTGTGATCCAGTTCTTTTAGGATAGAATCTAGCTACTTAGATTTCTATCCCTCAACCATATATGTATCTTTACCATTCAGTTTTGCTAGAAATATGGGATGGTTTGGAAAAATAAGTGTCACTGCCTAATAATTTCAGCTCTAGAATAAGCTACAAAAGCTGTCAACAACCCTGTGGTTTTATTTGTTCTTGTTTCTTCTGCAGACTGAGGAGAGGAGGAAAATAGATGAGCTAATAACGAGTGGGAAGGAGGAAGGAATGAAGGTAATAATGGCAGTGCCAGCCTGAGTAGCCACGTGCTGTTTATATGGTATCTTGCTGTTGATCTGTTTAAGCAGAAAGTAGCAGAACTCAGTCTCAGAACTGCTGCAGTGCCTTGATAGTGAGATGAAAGTGCAGCAAAACTGGAGCTGTCTTACAAATAGGATGGGCAATGTTTGGCTCTGGAGAATACGTACGTGCAGCCTCAGTCATAAATATCAAAGGGGCTTCATAGTTTTTACTGAAAATGCATTTGTTCCCTTCAATATCTTATTTCCTGGGTTAGATATAGTATCTAAATTGTCATAAGTTTTAAAGGCAACACCCATATTTACTGTCTGTATGGTAACAGGTTCTCTTAGCCTGTTTACAGACAGTTGCTGTGGGTCTTCATTATGGCACTTGGGATAATGGGTTATACTTCCACTGCTAGCAAATAGCTAGTGATTGGGATGAAGTGCTTACTGTTTGGGTTACTCTGATCACCCCTGTTAGGATTTAAAAGAAAAATGGCACCTGGAAGTGCAGAGAGCTGTGATTCTTGAACAACAGCTGCCTGCAGGTCACACTGTCATATCTATGACAGTGATAGGAGAATTTCCTTGGAGTTGCCCAATATACGGGGGGAGGCAGGAATAATAAATTATACTGGTGGGTGATAAATGTATTTTTTGTGATCAATCTTTCTGTTCCTCAAACTTTTTAACCTGTGCATGCTAATGGTGATGGTGAACCTGAAATGGAAAAGCTTACTGCCTCAGCTAATGGGTAGCTTAAAAGCAAAAATAGATAATTATTCTCTGTGTATGCTGTATTTAAAGTAGTTCTTAGTGCTTTGATTAGAAGGTTTTGTATCAGAATAGCTGGTAACTCAGGATGTGTCCCAAACTCACACTGTATTTCTGCCACAATGCTGTGCATTGTGCTTCTACGCCTGTCTGTAGTACACACCAATATCCTGCTATAGCATTTTTAACAACACATCACTCATTTCTTAGTCAACAGTGTATTTCCAGTCATGTACATGCTTTCTGATTTCCCAGCTGATTCTCTTTTCCACTCAACAGATTGATTACATTGATGGCAAAGGGAGAGGAGTGATTGCTACTAAACATTTTAATCGAGGAGAATTTGTAGTTGAGTATCACGGGGATCTCATAGAGATCACTGATGCTAAGAAGCGAGAAGCTCTGTATGCTCAAGATCCATCCACAGGCTGCTATATGTACTATTTTCAGTACCTCAGCAAAACGTACTGGTAAGCCTTTCTTCCCTTGAGTGATAGAGGCTTTGAATGCTGCTAAGTCTTTTCATGTTTTCATGAAAAAAAAAAAAACAAATAGGAACCATGAATTAGGATATGTTATTGCAGTGCGCTCTCATGGTTCAAGAGCCTCCTGTACCTCTAGGCTAAAAGGTGGGTGACTCAAAGCCCTCTTCACTGAAGTACAGTACAAGCTAGATGGAGAGTTGTACCTGTTTAGATGAGACTTCTGGCTCTACCGTGGACTTCTGCTTAAATTTATTCTCTTATAAAATGAACTGCTTTCTCTGAGTTGTAAGAATTTTGTTTGACAAGCAGTATGACCAAACTCACTGGGAAGAGAAACGTTTTCTTCAACTGGCTTTGACTGGGTCCCCTTTTTTCTCTAGTACCTGGCACCCACCTCAGGTTTATGCTTTATCCCTCTATTTGCTGGGTCATTTGCCCCAAACTCCAGTTCTTTGAAAGCAACTACATTCTTTCTTCCTTGGGTGATGATACTGGAGCATGGGTCACTTAACCTGTATGTTAATTACCTTGAGGTGCCCTATATTCTAAGAGTCTGACTTCCAGTCTCAATACCATGATGACAGCTGCCATAACAATTCTTTGTGCAATGAGGAGCACTGGAGCTTGAGGACCCACGTCTCTGGAAATAGGGCATGTAGTACTCATTTTCAGCCTTCTGGGAGTAGAGACTCCTGCTGGTTTACTTAGTGGATACTGCTTAGTTTGGACACAGCTTTCTTGAGGGTGGGAGTATTTAAGGTATCAAGCTTTTCTGGTGGAGTTCTATGCCTGGATGCTGCTATTCCTCACAAACAGTAGAGAACTGCTTGGAAATGGGCAGCTCAAGAAAAATAGTCCAAAATTTTCCATTTTCTGGCTTGCGTGCTACCTTAATCTCCCAGAATTGCTTTAGTTTACGTTGCCATATTATGTGCTGTCTGTTCAACTATATAAATATACTGTAATGTTCTGGTTTTCTGTAATTTTTTGAGCCTTGTAATTCTTTAGCCTTCCTAATTCTTTATCTGATTTGCACTTTGGGTTTTATCCACAAACGTGACTGTGATATGCAGCAATCCTGCATATTCTGTTCTTGTTCTTTCAGTGTTGATGCTACAAAAGAAACTAATCGTCTGGGAAGACTGATTAATCACAGCAAATGTGGCAATTGTCAAACCAAGCTTCATGACATTGATGGTGTGCCTCATCTCATATTGATAGCTTCCAGAGACATTAAAGCGGGTGAAGAACTCTTGTACGATTATGGAGACAGAAGCAAAGCTTCCATTGAAGCTCATCCGTGGCTGAAACACTAATTATTCATCTTTGTTTGGGGTTGTTTCTTTTCATCTTTTTGGACTGAGCGCTCTACAAGGAGCCAGTGGATGGTGTTGTTTTTTTTTTCCTCCTGTCCTTACTTCCCTCAGCTTTCTTAGTGGACTGCTTATGGTGTTCTGAGCTCCTTAAAAATGACTTTTTTTGCTTTGCAGTATTGAATTACCTGTTACAGTTTTCCAGGCAGGCTTGAATAATTGATCTTAGATTGCCAAAACTTCTGTATCATAAAAAGAAACCCTCCCTAAAATTTGAATACTTCTGCGTAGCGACCGGTGCCACTTGAGCGTGCAGTTGAAGACTTGCACAGAAACTGAATCGCTTGGGTTGTGCTTCTGCTTTTGCAACGAAATCTCATGCTCCACTTCGTGGGGTGATGAACTTGGCATTAGTTTTGTGGCAGCAGATGTACTCCTGTACTCTGACTCGTACATTCAAATGGCTTGACTGCTTGTCAGACTGCTCTTTACAACGTGGTGCTGACAGGCTTCTCTCAGATGGATGTGACTGTTTCTATCGTTTTCAAATAATTTGTGGTAGGGATCCAGTTTTTCCAGTGTCGTATCTCATGTTGGCGATAAACTTTAAATGCACTGGCTCTGAGGGAAATGGATGGTCAAATTGGCTGCTTTCCTCAGAGAAATGACTCCAAGCCAAATGAGGATGGATTTTGACAGACTGGGTTGATACGGATTAGGATTGTGAAGATAGAACTTCACGGAGAGAATCAATGTTTGACATTTACTTATTTTCTAAAACTTAAGATGGTACCTTTTTATAATTGATGGCTGATTCTTGGAGGTGTCTCCCAGAGGATTTTAAAGACATAAAAGAAAAAGCTGTCTCCAAAAAATTTTTTATTACCTTCCTATGCTAATTAGCCACATCAGAAGCTATTTATTTACTGTGAATGCTTGAAGTAGAGCATAGCGGTTCCAAAAATAGGAGTCTTCTTCATATGCAGCTTCAAACTGTAATGATGGAGTTCATGCAGTGAAGAAAGAAGATTCCTTATTGCCTGGTCCTGTAGGTCTGTCCAGCTTGGTCTGGTCCCACTGTCTCGAATGGGAGTTGAGTGCTTGGCATCTGGTGGATGTTTGTAATGTTACTGCTGGAGAACCAAATCTGTGATATAGGCGGGCAATACAATGCAGGTCCTTTATGTTAAAGATGAATTCTTACCAGTTGGAATTTTTGCCAAGGCGGGCTTGGCGTGTGTGTAGATGAAAATGGCTGTGAGCCATCAGCCACGCTTGCTGCTGGAAGATGTCAGCAAGGGATCTGTGGCTCTGTTAATATCTCCTGTTCCTCATGTCTTGAAGGCTGCTGCTGTTCCAGCTACTGCCCTCTAGGACAATCTTAGATGCTTGCCTATGTGATAGGTCAAATAGCAACAACATCCTGGTTGTGTGCTCCAGCAGCAAGAGAGGTGGCTTAGTGATGTATTTTTTAAATTAAAAACTTGAAGACAATGTCTCTGTAAAATAAAGAATATATTTATTATTGATGAAGTGGCTGCTATAGTACCTGTCTCCATTGCAGATCATGAGCGTTTTGAAAGGAAGCTGTGAAAGTCATTAGCCAGAAATGCTTTATATTATTTACCATTAACACAAGGCAAGCTCATCAGAGACAGCCTGTGTATTGTCACCATTTCTGAAGAATTAACTGGAGACCTGTTATACTGAGTTACAGGTAAGGTCTGTTGGCTGATTTATGAGTTGGCACTAATTTTTTTTATTATTATTATTTTTCCCTCTGGTCTCAGTAACAGAGACCACAGCAGTGTACAGTATCCTGTTTTACTAAAGCACTTCCCTGAAGTCAAAATTGGAATAAAATGCTTCTTTTTGTTGTTTGTATTTTTATTTTATTTAAACATTTGCTTGTTCATTATCAGGTCAAATAGCTTAAAACTCTGTTCTTCAGTGTCACTTTTGTAAACAAGAAGAGGGGAAAGATCTCTCCCTGTTTTACATTTTTAAAAGATTGTTTTCTCCAAAATGCCTAACCTGGTAACCAAGTAGCACTGCATCGGAAGATGGTAATAAAGCTGATGTTGCACTGAGAATGTTTTTTTTGTTTTTTTTTTTTTTTTGCTTTTTTAGGAGCTGAGATACATATCTCAAAATACTTTTCACAGAAAAATGCTGCTTGAATTTTTATCACTGTGCCTTTTAAGAAGGCTTCATCTCACAAGATGTAAAGCACTTTGCAGGGAAAGATGCCCTTGGTTGGGAGCTAAACTGCTTGTTGGGCTTCTGTGGCTCTGCCAGAGGCAGTGGGGTTGCTCTCTCAGGTCTGTAGCCTCTTTTGGGGCAGCCATAGCCAAGGAATGTGCTCCCCTTTTGAGAGAAGCTGTGTTGCTCCCTTGGCACAGAATGGATGGAACTGTGATGGATCCAGAAAAACACCAACTCAAAAAGGTGGAGGTGTTCTACTCTCTGCTTTAACTGCTGAACTCCCACCTTTATTTTTAATAAAGAACCTCTTAAATGGTAAACTGGAAAGAATAATTGCAGCTTTCATTATTGTCTCCAGCTAACTGGAAAGAGTGGCCTGGGGCTATGGCAGTCTTCTCTGCCTGTTACTTTTGCACAGCTCTATTTAATCTCTGCAGTTTATTACCTGAAGTTGTTTTATTAAGACTTAGTGGAGTGATTACTGTGTTTTGTGGCATAATTTCCCCCCTCCTCCCACTTTTAAAGGTGAGGAGAAAATATATCCCCAGCTCAACCTCCCTCTGGCTCAGAGGTGTATCCTGGCTGTTGCTGATGTGTTATTGATTGATTGTTTTTCTCTAAGCACAAAGCCTCTGCTAAGGAAATGCAGTTATTTCCTTCCCTGCTACCGTGCTCTAGAAAATATGTCACAGGGCTGTGGTCAAGACTTGTTAATATTCTGAAGATGGCAAAATCCCTTCAGTTCTGTGCCCGGGCTGGACCAGCTTGCCTGGGTCATACATCTTTGATGTTGCTTTGCTAATGTACAGTTGCTCACAAATTCCCTCTGGCAGGAGGCTGCAGTTCTACCTTCTGTAAAGCCATATTTGCATCCTGCATCTGAGCAGATGTGTGAAGTGTCCTATATTTTTCATGTTGGTAGCGGATGAGAGGGAATCAAAAGATTTCAGAGCCTCCTTATACTTCTGAAGGCAGCAAGATCATAGTTTGATACCTGTCACTGCTCCTTTTATGTCTGTTCAGAGTTTTCAGCTGTGGAGATTCTACTTTTCTAAACGTGGATCCTAATTAGTATATTTCAAGCTGATTTTTCTACTCCTCTGTTTGCCCTAGATGCTTCCACTAGTGATAAATCTCATTACTGAGGCTAATACCCAGCTTGTGACAGATGACTGAAAGAACAGAGCTTATGAAAAATACAACCCTTTACTGCAGGAGACCTTTAGCTGTCAGAAGTGAAATGTTTGGTGCATCTGTTCCAGTTTGAGCATGTCTGCACCTCTGAAAAGACATAAGTCCTTTGTGTGAGCAGAGCACGATGCAGCAGCTCTTCTTCCCTCGCTGTGCTCTTTGCCACCACCTTTCATCTCCACCCCAAATGGCCACTCCTGTGCGTGCAGGGGCTCTGCTGTCACAGCCCAACAGCACCTTCCTTTGGTGGGGTTTGCTTCAAGCAGTTCTGTGTTGTGTAAGGCAATTACTTTCTGCCTAAAAGCAGCGGGGACTGGCATCTCAATGGGTTCTTCATTCCCAGCCCTTTGCTCTGAATGCACTTGTGAAGGGTGTGTAGCTCTTAAAAATACCTTCATCTTGCAAAATCATTTGGGATGTGTGTTTTGATAGACAGGATGGGTTCTACAGATCATCACAGGCTTTTTTAATAAGAATAAAAATCACCTTCATATAAATGTTTATTCTTTACATGTGGGTTATGTCTGGCCAGAATCTAAGAAATAGAAAAAGTGTCTGTCTTCAACAGTTTCTAAAAAAAACAAAAGTGAAATTTATCCTGAAAAGAATATTATACAACACCATTTTGATGAGTTTGCTTGTTCTCTGCAGTGGGAGTGATGCTTTTTCTTCCTGTCATCGACTCCCCTGACACCCCAGAGGCTCATCACTGCCATTTCTGAACAGGAGTGGTTAAGTTCTTGAGGATGCTCGTTTTCCATGTTTAAAAGAAAACCTAAAAAAAATAAAGACAACAACAGGGAGGCAACAATGAACAGCTGGAGAAGAAGGAACACGGAGTGAGCTGGCCCTGTCAATGTGTTCTGCTATTTCAGGGAACTTTGGGGCCGCAGCCTGTGCTTGTGGGTACCATGCACAGCTGCTGCACACAATGTACACAAACCTCTGGGGACAGCTGGTGTGTTCCCAGAGCAGAGCCCTAACGTGCCAGCAAGGGGCAAGCAGTGCATAGTTTTGTTCTGAAATGCTTATTTTTCCTAGAAAAAGAAGTGACGCCTGGGTGGGGGTTGCCTTCCTGCAGAGTGCTTTGTCCACAGGAAAGGGTTTCTCTATTGGGTTTTAATTTTACAGGGAGAACAGAAGAAAACAATATCCAGCCAAGTAGGCCAAAGTTCAGAATCCATCCCTGAAGCATGTTATGTTCTCCTGTATTCTGCTAAAAAAAGATGCAGGCGAACTTACAGCCGTTTGATGACTGTCTTCTCTTCACTGTCCTTGCTGGTGCCAGGGTGGCTGCCACTGGCCTCTTTTTCCAGTTCCTCAGTTTGGTCCTTCCTTTGTGAGATGATCCCACTGGGAAAAGAAGAGGGTTTGCTTATTTTTCATGGGTTTGTGCTGCCTGTATTTTACCCTTCCCTGGGCAGCCTAGGACGTGGGTGAATGGGTGTTGACAGGACAGCGATGGCAGCCTGGCCTATTTCTTGTGCTGAATTGCTCTTATTTTCCTTAAACACTGCAGTGTAATACTGCTTAGGCTGTGCTTTGATGAGAACACCAAACAAGTAACGAGCTGACTTCTCCACAGAGGAAGGATGGCAGAACATAACAGGAGTGAAAGGGAAGTGTAAGAACACGTTAGATTTGTGCAGGAGTCCAAAGACAACAGCGGGGCGCAGACACAGATGGTGAGTTTCTGCATGGGTGGGTCTGTGGTACCTTCAGCGCAGCCACGAAGGCTCACATCACGCAGCTGGGAACAGATGGGAGATTCCCAGCTCCCCTGCAAGGCAGGTGCCTGTTCCCCTTCCCATCCTACAGAGGAGAAAAGAAAGGCTCTGCCCAAGCTGTAGATTTTATCATCCTCCTCCATGCTGCTACGCTCTACAAGGTTGTAACTGCCTGTTTTAGGCAAAAGCTTCAGTTTTACCAAAGGATGTTTCCCCTCCTTGGAACGGGGTTAGATTTTACCAACAGTGAACTCTGCTGTGTTTTCACAGCACGCCAGTTCGCTCTCCTGAGCTGACCTCGTTTATCTGGAGAGCTGAGTGGATCAAAGCTTGTGACTGCAGTAGCTGAAGGCTAAAAAGTAGCTCAGCAACGCTCCTAACGAGCAATACGCCTCAGGGCCTTGGAAATAAAAATATGGGAGAGCATCTAGAAATTGGTATGACATTGGGCATGGGATAATTCTGAGGCAGATTCTCCTCTTAGAGAAATGGGACTGTGAGCTGTTTGGTGGTCCTGCAGATCTCTAGTATTTGCATCGTATCTTCTACTCAGTAATCATGATTAAAAACGTAACCCCCAGACATCTCTGGTTGTTCTAAGCTGTTCTCTGTGAGGATAACAGTTGCCTTGTGCTGCATAGAACTTACACCCAATACACACAAGACATTTCAGAATATATATTTATCCTCTTCCCCTGCACAACTACTTTTTATGGCTGTACAATTATAATTCATATTTTACGTGCATGTGTCAAGAGAAGATGGTTTTTGGCTGAAGCTGGAATGCTGCAGGAGGAGATAAGCACACAGAATTACTTGAACTCAAAAGCAGCCCTGATGCGCTCTCTGGGTGCACAGCTCTGTGACTTAAATCACTCAGAACCTGGAAACATTCACACTGTTAATTTTTAACTTGGCCTGTAACAGGCTGTGTGATGCAGCTGGGGAATCAAAGCAAGACCCCCTTCCAACGGCCACACAGCCAAGGCAGGCAGCTGAGCTGGGGAAGCGGTGCCCCATGGTGCTGAGAGAAGTGCTGTCGAGCAGTTTGTAAAATGACTTCTTGGACTTAACTTGATTTAACTTTTAACTTCTTGGCTTGACCTGCCTGTTACAACCAAGGCAAAGGGCAGGCTTACTGTAGCTAAGAAGCTGTTGCTGAGATACCTCAATTGGAATCTAATGCGCTCAGGCATTTTGTGTCTAGATTAAGAAGTGGTTTCTTGCCCCAAGGAGTGTATAATACAACCTGATGAGCAGTGGGAGAGCCTGAGGGAGAGCAGCCTCGGTGGTGAAGGAATTTGTAGCACCGAGAGCAAGACCCTTCCTGCATCCCACCCTTTGGCTCAGGCTGGTCCCTTCTAGAAAGACCAAAATATCTCTCTAAAAGTGCTTGTTTTACACAGTTCAGTGCTTCACACAACCCTCTGTTGGGAGTCTGAAAGAAAAAAACCCCACAGCTTATATTGAATTATGATGAAAGGGCCTAATATTCTGCTTTCTAGATCAATACCAAACCCCTGAGGGAGCAACAGAGCAGTAGATAAACTCATGTCTCCGACGGCAAGCTGGAGGAGGAAGGAAATTTTGACTAAAGACAAGATGGAAACCCCCGTGCTCTACGGTCGGTAATGTCTGCAACTGCCGTGGCTGCTCAGATCGATTCATGTGCATGAGAACCCAGCTCGTACGTGGGGTGGGAGTAACTACATGTAGGCTTACAGCCGTAACATCATGGGAACAGGCTGCAAACTGCGTGGAATAAGAGGGAGTTTAGTTTTAAAATTATGTTGCAGAGAGACTTCATCCTTCCCCCCACCATTTTCTTTGCTCTTTTGTAGGCTCTTGGGAGCACAGATGTCTCTCCTACATCTGGACAGTGCCTAACCCAAGCCAGGTGCTCAAACTCCAACCTGGTAAGCTCTCCAGACAAGAGTAGAATCATGGAATGGTTGGAGTTGGAAGGGACCTTAAAGATCATCAAGTTCCAACCCCCCTGCCCTGGTCAGGGACACCTCCCACCAGAGCAGGTTGCTCCAAGCCCCATCCAGCCTGGCCTTGAACCCCTCCAGGGATGGGGCAGCCACAGCTTCTCTGGGCAACCCCTTCCAGGGCCTCACCACCCTCACAGCAAAGAATTTCTTTCCTAATATCTAATAGTAGTTATTATTAGTTCTTTTCTGACTTCACGATATACCTTTTGTAGCACTGCAGCTCCTCTTGCACCACAAGAAGCTGAGCTTTCAGCTGGTTACGCTCCTGTAATACGTCTCGCAGCTCCTGCAACGTGAACCGGGGGCGATTGGGATCTGTGAGGTCTATCACCATTTTATCTGGTCCAAGGTTGAGCTGCAAAATAAACGGTGGTGGTCAGGATCTTGTAACCTACCAAAACCAGGGCATTCCTAGAGTGAAAACTATGATTTTTATAAATACATAGGAATTCTTAGAACCAGTACGAGTTCATTGCAATCCTGCTTTTTTTTTTAACCCCAATCAGTTCATTATAGTTTTTCATATTATTTTTGTATTCCCTTGGTGCCTGCGTTTCCCAGCCAAGAACAGGGCCTGACTGTGACAGGCTCCAACCGCAGCTAAAATCAACAGCTCTGTCCCAAAAAGTTTGCAACCCAGTTTGCCAAGAAGCTGCTTTTATCGCTTTTCTGACGATGGCAGAGGCTGAGCACCCTGCCTAACATCGCACCAACTCTGTGGCACAGAGAGGTGAGAAATGAATTATCTTTTCCTGATTTAAGACCTTTGCAGTGACGGCTTTTTTGGTCAGAGGCATCACTTTCCCTTGCACAGAGAAACAAAGCTTCAGTGTTCGTTGGCAAATTTTCTTTGTGGGGCTGGTGCAGGAGCTCTGAAAGAGTGGATTCCTACAGTGAAACTCCGGCCTCCTCGGCCGAGCTAAAAGCACAGCGTTAGTCGCCGCAGCGGAACAGGACGGAAGGAGCTGCAGCACTGAAGGTCTCTGCTCTGGAAAGGACTTCATGGCCTTCTACAAAGATGAGAACCAAACTTTTTGAGGCTCGCTCTGCTGCGAGGAGATAGACCGCTGACCGCCCAAAGAGCATCCTCTGACCTATCTGGTGTCAGGGTGGGCTCTGCGACCCGCGTGTGGCCAAGGGGACAGGCCAAGTGTTGGAGAAGCGGCTTCTGGAGCCTGCGGAGACCCCATCTCCCCCCGGTACCCACCTGCGGGTCGCCGCCCGGGCCCCCCGCCGTCCGCAGTGCCTCCAGCTCCCGCCGCAGGCTGTCCCGCTCCCTCCGCAGCTGCTCCCCGGCCAGGCTGCTCTCGCTCACCAGCGCTTCCAGCATCTCCAGCACCCTGACGATGCGGAACTGCAGCCGGGCCAGCGCGGCGGGCACCCCCTGGCCGGCGCCCAGCTGCAGCAGGTCCCGGCCCACCAGCGAGGAGATGTCGTAGACGTCCCCGGCCGTCAGCTGGAAGGGGCTCTTCTCCAGAGCCCGCTCCGGGCCATCATCATCTTCCTCCTCCTCCAGATCCTCCTCCAGATCCTCATCCTCCTCCTCCTCCTCCCGGCCCTGCTGCATGCCGCCCGCGGCCCGCCGCTGACTTCCTCCCCCCGGGGCCTGCGGGCGGAGCGAGGCCTCCCGCCCCCGGCCGTTTCCATGGAGGAGGCCGCTGCCCGGCGCCGCTTCCCGCCCTGCCCCTTCCCCTTCCCCTGAGGAGCCGTCCCCCGCCGCCGGTGAGTGGAAGGCAGGGCCGGGGGTGCTGGGCCGGGAAGGAGGCGAAGGCCTGGGCCGCTCCTCAGCGCCACATTCGCCACAGGCCGCGGGGCCGGTGTCGGTGCGTGTTGGTGCCGCCTTCTCCTGACGGGAAAAGGGATTGGAATAAACCCCCGCCGGGAGCCGGGCCCGGTGCAGGGTGCGTGGAGGCCGCGGGGCTGCTTGGGCGGGGAGCGGGGCTGCGGGGCCCTACAGGCCGGGGCAGGGACGGGGCCGCCGGGGACCCGCAGCCCGAGGCGGATCCGAGCTCCCCTCGGTGGCTCCGCCCGGGGAGGGGAGCTCAGAACAGCCATGGTGTCGGTGTATTGAAATGTGTCAGACTTGGGGGGTTTCTTTGTCAGGGAGTGGAGTGATAGGACAAGGGATAATGGTTTTAAATTGGGAGAGGGGAGATTTATATTAGCTATCAGGAAGAAATTCTTTGCTGTGAGGGTGGTGAGGCACTGGAACAGGCTGCCCAGAGAAGCGGTGGCTGCCCCATCCCTGGAGGGGTTCAAGGCCAGGCTGGATGGGGCTTGGAGCAACCTGGTGGGGTGGGTTGGAACCAGGGCAGGGGGGCTGGAAATGGATGATCTTTAGGGTCCCTTCCGACTCCGACCATTCTATGATTCTATGAAAAATATGGCACAGCAGTGCTGAAAGTGCTTCTTGCGCTTCTTGCTTCTTTTCCTAAAATCCACGTTTTTTTCCCCCAGCAGAGGATGAATGACTGGGCCCCCATAGCGAAGGAGTACGACCCGCTGAAGGCCGGGAGCATCGATGGCACGGATGAGGAGCCCCACGACCGCGCCATATGGAGGGCGATGCTGGCGCGCTACGTGCCCAACAAGGGAGTCACAGGAGATCCTCACCTCACCCTGTTCGTGGCAAGGCTCAATCTTCAGACAACAGAGGAGAAGTTGAAGGAGGTCTTTTCCCGGTATGGAGACATTAGAAAGATCCGTCTGGTTCGAGACCTGGTCACAGGATTTTCCAAGGGTTATGCCTTTATTGAGTACAAAGAGGAGCGTGCTCTCTTGAAGGCCCACAGAGATGCCAACAGGCTGGTCATTGATCAGCATGAGATCTTTGTGGACTTTGAACTGGAGAGAACTCTCAAAGGATGGATTCCTAGGAGGCTTGGAGGTGGCTTTGGAGGCAAAAAAGAATCTGGGCAGCTACGGTTTGGAGGACGGGACAGACCTTTCCGAAAGCCCATCAATTTGCCAAACATGAAAAATGATTTCTACGGAGAAGGCTCGGCAGAGAAAAGAAACTGGTCTCGTGAAGGAACAAGGGACTGGAGAACAAGGGACCGAGACCACGAAAGGAGCCGAGAAAAGCGATGGCCGGAAAGGGAGCGGTCGTGGGCTTGGGGTGAAAGTGAGAGGGAAAGAGACTCCAAAGAGGAGAGAAGCAGAGGGAGGGAGAGGAAGGACAGAGACAGGAAGGACAGGGATAGAGACCGGAGCAGGGAAAGAGATTCCAAGAAGCAAAGAGAGGATGACAAGCATCGGTAGGTGACGGTGTCTTGTCTGGGCTGCGGTGTCTGCTCTGACATCCATGTTGCCGTTGCAGACGTGGCCTTCAGCTCGGGCTGTGAGCGGCGTGCCCTGCGCAGGGAGCTCTGCTGCTGCTCTCTGTGCCTGTGGCTTGCCAGCTCTCTGTGTTTCAGGTGCTAATGCTGTTAAGGTACGTGTTGAATTGTTCTTCAGAGAAAATAAACTTGTTGTGTTGCTGGTTTTGAACTGGTGAATAAGGAATGTGCCGTGTGTATGGGCATCCCACTGAAACGGAGCACACGCCTCGTTAGGTGCTGGGGTCGGGGTTCATGAGGGAGCTCTGTATTAAATGATTCGTGTACCAGATGTCCACACTCATTTAGTGAGATGCCCTTTATGAAACAGCCACTTGTTGAAGAAATAATAATGGAACAACAGCAAACTGGCTTCTGAAAAATGTGTCCCCAGACAGAAGAATGATGGGAAGTGACTTTATTTTCTGGAAGATGCTGGGACAGGTGAGATCTTTAGTAATACTGTGGCCTTAATTATGTGAGGTGAGAGAGAAGCAATCTCTTACCTCCTGGGAGGATGTCAGTCCCTTTTATTAGAGGGATGTGCTCTGCAGGGCAGTCAGTGGGACAGGAATCTCCTCGTGTTCCTGATAGTCCACGGACAAACACTGAAGGACAGTGTCCTGGTTAAATGTGGTCACAGCTGCACCCGCTCTGCCCTCTGCTCTCTGCGAGTGAAGTCCTGCCTGCACAGGGCTCAGATCTGGTTCTGGAAACCGGGTTTGTTGCTGGTTACTGGAAAACAGGGTGGGCAAAGCAGCTCCTTTCTCCTTGTTTTCAGAGCCAGGATGTGCACACACAGACACCCATCTGCCCTTCAGCAGCTTAAAGTTTTCTAGAAAAGCCTCTGTAGTGTTCTTTGTCATCGTAGGCAAGTCCTAAATATTTCCTAATGTATTTAAAACTAAATTTTAATCAGCCTTTGAATGGCCCTGTCCTAAACCTTGACCAGTTTGAGGCTTTACTTCCATGAAGGATTGTGTGAGCCTTTTTCAGAAGACAGACCTGTAGAGATGGTATAAAGTTTCCACAAACAAAAGGACACCAGTCTTGCAGAAATACTTGTTTTTCAGAAATATTTATTAAACTGTTAAAATGATTTACTGCCCAAATGAAAAAAAAAAGAAGGAAAAAAAAAACCAACCCAAAAAACCATCAGTGATCCTGCACTTTGCAGGCAGGAGTGTTCTGGCCCTCACCTGGCAACATCCCGGCCCCTTTGCTAACAGCAGATCCTACTTGAATATTGAGAAACAGCACGTGGCAGCTCTTCAGCTCTTTACGTTCTTTTTCCCTACACACCATCCTTTCCGATGGCACTTGGAGTGTTTCAACTCAACATTTCTAGCATGAGGATGAGGAGCGAAGTGGTTAATGCTTAGCAGGTCGGGAGTAACTAATTAGATTTTTGAGGTAATGGGCTTCAGAGATGAGCAGGGAAGGGCTGTGCTGCTTAGTGCTGTTGTTGGACACTGGCTGTAGGATGAGCTTTACGTGCACCAGGCCAGGAGATGTCCTTTGTGAGGGACCAGCTCAGGTGCTGGGGCACAGCTCGGTCTGTGCATTTCTGTTATCCCAGCTCATTGCTCTCAGCTGATTCCAGAAGCCATGTGCTTATTCAGGCCCTGCCTCCGCTGCATTCTTGTATCATTTCTGATCACTGCGCCTCTTCTAACTATGCCAAACGACTGTAAACTCTGCTCAGGAGAGACTCCAGGGGCATCATTCACAATTTAACTGCCTGATACAACTGTAGTATACTTTTTTTTCCCCCCCTCCTAATGTGGAAATGAAATTGAGATCTTGGCAACTGAAGTATCATTAAATGAAGACACTCCCCCCATTTTGGTTTTCACACACAGAGGGAAGTGCTGCTGTTCTACGGATGCAGCTTTGTGTAAGCAGAAAACTTAAAAATACGTTACCAAAATGTAACCAGGCGAAAGCCTATCTGCCTAACACCACCATTATACCCTACCATCACTGTTTTGGATGCAGATGTCTTTCATATAAGGCCACATCCTCCCCTCTGCCCCGAAACTGCAGTGACAGCAGGGAGGCACAGTCAACACTTTCTCTGCCCAGAGGACACAGAGGGTCCATGTTCAAAACACAGCCCAGCTGCAGGCGGGAGCAGAGCCGCATCCAGCCCATCGCTGCAAAAACAGTTCCCTGGCAGTTTCATTCTGGATGGGCCAAGAACCATTTGCTGCCCACACACATCAAAGATTCCACAGTCTTGGCTCACCCTGTATCGAAGCCAACTGGCTGGCACTAAACCCTCTGGCTCATTATCACCCTGGAGACCTTCAAGGCTTCTTTCTACATTCAGGTCCTGCAGCAGTTGGAGCTTTACCCCAGCCTGAGCATTGGTTCCTGTCCCTAGTGCTACTCCTGAGAAGAGGCTCTTGCAGAGCAGATGTCGTGCCAGGGTAAAGGTGCCAGCAGCAGCTGGCGGGTCCCTGCACTGAGCTACATGTGCAGAAGTCACCTGGGGCCTTGTCCTAACTGTGTGCTCCTGGCCAGCAGCACCGTGCTGCGGTGTGGACTCTCCTAGCACACAGCCAAGCATCCACAATGGCCTTGGATCTCCCTGTGGGCGCACTCCCCTCTCCCACCAGGGCCCGTGCCATCGTGGAGCCTGCGGTGCAGAGTCTGGTGTGTCACCAGGCTGTAGGGCTTTCAGTGTCATGGGTTCTGCAAGACCAACTGAGGCCTAACGAGCTCCCTCAAAGCAGATCTCAACCCCCCCTCCTGGCAGCTCAGCTGGGCTGGGCTTTTGCTGTTGAGTCAAGCCCCTGTAACTGCCAGCCCCCCAAACATCAACCAGGGGAGCAGCCTGCACATAGAGGATCCCTCTGCTCTGCTCAAGTAGTGTTTACACTAATGAGAGAAAAACTCATCTCTAAGTCAGTTAAAATAGTGTATGTCAGGTAGTTGAGGACATGTCCCACTCTGAAGTCAGGCAGCCTTATCTAGACAGAAAAGTGGAGTGTGTTTTATAAACCTGTCTGTGGGAAAGAGACCTAATTCCTTTCCAGCAGCTGTTCTGCTGCTCTAGGGGGACATCTCTGGTAAGAAGGAAAAAATTCAAGTGTTAGAATTCCTCCTTGTAAGCAACTTGTTTTCCATTAATACTGCAGAACTCGTGGCAAAATGCAAGGCACGCTCACCTCGTACATGGGTTTCTTCATGCTTTAGGCACTATAAGCAGGAAGGGAAACGCGCACTCACTGTCCCTCTCAGGGCTACTCCAGTTTATCAGTTTGTATCTGGTGGATTCCCAAGCGGATCCTCTGCGAAACACAGATGCCAGCTGGACTGGACTGGACAGGACACAGCAGTGCTAAGACCTGCCGTGGAGAGTGGCCAACTGCTGTATCCCTCTTGAAAAGATTCTTACAGAAATAAAAAGCAAACAACCGATAGTGTTAACAAACAGGGTAAAAGAGTCTTTGCCACTAGATATTGGACACTGCAAACAAACTCCTAATAACGGCACAGGTCCTTTTTCTTTTTGGTTTAAAGAAGCTTGTGTTACTGGAGTTAATGCATGAACAAGACCACGGACTTGTTATTCAGCACAAAACAAGTCATCTAGAAGCTTCCATGTCCCAGGGTATCAGCGACTGTTACTACAGAGCTTGGGTTCTGTTTTCAGCAAACAGTCACCAAGAAAACAGTGAGGGCTCCCTTTTGAAGAGCACGTCTGAGACAGCCACTGAGGGGTGCAAGGCAAACAGAAGTGATGAGCTGCCGGATTTGTTTCCAGAAGCTTCTTGTTACTAGACTGTTGAGATCTACTGCGGTAAACTGAACACCTCGAGCTCTTAGTCACAGGTGCTGCAGGGCTTCTTGTCCTTGTTCGGTGTAGTCATCTCTATTTGAGTTTGACCATTCTCCAAAAGTATCCTGGAAGTGGACATTTTTCTGTGATGCCTGCATACGTTTCTTATCACGAGAGAAGAAGCTAAACCTTCCGGGAGGGGAGGGAAAAGAAAGAAGATGGTTTACTGCCTTGAGAATACTTCAAGCACCTGACATGCTGCACAGCACAACAAAACACAGAGAAAAAAAATCTGTTTGCATCTGCAAAAACCAAGGCAGTGAAGCCCGATGGGAGCGCATGTCAAAATGTTATTAGAGATGAAGTCATTGCAATCTCAAGCGGTTTGGCTATGGAAGCTTCAAATAAGCTCTAAATGCTGTTGACTCTACAAGGTGCAAATATCACTTTAGATGCTTATTCCCCCTTCCCCAGCCCTGAGATAACGAAGCGACACAATACGGGTTAGTTTCTTGGCATAAGTAAAGTGGTATCTTTGGCATTAAATCTGTCTCATTTACCATCAAGCAGAAATAGAGAATGTATTTGAGGGTGTCAGCAGGGAAATTCATCAGATAAGAAAATAAGCCTCCACTTTTTTATATCAAGTGTACAGATTTGGATACAGAGACTCGATTCCTGCAAAAGTGACTGGATAAAGGCACGCTGTGTGCACAAGGGTTTGCAGGGTGAAGGCTCCAAGCGGATGCACACGAGTGTGCACGTCATTTCCCGTCACACGCCGTGGGTGCTCTCAGATAATGACGTACATGAACCAACAGCCATTTAATACAACATCAAATTACCAGCTGACAACAGAGCTAAAAAAAAATACAGTTGGAAAAATCCTTAGTATCATCTTATTTGTACGGGATGGAGTTACTGGGTTAGGCAAGTCCCACGTTCGCCATGAGTTCAGTACCTGAGGTGTTAGCGCAGAGCTGGGGGCTGCTGAGAAATGCAAAAGTTGTGGTTCCAGCTACCAAAGGTCTGAATTGGCTGCACACCCTTTGGGGTTTAATGGCACATTTTAGGAGGTAACTATTGTTTTTCTTGCTCAGTACCAAGCACCAGGCGGTTCTGATGCAGGGTGGGAATGACTAAATGCTTCTACCCTATGAGACTAAGCAAATATAAACTCAGCTTTGGCAAGTGGTGGAGGATTTGTCAGGGCATAAGCCTGACCCTGTGTCCACACCCCACTGTCCTCGGTGTCTGTCCTCCACCCACACTCCCTCCTGTCCCCCCCAGTACCATGATCCCGACCGTCCAAGCCGCCTTGTGCAGACCAGGAGTCCTGCCTTCAATCTCTAGTCACACAGCAGGCTGTGTCTGAGTGTCAGAGGAGGTTTAAGGCAGCTTTCCTGAAAAAATATCCTATCATACGTGCAGGTAAGCATGATGGTAACTACTAAGAATATTAAGAATAATTATTTCTTGACTAAAAAGTGATAAAAAAAGCTACTCAAGTGCAGTGCCAGATAACTAACGTTGCTAGCAGGACCTGAACTTTTGCATTTCCTGGCTTCAAATGTGCAGCCTTAATAGTGAAGTAAGTCATTTGCACATCATTAGTCTCACACATTTCTACCATCTTCATCACAGGAGCTCATACATTCACACACATATGCTAGGTCTTTTCAGGGCCAGATCTGATTCCAGCTGATAAAGGAAGTGTCTAATCACTGAGGCTTTCTGCTGGGCACGTTTGGTCCTGCCTGGCCAGGCTTGTTACCTTGAAGTCCACGCAAAGGACTACTGTATTTACGCAGTAAGTTTCAAAGTTCGGTGATTTTTCACTTTACCATGAAATTAAGTAAGAGAAAAATATGTTTGTAAAACCTCTACATGAAGCAGAAGGGTGAAGCTTTTTTAATTCTTTCTGAAGCAACAAAAATTGTTATTATGCCTAGAAAACTCTCGTGGGGGATTATTTGGAGAAAGCACGTCTGTGCGGAGAGGAAGGGAATTTAAACAGATTTAAAAAGCTCACTAAAGCAACAGTTCTGACACAAAGAGGCTTTGCATTAACAACTATCCACATGTCTTCCACTGACAGCCAAGAAAAGGATGATAGAATTGATTACTGAGAGTCTATACTCTATTCCAAAATACGTAATTAAAGACAAAATTTAGAGTGTACAGATAGAAAGACATGGAAGCAACAGCCTATAATTAACACTGGAAATTAATGTAAATAATCAGCATTTACATTCTATAATTCTAACTCATTGATTTGTAACAAGTCATTAGAATGACACGGGTTTCTGAAAAAGCATTGGTGTGAATTGTGAATAGGCAGGCTCAGTAAGCAAAATTAACAGATGCTGGTTAAAATTGCATAGTGCAGCAATTTTTGAGGGAGTAATGACTGGTTTAGCAGGGTAACATTAGGGCAAAAAAGTGAGAAAATGTCAATAGTGGGGGATGAGCATGGAGGACTGCGACGGGGTGTGCACTGACTGGTCATTCTGATTGGCACTTGGTTCTTCTGGGATCCCACAGGCAGCCGATGAGAATGCAACCAGCAGCGTGTGTTAACACAGGGTCATGCAAAGGGAAACCACGGTACCAAACATTGAAAAAAAAATAAACAAATCCTACAAGGGACACAAGTCTTCTTATTGGCTGCAATGTGGGATCGTCTGGAATCAATCCAGCTGCTACCATGGGCATTATGGCTGTAAAGATCCTGGTCAGGAAAGTACAGACACAGAAGAGATAAGACTGGAGCAAGGGAAAGAAAAAGCATTCCATTAAAAAGAAAAGAGGCAAACATGATACAGGGGGTTACTTTGGATTACCACACAAGACATGTTACAGGGAGAGGTGGATCTGCATCACCCAAGACAGTTCTCCTCAGTGAAAAACTTATTTGGAAAAAGCAGTCGTTGAAACACTTAAAATTGCTTTTGAATTTCTAAAAGATACCACTTTTCTGTTGTGAGCCAGCCTGCGACCTGGGTTGGATTTCATCAAGGTATGACCACCTGTAGCAATGCAGAGCAGAGTGCACACCGTTCTTCCAAGAGACAAACAGGCACATACATCATGAAATGAAGGATGAAGGTGTATGTTAAGAAATACAAAACTCTGCTGTGACTACTGGCTATTTGCATGGGAAACAGGGTTAGATTTTCCAAATGTTACAGTGGAGAGTTTCAAGTTAAAAACCAGTATTGCAGGGGAAATCTTGAAATAACCTCCTGTGCAAGCTACTTGGTTAAAGGGCCTGTGTATCTGTTCCAAAGGAACCTGCAGCGTTTCACATGCAGAAAGATGCCAACTGCAGGCAGGTAAATACTTATTTGAAACCTCCCAACTACCCTGGCAGCGAGGCTTTCCAGCTGGCCAGCAGCAAGACTGGGTCTTGGTGAGAGTTCAGCACTTTAAAGACACATCATTATACAACTCATGCAACTTAAAGGTTGAGAGAGAGCTCTGGCCCGGTGCTGTACGCCCAGCCAGCCCCACACCAACCTCCCAACACGCCCTCCTCCGTACCTGCAACACCCTCTGTTTTTCTAAGGGTTCTCCTCAGAGGTTCTCCCTTGTGCCAAATAATTTTTTGAACTGTGGACTAACGTCAATTAAAGATTAAGTTGAAAGCATGAGAGATATTTCACTTGTGACCAAATGCAGCTCCCCTCAACAGTTACTCTAACTGCTATTCTTAGATTCAAATTGAAAACAAACAAGCAAACATTGTTGTATCATTAAAAGTAGCCAGAACTTGTATTTTTATGCCTTGTGGCACAGTCCGTTAGCTGCAGAAATGAGACACTCATCAGCTTTTGTAGACTGCAAGAATAGGAAGAAAACTTCTGTCTGTTTCAGGCATTACAGCAGTGACAAACAAACACTTATCCTTAAAGAGAAAACAAAAGGGCGTTTTCTGCTCAAAACAGAGGGAGCATTTTTAATCCTTGTACTTTCTCTCCTCAGTCAAGCCTCCTGGTTACGTTATTTCATCAAAACTCTTGACATGTGATGTGGTAGAGACAAACGTAGAAATCAGTCTGAGATCAGAACTCGAGGTTTGCCGCAAACATGCGAACCCTGGGAGTGAAAAAATTGTTGATTTCTCTAACTTCTGTTTTCCTTTCTTTATGGGGATGCAGCACAGAGCCAGTGGAGCACATCTTAAGTGGCACGGGCTACATATACACGTCTCATTCCCAAGATACAGTGTGGGCAAGGAAAAAGGACACATTACACAGGTGAGCATAAAACTTCTTGAGAGGACAGCAGCAGTGTCTCCTATTTTTGTACTTCAGCTTTTTGTTTAGTCAGGAGGAAAACTCTGAAACAGAGGGAAAAGCACTCCTAATTTCATTTGTAAGGCACTCTGTACACAGGTACCAGCGTTATGAGATTTCATGACATTGTTAGGTTTGGAGAGTTTGTGTGCCAGGGTGTTACCCAGGTAGCCCTACAGGGAGGTGCTGGAGCCTACAGGGAGCTCTGGAGACAGGTCGCAGCAGGCAGGGGCTGCGGGAGGGGCAGGGGGGGTGATAGGACAGCCCAGGACAGATGCTACACTTGGGTTCTTTGTTTTTTCCAGCAGAGGTATTTCCTGTCTTTTTAAGGCCATCTACAAGTACATTTTCGACAACACACACACAGAGGAGGGGGGAAAGAAAATAAACTCACACCAGACAAATCCTATCCAGACAGGCTGCAAGAATAAAACAAACCCAAAAACTATTACCATTCTTCAGGTTACTCGAGTAGATGGTTTTATCTTCCCTTATTTAATATGAGGGCAAATCAAGAGAGAGCAGAAAGACACCTGGGGACAGAGCAGGACAGCTAAAGAAAGTAATTGCATCTTAACAGCAGGTTCAATACATGCTTCCATTATCCAGCAGAAGACTCTCGCCTCTTCTGAAAGGGACCAAAACAACATGACCTTATGTTTTACTGCATGTGGTTTTACTTGTATGAATTCAACACAGATTCTGAGAAACAGGAAGATTAGGCAGGTGTCTGGAAATGTGCATTGATTGAACGGTCTGATGCTCAACAGGTTTTCACTAATAAACTAACTAAGAGGAAGAAAGCATTGAGATAACTGGTTGAAAACCCCTGTGTGCTTCCTGCCACGTCTCCCTGTGTGTGCAGAAAGCAGAATCAAAGTCAGTACCTCGTCAGCGTGTGCTCCATCTCACAATGTCTATTTACATTTTTATGCTGCCTCAGTTTCCTAAGTCAAGCATGGAGACTGCAGTCAACACTGAAACCAGCCACCTCCAACAACAGGATGAGCTTTAAAGACTATTAAAGTAAATTTAAAAGAAAGGAGAGGCTTCACAGTGGTGATCTTGAGAGATGAACTATTATTATTTTCATGCAATTACAGAATGAAAACTTAAGTCCAATCTCAAAGTGTATTTTCCAGTGATGCAAGAGGAAGGGCTCTCTCAGCAGACAGAGCAGCACAGAGGCTGGAGTCTATTGAAAATAATCAAAAGTGCCCTCCTGACTTTATGGTGTTTTGGATCAGTCCAGACCTTCCAGCAGAGCTGCTGCTGTTATTAAAGAAGGACTGAAGGTTATGGACATGGGGACAGGATGGAAAAGCTTCTCATGAAGGAAAAAAAATTAGTGTTCCAAAATCATTTATGCAGTTAAAAAAATTAAGCTTCTAGAATCACAAAAAGCCTAAGACTTGCTGTAAGGTTACAAGACCTAATTTCTAATAAATAAATATACAAGAAGGGAGTTTCAACAGGCAAATGGATTAGCTAACACTGTGATTTTATAATTAAGTGATATAACAGTAAATGCACACCTCTGACACTAAGGTTAGGTTTAGGACAGCAACATTAAATACTTCACCTGAAGAAGGTGAGGTTCTTTATAGCCAAGAAGGCTGGCATCCTCTCCAGCAGTGAATTTATTCAGCAAACACAAGGTTTTTGTGCCGTGCACATGGTGCAAGTCAGGGTCTAAAGGCTTAGGTCAACAGGGAAATGGGTGCAGTGAGGTCATGGGGAAACCTTGTTCTCCACACCCAACTGCTACAGGTCTGCAGCTGGTTTTACTTGTGAACAACACTCTTTGCACACCTGGTGGCCAGTGGTTTCTGACACTGCACCTTAGGATCTATGTTTTAAGGAACTGGGACTTCCACTCGAACAGGATCAGTGTTCCTACAATGCTGCCACGCTGAGATCTGGCACTGACTTCAGTTTTGGGCACACAGGACAGGCTGAGCAGGGCTCTGAACAAGACCACAATTGGTACCCTTTGGGGTATGAGTACGTGGCCCAGACAAGGAAATTCTCTAGGAAGATCAGGTGTGTGTGATTAAGAGCTCACCAGCTCATACTGCCTAGAATAAAACATTGCTCCACTTGCCGTTTTGGTTTGCCTGAATAGTGAACTTAGGAAGGAAACATTAGAACCAGATTGGGCTTCTTGGACACACCAGTCCAGCCCATAAACACAAGCACATGGACTACTGCTGGGCTTCCCTCTGCTGTCTCCATGTAGGGAGCAAAATGTACCACGGGAAACAATCCCAGACTGAAAGTTGACCCGGAACAGGTATAAATTTTGGCCAAAGCCAACTGCTGTTTCATGATACCTGTCAAGTGCTCGATGTCTCTCCCGTATACATTAGGGATGTGGTTATCTTAACTTTTATATTCTTTAAAATTGTCCTACCCATAAGAAACATTCAGTATTTGCAGACTATATCCAGTACCCTTAGAAAATAGGCTACTTACAGTCGTTTGATTCCAGATTCAGGCTGAGTTGAGGGTTTTGGCTGAATGATGGGTGTAGGTTGAGGGGATCTAGTTTCTTCTTCTATTTCCTCACTTGAAAGAAAGAAAAGGTAATTAATGTTCTCCTTCCAAGCCACAGAAGAGCTTAAAGTTCTAAAATTCAAACTGAGGTAGTGCTGTTGATGAAGAAATGCAAAAAGATCAGTTCCAAGCTCATTGAAATCAGTGGGAGATTCTTCTGTCAATCAAAGGAACAGCATCTAGAACCGGGTCTCCTTTCAATATTTTCTTCCCATTGTGGCAAGGAGAGGGAGAAGAGGAACACACTGAATACAAGGTCTAGAATTTTCATTTTAGACCCTTGCATCCTCATTTTTGAAGTTCTAAACTATTAAATGTTTGTAATTGTTTTAAGGTTCAGGGGGAACGTGGGAGGTAGGGAAGGACATAGATTTTCCCAATTTTGAGGAACCAGATTGAAACTAAAGCCACATGCTGGCAGTCTCCACCTCAAGCCTTTGCAGAATTGTCAGCTTGTTGGACATTATTTAAGAGAATATTTATTGTTTCCAGACCTGTCCTATGGCTCCTCTGTGTCTAGCATGCAACAGGAGAGGAGATTGAACCTACCTTTTGTAATATAAAAGCTCCTCTTGAAGTAAAAACACTTTAGATTTTAATTCATTCCTTTCATGAAGGACATCCCGGAGCTCCTGCAAAGTGAATCTTGGACGATTCGGATCTTTTAAGTCCATTGCCATCTTTTCTGACTCCAAGAGGCAGTCATCGTTGTTTGGTTCTGTCTGGGAAGTGAAATGTGGGCTTTAAATTCACCTTGTGAGTGCCATGTCTGAGGAGTTTGAAGCACAGTCTAGTTCCCAACCTCTTCCTTTCAGCATTATTAAATCCTCTTTTAAGAGAAACACAGCAATTTTTAGAGGAAAAAGACGTAGAAGGAATTTGTTTTTCATGTTAAGGACTGTCATCAAGAATAGCTCAGTGAGCTTTGCTCTTCCCTGTGCTCAGGCTGCCTGATGACACGCACAGGAGTCCGTGGCAAAGCCTCTGAAGGCTGTTCTGAGCTCTATTTTACCTCTCTTCACCTCAGCTTTTATTGCGACCATCAATCAAAGCCCTGTGCTCACTGAAATCTTTCTCAGTTACACATTTGGGAAAACAAAACAAACACCAATTGTTTCTAGCAGGCCTGAACACAGGGTCCAACCCGAGCCACCTTGTATATGGAAAGTTTTCTGTGGATTAATTCCTGTGGAACCCAGACTGCCAGAAAGTCCACTGAAAATGTGTAGTCCAATTTTTGATCAAAAAAGTCAGTTTAAGTATTTCATACTTTTAACAAATGGGCTAAATCAAACATCAGCCTTTTACATAAACACTGAAAAGACTGCATAGCAAAGATCATGTCAGTTCCTTCCTGCTCTTCTCACAAAGAGAAAGCTCCTTTGGATGTAAACATGTCAAGCAGAGATTTAAGTTTATATCCCCTTAATGCCTTCATTAGAAAAGCAGGTTTGGCATTAGCAGCAGGATCCAGCTACAAGGTGGAAGAAAGCTGCAGATGAGGCATTTGTGCACATGTACCCTTGTTTCTTCTTTTTCTCTGAGAAGAGTTCACTGGGAACTGGGAGGAATTTTATCTCCCACCCCCAATTTCTGTGGCTCCCAACAAGCCCGAACTTGCACTCTAGGCAAATGGTTGGATTCCCAGGCCTGTGGGGCAGCTTCCTGTCACCCAGGCAGATTCTAACAGTTGCACAGAACTATTTGGTCCTAACTACTTGTGAAAATGTGGGCTGTATAAGCACAGATCATCCTTGAGGTCCTCTACTGCTGTTCCACTTGGTGGCTGCACAGAGCTGAGGACCAGGTAATGAGAAATCACAAGTTTCTGGGAAGGGTGCTCAGAATCAAGATGCTGAAGAGCAGCTACAAGTCTTTAGAGGTGTGCAGCATTTCTAACTACACAAATGAATGCAGGGCACACTGTTCCAGCAAAGCACATTTGAGATGTGGTCCTTTTTGCAGGACTGACTAGAAACTCTGATTTGACATCAGAGGTGCCAGCAGCCAGGTCAGCCCCACGCCCTCCCTGCAGGATACAGAGATCAGAGTCGCAGAGCACTCAGTGCTGCAGTGACGCCTCACTGGGATACAAGCTGGAGATCTGAAGAGCTAAGTACTGAAATTCTTAAACAGTGTGCTTTTTTGGTAAGCCTAATCCTACCCCTCTTTTAAACTCATGTGTTTGTGAACCAGTTTTGCTGTATGAATTCAGGTTAAACTTGGCTGGGCTGAGACTGAAGTAATACATTTCTACAGCAGGGATTGCAGTCCTTGTCCTGCAAAGACAAAGCAGCAGAGCGGTGTTCACTTCTCCGTTCATCCAAAGGCATTTCTTTACACAGACTACAATGAAGATTGATGAAACCTAACAAGAGGCTCAAAGGAAATTACCCAAACCCCTTTACTCTTTTAGATTAGGGTCTGAGCTGATGCCTCTTCTTTTGATTGTATGTCTGCCCCACACCTTTGCCCAAATTAGCTGTTTTTGCTAGATTTGCTCAAATCAGCAAAGACTGAGCATCCCGTAGCCAATGCAAATGTACTTGACTGAAGCCAACAAGCAATGTCCATTCCAGAGCATGCAGCTATTCCAGCTCCCTGCTTGCCACTGTGATTCCTGTCTAACCACCATCCTGGCAAAGAGAGCGGGAAACGGGTCTCATTAGAAGAGGCTCCATTGCCATGGAACTGATGAGTTAGAGCGAGGTAAAGAATGCATCCTTTCTCTCCAGAGACTGAGGACACTTTCACTCTTGCTGGCTCCAGGCCGGGTCTCCACAGCCCCGTGTACAGAGCTGGGTGTCCTGGCTGAACTAACAGCAATGAAATCATCCTTTTCATTATCAACACAGTGCTTGCCCGATTCAGCAGTGACATGTTAACACAACGCTGGTTGTCACGATCAGGGGGACCAAGGCACCTCATCAGCCTTTGCTTCTGCTTCTTGATGTATATCCCTGCCCGCTACAAGGGAGTTGGATGTTTCACTCTCAGCCTGTCAGGCAGTTGCAATGCTGCTTGGTACAGAAGCTCTTACCAACACATCCAGTTTGAATTCCTGCTGCTCTGATCTCAGCACCAATGCAATTTGCAGATTGTCACTTTGCCTGTTCCTGCAAGTACTTGAGTATGCAAGCAGTGACATTTGCTTTTCATGAATTTGTGCTAGTAACACTTCTGTGCACAAATTCTCATAGGAAGCAGAAATGAGGCCAAAGTTAGTTCCTCTAAAAGGTGCCTTCAAATATTTATATGTTGATTTGGTAGCGATAGACCAGCTCAGTCCTGACAGATCGAAAGTGCCATGAGCACTGTGAGGACCAAGTGTGCAGAGTTCTGCATGGCCTCTGGGACCGCTTCTGACATGATTTCTTTTCTACTAGGGCTCCCATGCCACCACCATCATAGTGCACTGCACCTTCAGGACCCATTAGGGCTTGCATATTTGCATACTCGGCAAAGCTTAAGCTACTCGTCAGCTGTTTATCTTTTGGAAATCCCAGACTGTTTAAGGGATCAGTTTGTCTTCCTTTGGAAGAAGGAGTTGATGTATACAAATAAAGCAAAGCCAAACATACTAATACAACACCACTGAACATTAGCTGCCTCCAATACAAACTGACAGCTGATACTCCAGAGATTTTGGCTCGCTTCGTGATGTTTTTAACAGAACACGCTGTTTTGAAGCAGTGATTTGTTCTGATATCTGGTGAATTCTGCAGTGTACTGCAGGGTCTGTTCCACTGGGGCATCATCCACCCTAACAGGGCCTTTCCTGTCACAGTGCAATGAGTGACGTCGCTCTCAGTATGTCACATCCAAACACAAGATGCTGTCCTCAAGTCTCACCATTGCCTTTAATGCATGTCAATCACATTTATCCAAAGAAGAGGTATTTGGTATGAGGTCTGAAGCTTTCTAAAAGGCTGTTTAGCAGATGATTTAAAGCACCTCTTACCTTTACTTCCTCCCCATTTTGGCTGTCCTCCCCCTGCAGTTTTTCTCTCAGCTTCCCCAGCTCTGCTCGCAGGTTGCCCATCTCCTGCTCCTTGGTTTGCAGATATGCTTCTAACTCCACCTTCTGCTCGATCAGTGCCTTCCCCTGAGCCTCAACAACGGTGATCCGGTGCCGCAGGTCATGGTTAATTTTCATTAACCTGTTCTGTTGCTGCTGAAGCTGTAAAACATTGATGCGATGGGTCGGCATCCGTTCAGCCACCAGCCACGGTGGCCAAGTCTCAAACGTCATGTTAAAGAAGAAGTGGTGGGTACCTGTTGAATTTAATCTGGAAAATTCTCCCGCCTCCTCACCCTCAGGTAAGATTTTAAAAATATTTAATTATCTACTACAGTTGCAGTCAGCAAAATTTAATTGGTTTCTAGAGTAAAGAGGCATTTCCCCCCTAGCACAGGGAATTCTCCAGCTAAAGGCAAAACCATGGCTTCTGATACTGTTTGAAAAAAGCAAACCTCAAGAACAGGGTGGCTTATGAGATTCTCAATCAGATCTTAAGCCAGGGTAGAAGAAAGACAAGACAGAGGAATCCTTACTATTCAATTTATAAGCACTTTGCTCTGAGCTCTTAGGCCCTCTCCTAAGTCAGGATGTAACCTGGTGGGCATTACATGGGCAGCACCAATTTGAAAGGCCACAGACCCGCCAGAGGCACTTGAGCAGAGCAGAGATCATCTAGGTCTGGCCCCCACTAGCACCAGAGAAGTCCCATGGCCTAAGGAGATGAGGCAGTGTGAGAATGGGAAGCAAAATATGTGTAAGGAGGTCATTGCTCTGACACAGAAAGAACCAAGACATCATGTGATTCCCAAAGTCACAATGGAGTGTGTGATTCATCTAAGACTAAACCTGGATCTCCTGTGCTGTGGTGCCCAGGGCCACCCATCCTCTCTGTGACCTTCTGTTCCCTGCTGGCAAAAAAGTAAGTGACCTGAGTGAGGCTCAGGCCCCTTCCTCCTACCTTCTTCCCGTGCAAAGAGGTAATTCACACTGCATCCCTGCTGTGTGAGTCCCTGCTGCCAAACTCCGCAGGATCATATGTAAAATATACAGTAACCTGCGCACCTACAGCGGGGATCTCTGGGTGGGGTGAGGTATGGGAGTGCTGAGGGAGTTTGCACTGCCAAAGCAAAGCAAGATTCAAGAAGCCAGAGCAAGTCATCTGTCCTGTTCCCATGAAAGGGGAGAGGTATCAGGTCTTTAAGGAAACAAAACAACCTGTCCTTCTCCCATCTTCCTCCCTTATTACACTTGTTTTCAGTCATATTCCAAGTGTGCCTGGTCCTTCTGAATGCAGCAGAGGGTGTGTGTCTGCACTGAAGACTGCATAATCATTCTGGACACTCCACACTTATGCTGAACACTTCAGTTGCTGGACTAATAATCTGGCACTGCTGACAAACCCTACCTTAACTTAAAACTTAAAACCAGGCTATGAAAATATAGGTGAGAAAGTATGGGTGAGAAAGAAGAGAAATAGGAAGAGTAAGAGCCACTTACAGCCTCTACATCCTCATTTTTAAGTCCGAGTTCCCGGTCCTTTGCTCTGATTTCATCCCTCTGTTTATCTACCACTTCCTTCAGCTTCTTCATGACTTGCCGCTCTCTTTCTGACATTCCTGGTTAAAAAAAGAATACAGAAAACAAACTAAGGACTGTCAGGAGCTGCTGGGATTGAGAACAGTGACAGTGAGAAATACTTTAGTAAAGACTCTGGAAGTTGCCTGCTAGCAGAGTTACACAGAAGCTGTTGGAAGATGCTTTTAAGGTTAATTCAAGGGCAATAGGGAACACAGATGACATAATCCACTCCATAAAGCCACTTTACAAACACTGCTTGAAAAGGGAACTGACAGTCCTCAGAAACATTCATAGCAGTGGAGTGACACTGCCACATCTTGCTGCCTCAGTAGTTTTACACCAGTGTTCACAGTATGCCCCAGGGAGCTCGGTTATCTGTGTGAAAATCAGTAGAATCAGCTGGACAAGCCCCTGTGAAAACTGAACAGAGATGGTCTGTAGCCTCAGCAAGATCGAGACAACATGTCAGTGTCGTGGATTGCACCCAGGTCCCAACCAGCTCAGGTGCACTGGGCTAGAATTTATGTTGAATGTTTTACAACAGGTTTTCCCTGTTCTATTGCATGATATTTAGAAGAACTGTACTTCAGAGAAAAATACTACACGGCGTTTTGCTTGTGAAAGATGTTTGGAACACTGCCAAGAATCCAACACTGATCCTGTTTGAAAAGAAATAAAGGATTGGGTTAACCTGAAATCTGACCAACGAATCTTTAGGAAATGTCAGTAATCACAAAACAGGAAGCATTCTTCCATTATTTACCGTTACAGAGATAGTCAAGAACTCTTGGCACTGCAGTGGTGAGCTCTGCAAAGCAAACACAGACCAGATGGTGTAACTCAGTGAGATGATGAATCTACTATGCTGACTTTTCCTGATAACTGCAGAGACACATGCAGTTTGATGGTCCTAAGTTATCACATAAAATCACATTGCACAACGCCCCGTAGGATGGCTTGAAGATGAAAGGCTGTGACCAGGGTGGTGTGTGGCTTCTCTGGATGAAAGGCCAGTTCACACAGGAGTTCAAACCCAGGGTCTGCTGCTGTCTGGTTCTATTACCTTTGGCAAAGTAGTTACTTGGGTCCTCAGCTTCCTCCATCTATGAACTGTAAATGGTAATACCCTCTGGGGTGGCTGGAAAGCCACTTCTTTTTTAATATATTACAGTGGTTCCCACATCCTACATCAGAAATAGGCTGCATACACTTCAAATGTGTCCAGCCAGCCAAGGCTGCACTTTCTAACATCAGCTCAGGCTTTCTGGTTATGTTCTTCCCCCATCAGAGAAATCCAAAGTCGTTCCCATAAGAGAACATAGGCTGCAAGCCTCTAGGTACTGCAGCTTACAGAACATCTACAGTTTGAACTGATGGATAATACAGTAGAGGAACAAAAAGCCTGAGAGGGACACAGAGAAAGGGAGTAACTGCTAATGTGCACTGTTGCAGCAGCTGTAGGTTCTGAAAAGCTCACTACTGCAGAGGGAACAGCAGCTCCGATACCTCATTGCTAAAGAATCTACAAGAGCTATGGTACAGCAGAGAATGGGTAACTGCTCTGCTGGGAAAAGGGATGGTGATCATAGCTGGCAGGGAACTCGGTTCAGACATTATACGAAAACAGCTGAGAGTGACACGGTGTTCACGTTCTAGTTATTACATCCTCGGATGTTTTAATTGTGTGCTAAGTCTGCTTACTCTATTTCTGGACCTTGGTCCTTATCATCTTTCTGCTCTAGGTTCTAGTTCTTTGAAGGGAAATTTTAATTCTTCACTGTGATAGCAGCTCACACCCACCAGGGAGAAGTAAGCCCTGAGACATACCGCTGCTTAACTCTTGTTAAAGACCCCCCCTCTGCTCTCACAGCACACGTTGGGTATGTTACTGCATCCACAAACCCCACCACAGGCTCCTGGATCCACCCTCTGCAGCCAATTCTCAGGGCTGGGGCCTAAAACATAGTTATATTTAACAACAAACAAATGAACAAATTCCAAAACTTTGCCTTGAAGTACAGAAGGGCTGCAGTGAAACTTTAGAGTGGTGGTTTCACCCCAATAGGAACCAGGAATAGTGAGTGCAGCTACATTCATTAGTACTTGTGAGATGCTTTGAGCTCTCTAGAAAGCAAGTGCTATTTAAAGAATAAAGTACCATTTCAGTGCTGGCTGCTTTTCCTCCCACTGTACTCACTTTTCTCCCTAACATTTGGTGAGCATAAAAGACTTCAGTTGCGGGCACAGATCATATATTATCCTTTTCATTTCAGGAGGAAGGGAAAGGAAAGGTGGGAAGTGTTTGTCAAAGTCACATCTTTTTCCAATTCTTCAGGCACTGGGGAAGTGAAGAGGGAAATCACTAAATGCCCTAAATGTAAAGTAATTATCTCTAAATGATTCAAAGTCTAATATCTGCAAGATCTTAAATGGCACACCCAGCCAGCTTCCCTAGGCACATCCTATGAGCAGCTTCCTGTGAATTGCTGTGATCAGAGCATTGTTCCAGCAAGGGAAAGGAAAGCAGCTGAAAAAAATAAAAGGGAAAAAAAAGGAAAAGAAGAAAAAACCCAAACCATCCCTTATGTCTGTGTTTAGGGACCTGTTGACTGTTGTGTTTACACAACATCTATCACAACAGGCCAAAGTGCCAGTTAGGGCCTGTGGGATTATACTGCTGCCCAAATATTCAGAACAGAAGTTTGCCTCTGCTTTGGAAAGGGAACTGTAGGTTCCCCAGCAGCCTTGCGTGAGAGGTTCACAGGAGGGTTGACATCCTGTCGCTTGTCTGTGTTAGCAGCACCAGCCCAAGCCAGCAGCTCTCCTCGCTGCAGTGGAGCAGCAGCCTGCTTGTCCTGTTTGACACACGCTGGGTCAGGTTTGCTTGTGGCATGTGAGGAGGATATTCCAACCAGTCAGCACCGTCAAGGAGCACTCAGTTTGAGCTCGGGAGGAGCAGTGTTAATGGATGTCACAGACTCATCCTTAACCCCTCCTGTGTATTTCATGTTCTGCCACATGTCCTTCTGCTCTGTCCAGACCCAGCAGACGCCCTTTGTGCAGAACACTCCTGTTTAGACAGGGTCTTGCACGCCCAAATCACTGTCCTCTGCTGCCTGTGCTAAAAATAACTCTTTTAACTGCCTGGTGAGGTAGCAGCAAGCTGTTAATCCCAGGGGCTAGCCGCTAAGGGGAGACATGATCACAATACTAAATCATGCTGAGATAGGAAGTCTGGGGAAAGTTAGTCCAGCTAACAAAGTATTCAGCTTGAAGACCTGCCTCTGTGGACTCTACACATACCAGATCAAATGATGGGGTCTGGAAACAAGCAGCGTGACTGCTTTTGACACCATCCAAACAAGTCATTTGAGACAAATCTGTCCCCATTCACTAATGACAAAATTTCCTAAAATGAAAAGAGTTGAGTTTGATATAATAGGTTGTTATAAATTAATGTTATTTGAGTTAAACTGATGATTTTGGCCAAAGAATATCCAGTGATCCCAGAATCTGATCTCTGGCCTGGGTTTATGTGTTTTGTTTGTGTTATTATACTTGGGCAGACACAGTAAAAATAACATGAAAAGCATGCCTGGCATTTGCTTGGCTAGCTGGATGTGAAGAGTATGGCTATATTTAAATACAAGCACATGAGCTGCAGTGAGCTAGATGCCCACTGGAAGAAAAAGAAAAGGAAAAAAAGAAAAGGAGAAACAAAGGGGAAGTTGGCTCTTTAACAAGATGTCTTCGTCTTCATGGTCCATGACTCACCACTGCCGTTCTGAAGTTTCGCATGGAGTTTGTAAGGCTGACGCTGAGCTACTTTTTTGCCATTAACTCACTCCTAAATTGAAAGTGTTGCATTTTTTTTTAAAAAAAGTGGTGATCTTGAGAGGTTTAACAATTTATTTTTGGAAGGTTTCATCATACTTCTCCCCAGGGCAAGTGAGCAGTAGTCAGCCTTTGGGAGAAAGCAAGTGCAACTCCTGCAGTGTTGGACAGAGTTTCATCCACCTACAGAAGCCTCCATTTAATCGCAGCCTCCAGTGCCTGGTTCCTAACACTTTACTGGGGAGCTGCAGTGTCTCAGTGGTGTGGTCTGGTTTTCACTTTGGCCAGCACCTTCGCACTTTATACACAGGACACCTTTTGAGGGAGCCATGACTTTACTGAAAATCAGAACCTTGAATCAGAACCTGTGAAAGTGGAGCTGTGGCTTGAAGCAGTGGACCAGAGTCCTGTCCATGTACAAATAGTTCAGAAAGCCACGCAGTCCCAGACTGACTCAGTGTCACAGGCAGGTTTTGCCACTGCAGTGACACTGTTCCCACTCTCAGCTGTCTGCCCCATCTCTCAGCTCAAGGCTGCCTCATCCCCAAAGCCGCACAGTCATTTTTTTCAACTCCTCAGCTTAAACTCCAGCAAAGTATCATGAAATGAACTTGGTATCCAGCAGCCTCAAATTATGTACTATGAACTGTTGAGCAAACTGACATCTCTTCATCTACCCCTGTTCTTGGGAAAGAGCTATTTGCTGAGCTGTGGCTAAGAGCTGAGGACGGCAATTGTTTCAGTTGCTGCAGGAAAATCTACCTGTATTGCAAGTCAGAACCTTATGTCTTGAACTTCATCCTACTTTAAGAAGAAGTGGCAAAAATTGGTTGTTTCAACCTTTTAGGATTCACCTATTCCCTGGGTTGTAAGCAATAAGTCTATGGGACCTGACAAGATCCCAGAGATCTGATGAAATTGGCTGTTGTAGTTGCCAAACTACTCTCTGCGATAACTGAAGAGTCATGGCAGTCAGACAAGGTCCCCGGTGACTGGAAAGAGAGAAACATTGCATCCATTTTTAAAAAGGGTAGAAAGGAGGATCCTGGGAACTACTGACCTGTCAGCCTCACCTCTGTGCCTGGGAAGAGGATGGAACAGATCCTCCTAGAAGCTATGCTAAGGCACATGGAGGATGGGGAGGTGATTTGAGACAGCTCCACCAAGAGAAAGTCCTGCCTGACCAACCCAGTGGCCTTCTATGATGGAGTGATATCAGTGGGCAAGGGAAGAGCTGTGGATGTCATCTCTCTGGACTTCTGTAAGGCCTTTGACACAATCCCATACAGCATCTATCTCTCAAAATGACAGACATACAGATTTGATGGGTTGAACCAGATGACCTTTAAAGGTCTCTTCCAACCCAAAGGATTCAATGATTATAAATCTCTTCAATTATTCTAAATTGGCTGTAGGTCCCAAACGAGTGAAGGAACTCTGAAGGCAGGTGAACCAAGCAGAATCTGTCTCCTATCCTAGGAGAATACCATGATATTGTCTTAGGATATCTCCATATGGTGAACTGATATAATTCAGACAAAGAAATCTTGATTTGCTGCTTTATAAACAGTTATCCTGACTAGATTAACAATTGCACCTATTTCTGTGCATCATGGTGTGAAATAAGCATTGCTGAACCGATTATTCCATTTGTATTAGAAAACATAAGGTGAGCTTAAGAATATTTTTTTGCAAAGTGCAAGCTTAAGAGAAAAAAAAAAAGTGATAGACCAAAAAATGAAGCTAGACTTTACTTTTAGAGATGCTTCTCAGCCAGACAGAAACTTGTTCAGCCTTTCATTCCTACCCCCACCTTTTATCATGTCTTCAGTATCACCATGTATTCAGAGATTTTCTACTCAGGTAGGAAAAATAAAACCACCAAACCATCCCAAACCCAGACCTGCATTAATCTATAGGAGTAAAGCCAGAATATCCAGTCAAAATATTTTGATAAAGTATTGCTTTTTGTAACAAAAGCAAGTACTGAATTTGAAGTATCAAACTTGCCTTCATGCTTCTGAAATTCCTCTTCTGTGAAATTAATGTCTTTGTGAGACAAGTTTGTCATCAGTTGCTTATTCTCCTCCTGCAGCTGTGCAATTTGGGTAAGAAGGTCCTGTGCTTCCCCTCTCCAGACATCCTCCACCAGTTCTAATTCCTAAAGGGGAGATGGGGACAACACATTTTTATTTTTAAATACATCAAGAGTCTTTGACTGAACTATTTACAGATTAAACTACTAACAATCCTACTATGATTCTTACAGAAAACAATTAAATGAGGGTACTTTGAATCTCTTAGAAGACATGTACTTTCCTAATGCCAGCATCAAAAAACCAAGTATCAAAGTCTCCTGAGGCTGAATGTAAATACAAGAGGAGATAATTCCTAATGCAAACATTTCTGACGTATAAATTACCCAAAGGATGGCTCCTTATGCCCTGTTTTGCTGTGAGGGCCAGATAAAGGAGACTATTGTGTTAGGCAAGATACCTAAACATGAACAAGAATCACCTCCTGCGTCCCCAGAAGCAGCCACCCCAGAAACATCACACAGCGTGGGCCAGGGGAGTCAGATTTGGGCATGCTCATTTTGAAAGAGTAGCATCTCTAGTCTAAATTTCTGTTATGAAACACAAGCGTAAAATAATAAACACACGATACTGTGCAGCAAACCCAGAGCTCCTAGTCCACACGGTAAACACAAGACAGAACTGTGCTGCTTCTTATGTAAATTGTTGTATATGGAATGTTGTGAGTGGCATCTATATTAACAGCAGCCAGACCAGCCAAAACAACTCTCATTTGTCAGGACACCGTGTGTCAAGAGCAGCTGTCACCAATCCCTGTAAAGGTCAAATTAGGAGAAAAAGTATAAGGTCCTCAAGGAAAAAAAAAAACCAACAACCAAACACAAAAACCCAGTCATATTTAGAGCTTTGCTTGTTCCAAAATCCTTTGTCATAAGTCATATTTCTGCAGTGGGGGGCATTCTCTGCTCCATTTTCACGTATGTGCTTCAAACAAAAAAAGCTGCATGCAAATCTCTGGAGCCAGGCTGAGTCACTTGCTGACTTTTACATTCATCCAGCAGGCCCCTTTCCTACCTAACAACAAAACACATTCAGACAACAACCCCGCCAAGCGCAGCTCCAGGCTAAAATAAGCTCTGCCGAGAGATTAAAGGATAGCTTTCTGCTTTGAATGTATGCTCTGATAATGGGAAATCATGTTTCTATTGACTTTCGGGTCCAAATGCCATTTTATTCCAGCATTTATTGCTGCGTTGCTGTCATTTTATAACACTTCCCAAAAGCTTTGCAGAAAACACTCCATGACAAATAGATTATAAGTAACATATAGGCATTGTAAACTGTAAACTAAATTATTAAGAAGTAAAGAAAATTTCATGAATCACTTCTATTTTACTTGAAAAATCTGTATCTTAAGACAAAAAGCAAATCTGTAATGAAACTTTATGTTGCCAAATACCTAGACTATTTAGAGTGATGCTGCATATTACAACTCTGTAGCCAAAATAACATGCTGACCTAGTTTAGATAATAAACCAGCACATCCATCAGCTATAATCATACTGATAAAAACAAAATAGAACACACAAAACCCAAACGATCTGAAGTTCTATCATTTCTATGTGGCCACTCTGTAAACACACAACTATATCAAGGCTTGCCTAAGCAAACTTTCTTATTTATTGCTGTCGAAGAGCCCAATGAATTGGAGCAGAAATTAATGTCTGAACTCTCATTAGTAGAAGCTTCAGACAGAGCAGGCAGATCAATGGGCCAGTAGGTGCCAGCCAGCTCAGGAAACTCGAGTCAGGGCTAAGCCAGGTTTATAGGCAAAATAGATTCATATCTAAAGGTTTTAAGTTCTAAAATCTCATAAACTGATGCTTGTCTGGATTATTTTTTAGGTCACTACTATTTCTCAGTCTTTGGCTTTTTCTGCTTGCTGGTACCTGTCCTGTGAAAGAGTCAAATCTTCAAACCCCCAGGCTGGAACACAGATGGATGTGACACTATAGTGCTACAGGGACTCAGTGCACTGGGAATCAAGTTGATTAGAAAAAAGTATGTATGTGTCATGTATTTTATTTTCCCTGTTAAAAACATGTTTCCACCAAAGTTTTGTCTGGATTGTCTGAACTCTCTGTGAGCCATTTTGTGACTATTAGAGAAGCTGGCAGAGTGGAGGTGGTTAACTGGCAGGGGATCAGCTGACATCTAGCAAGTACAGACTGATGCAGTTGACACATTTAGGAAACTTTTTAACACATATATGAACTTCAGAAGCACCTACACAGAACATCAACTTGTCCAACTATACTGGGTGTCGCTACCAGGCCCAGTTTCCACTTCACCACACACCATGCTGTAAATATCTGAGATCAAGCATTACTGCTGCCTGGCCACACAGTGGTCTCTGTGCAACCAATGGGGAGAGCTCTGACTTCAGGCAGCTCTGCCCAGAGGTGACATGTCCTCAAAAAAACCTTCCTGGCAGCAATTAGCTCTTCCTGAGCTTATTCTATCAGAGAGTTCGGACAGTCTGGGACCAGCACAACAAACCATCCACTTGCCTCAAAATTAGATCTGTTAGAAGGGCAAAGGCACAGGTTTGGTACATGCTCTAGACTTTTTATTTCACATTCTGGAGACTTAAAGGGCTTTTTATACATTAAAGATCTTCTACCATCCATCTCAACCCTGCCCTGAGACTTGCTCTGCAAAATATTGCAGGAATTATCCTGGATTTTTCATATGCTGAGCAAAAATCCCCTATCTGACTCTTTCCAAACCATAAAACTTGAATTTGTTTAAATTAAAAGCTAGCTCTTGAAGTTTGGGGTCTCTCTTCCAGAAATTCCATCCCTTCTTCATTCTGAATCTGTGAGTGTGAGCAGGAGTGGCATGAGGCAGAGTGATGATTTAGCACTGTCACTGACTAGAAGAACTATTTCTTTAAATCCTTTATCTGGATGGTTTAAATCTGCCCCTTCCACTGCAGTGAGTGGAGCAGTTCGTGTTGTCCTGCCACATGAGGGTAACAGGATATGCAAAATGATCTCTACCTTGGGCTTTCATAGGAGTGGTGTCAGGGAACACTATAAGCACCCCAAATCAAGCCAAGGGACAACACCTTACCATCAGAGGATGGGGCAGGAATCTAGGAGAGTGCTCTTCCCTACTACTCAGCTCTAACTCTGCTCTGAAATCCCTTACTCCTCCATCTCTCTCCTATGACTTGCCTACCCGATGAGCGCGCCGGGAAGACTAGACTGCTAAACCTGTCACAGCTCTGGAGAGAAGTGTATTATTGCCAGTGACCTTTCCTGGCCTAGCAGGAAGCAGCACTATCCTTTCCTCAGGAGAGGGGATGGAGCAGGAGTCCTAATCGGGGAGACGGGAGGGAAAGGAAACGCAGTGACTGGGGAAGGGGTGGAGAAAGGGAAGGAGGAAGGAAACTTCCAGGAGGGAAGGAAAAAAAAACAAACCAACCACAACAACACACCCAAACCCTCAGCGACGCTAAGGCAGCATCCACGCAGAGCCCGTGAGCCTGTCCCGGCCGTACCCACCGGCCCCGTACCCGGCCTCCCGCTTTGTTTTCCCCAGCGGCGGCGGGGCCGGTGCCCGGCTCCCCCCGGGGGCGGCTGCGACAGCCCTGCCCCACCGCAGCCCCCCCGGCCCGCACCTTCTGGTGCTTCCTCTCCTTCTCGATGCGGTCCATCCTCTCCAGACGCAGGCGGTCGAGCTCCAGGCGCAGCTCCTCCATCTCGGGGTTGATGTGGTTGCGGCTCACCAGCACCTCCAGGATCTCCAGCACCCGCACCACCTTGGGCATGAGGCGGGCGATGGCCTCGCAGCCGTGCTGATCGATCACTCGCTCAAACTCCTGCCCCACGGCTGAGGCGATATCGTAGACATCCATCACCGTCAGCTCCGCCGCGTTCTTCTCCAGGGCGGGCGGCACCCCGCCGCCGCCNGGCTCTGCCAGGCTCCCCGTGTGCGTTTCCCGGAGAGGAGCCACACTGGATGCGGGGCGTCTTGCGCTGAGTCGCTCCATCAAGCCGGATTCCGCTGGGTGTCAACCCAAAGCGTCGCCCTCCCGGGTTGAAAACCTCGTGTCCGAGGGTGTCAGAAGTCACACCCACGCGTGTCGGGGATGCGGGATCCCACGCTGACGTAACTCAGCACCGAAGCAGGTTCGCGGTGGTGGCAGAGCCACAGTGGTGTCTGTGGGTGAGCGCAGGGCCTGTGGTCAAAGCTGGCTTGTACCGTGCCGGGACAGGACGGGAAAAGGTGTTCTGCTCCAGGAGGGGAGGAAGGCTGAGGAGGGGAAAACCTGTTCTTCTGCTCCAGGAGGGGAGGAAGGCTAGCAGGTGGCTGCAGGCAAACATCACGGGGCGAACGAGTCCTTCTGCAGAGCATCCAGGGTCTCTGAGAGCAAACCCTGGTGTCAGGGTTTGCAGGCCCTCCATCTGCGGGAGCAGAGAGAGTCATTAGGCCTGGACACACACTTAGAGCATCTGGGGAGGTTTTGTATGTGTCAGTAGTTTGCTGGCACGAATCTGCTTACAGAGGAATCCAAATTAAAATAAAAATGAAATTTTTCAGTATTTTCGCCTTCAGTTGTGACTGTGTGCTTTTAACTGTTCTTCTCACGATGTTTTGTAAGAGGTGTTCTGAATGAGTCTGCAGAGATAAAAAAAAAAATGCCCTGAAACTATTTTAGGTCACTTGCTGTACGTGATGTAGAAATAACACACTATGGTTTTGACCAAGATACTATAAATAATGTCAAACACTGGGACTAGTCAGGGGAAATAAAAGTGGAGTTGCAGGAGCTGAGCTTGGAGTGACCGACACACTGTGTGTGGTGAATACAGCACTAATTCTCTGGTTTTGGCAGGTGCAAAGTGCCAACAGCAGCGAACGGGAGGCATGAATAACTTGAAATACAACACTGTGGCACTCAAAGAAACTTTTTCCTGCAATACTGTGCCAGGATCTCATTCTGTTACCAGTTACAAAATTTCCAGTTTCCTCAGGCCTGCCCCAGGCACTCATCTTCACCCAGCTGGGTGCTGGGTAGGCGGGATGGTAACAAAACACTGCAAACATCTCAGTTTGATGTTCAATTGCCTAACTTCTAATAACAATCGATGATATAATGTGAAATTGTATCTCTATATCGTTCATGAAAGGTGTTGCCAAAAGTGCACACCACAGGATATTGCACAAAGTTCCAGAAGGAACGTGAGGACGAGTAATGGTGTAAGTCATCCTTTCCTGGCAGGGGCCGCTTGTGAAAGCACAGGAAGGGGGAGCAGAATGAGCAGAACATTTGGAGAGCACTCTGCAGTACCTCAGGGGGACAGATATGCTGTGAAATCACCATTTCATCCAAATTCGAGGTGAGGAAAGCATTCATGCTGCCAGGATTCAATATTAAATGAGTTACCACTGTCGTGTACAAATGCACGTAGAAGGAAAAAATAATTTAGAGAACATACCAGTGGCAGGACTAAAACTCCTTTGAGACAAATGAAAAACCAGCACAGCAGTTTATGCTTTAGAAAGCAGTAGATCCGAGGTTGGCTTGATCAGAACTTGTTGGAAACAATGGAAGTTTTCAGTGAGTCACCAGGAGAGGTCTCTCCTCCTGTCAGGAAGGTGACCTGCAGCTCCTCAGGTTCATGCTTCTCTTGCCGAAACCTTTCCCTTCCACACAGGTCCACACCCTGAGCCCACGCTGATGCGGCCGGCTCTGCCTGCTCAAAACTGCCAGCTTGAGCGAGACAAGCAGAACTTACACACACAGATCAAGTGTTTGGATTACATTTGTCACACAACTGAAGACAAACACAACCTCTGAGTATTGTCAGGAGCACAATAGCAGGCACTCACTCAGCAAACCCAAACGCCTAATGTTACACTGGAAACCAGATCGTGCTTTAGCTTTTAAATCTCCTGCAGATAATTAAAGCAGCAAGTCATGAAAACAGATTTCCTTAAGCTCAAGAGCAACCTTCTGTATTTCTGACTGGAATTTTTAACTGAAAATCATCACTTAAGTATGGCCATACGAGGAATGGCTTCTCATGCACGGCCTGTTTTGGCAATGCAAGCCCTGTCTCGGGGCTTTGAGCAGCCTGCTCTGGTGGGAGGTGTCCCTGCCCATGGCAGGGGTTTGGAACTTGATGTTTGAGGTCCCTTCAACTCTGAGCATTCCATGACTCCATGCAGAGGCCTGACATCTGCCCTGGGCGCCCTTACGTGCAGTGAGCAGCCCACAGGCCGGGTTCCCCGTTACTTCCCTGATGGTTCCTGACTCCCCAGATCTCTACTGTACTGCGGTAATTTCGGGCTCCCGGGCCCCGGCAGCAACCGGCATCGATACGGAGCCACCACCCTCCTCCTTCCCGCCCAAATCACCTCAGGCGCCCCCCACCTCCCCCGCGCTGCCAGGCCACGCCACCTC
>VXBW01007453.1:51647-68491 GCA_013400375.1 Thinocorus orbignyianus
GCCTGAGGGGGCGAGCGCCGGCCTGAGGGCGCCTTGGAGGGTCGGTGGAGTTTGGGGACGGTGTCGCCGGGCTCGCCCTGGGCCGAGCGGACGCAAGTGGGCCCGGCGCGGTGGTCGCTTCCCCGTCTCGGAGGGGTGGAAGTGCCTCTCCGGGTGCTGAGGCTTCCCGCGGCGGCTTGTCATCCCTGCTCCTACCGCACAAGGGACCTCCCTGCTCTCAGAGCCGTTCCCTTGAGGTTTCCTTCGTTACTCTGCTCAGTGTGGTCTTGTTATAATAAACTTTTCAGCGGGGAGGCCGAACAGAGTTGCTGTTTCTCAGAGCACGTTGATTATTTTGGGATCAGCGTGACTCCCCTTGAGTCAAGAGGTGTTGGCTTTGAGCGGATTGATTAGCATCTTGAAAGTTGTAGGTAAGACCATTCCTTCGGTGAGGCACCAAATCCATTGGGGAATAATAAATCAGAACTCCTTTTATCTTGGTGAAGAGCAGATGGTTGTTTGGGGTAATGTAAGCACGTGAGAGTCACTGCTGGGAGTGAATATAATAGTTTAAAATTTTGTGTCACTGTAACACAGGGCAGAGTTGGGAAGTTATGAGATCCCATTCAAACGTCACTGGTGGCAGCTCAGGAGCTGAGTTTGGTTTCCTGGTGGGATGGAAGCCTGGAGATCACAGTGGTGCTGAGTGCTGAGTGCTCAGGCCCTTGGTCCATTTGAAATGGCAGCTGCACAACTGTGTGTCTAAAGTAGTATTGACATAGGGAAGGAATTTTTTTTTTTTTTCCTTTTTGTTTTCCTTCAAACATCAGAGATAAGGTTTCCCCTGCAGTTTCCATCTGGCGAACAGGGCTGTCAGTAGCTTGTGGTTTACTTGTTCTTGAATGCTTCTTATCTCCAATGCGGAAGGTCAGTAATCTTGGCCAGTGAGAGAGGCTTTTGTTTGGCTTTCTTCACCAAGAAGTCTTGTTGGTTTTGGTTTGTGGGGTTTCTTTTTTAAAGATTTCTGTGCAGCAAAATGCCTTGCTGCTTTTGAGGGGTGGGAGGGACGGCATGAAGAATGCTGGACTAGTCAGGTTGCAGATGGTACTCGTAAATCTGACTGGATAACTGCAGAATGTGCATGCAGTGCTGTAACTCTGTGTTTTAAACCACTGACTGTTAAATAAAAATGTATGATATTTTGTTTTCCCCATTCAGATTACAGGGCCTGACAATAAAGGAATTTATAAAGGCGATCGAGAGTCCAGTGGAAAATACACATTTGCTGCCCACATGGATGGAACTTACAAGTTTTGCTTTAGCAACAGAATGTCCACCATGACTCCCAAGATAGTGATGTTCACTATTGATATTGGAGAAGCTCCAAAGGGGCAAGACATGGAGACAGAAGGTGAGAGAGACTCCTGGAAGAAAAATAGCTCCGACTCAGGAGCTTTTCCCTACGTGCATGACTTCTGAACCCAAGTAGGATTCTCAGAATTCCTGTTTCTTCAGGCTGTCTAGTTAGCTGTTCTCATGCACAGCTGAAATGGATACGGGTGTTTTTAGACCACATTACATGATTTAATGCAAAATCCCCAGGGAATCACTTGGCCATCTGCAGAAACTAATACTTTAATCCTTTAGTCTTTTCATCAGTTTCGTTCTCTGATTTCCAGTTTGCTCAGCAGTATGTAGACCACTACATGCATTAGTTGAGCTCTTTGATAAATGTGCTAATATAAAAAAGATTTCTCTTAGCTGAGTAAATTACTGTTTTATCTGCAGTCTTTTGTCCTGTACTTGTGTTCATCTCTTACACTTTTCTCTAGGTGGTGGAGATACCTGGGATGGTATGTGTACTGCTTTTTGAAAGCTCATTAGCATCTTGTCTTTTGCATATGTTTATTCACTAACAGCTAACGTTTGCTTTTTTTCTCTGTAACATTTGTTTGTAGCATGAGAATGTCTTTTTAATAAACTGCATAAAAGGTCTGATTCTGAGCAATGCCGAGCACCTGCAAGCTTTCATCGAGAGGTTTATATGCCCAGCAGCTCCTGGGATCAGGTCCTTGAACTGTCCATGACAGGTTGTCTTCAGGTGGTTATTTATGGCTGACAGAACACTTAATTGGGAGCTTTAGGGGAAATTAGACTAAAACACTGAGCATCCAAAACCATTGGATATTTTAGATGGTGTTTACTTTTTGTTGCTAAAATGGGTGTTGAATAATCAAGGGCTATTGGAAGTGATAAGCTTCTTTTAGGTTATTAATTATCCATAATGTTACAAAGGGAAAAACTTCAAACTTCTCACTTGCTGTAAAACAAATGACTCTATTGGGTAACAAGTTATAGTATTTTATTTAGAAGTCACTAACTGGAGCTAGGAAGACAAATTCTTGTTTTCTATTTTAGCAAGTAAATAACTCTGCATTGAGTGTTTGGTACCACTTAAAAAATAACAAATTTCTAACTTTTGATTATTTTTTTTTAAGACTCAGTTAAATCTGTTACTGAGTCTGAATATGTCTGTTGTAAAGAACATTAGTGCAGCTTTAAATTTTTGAGGCAGACACTTGAGTGTATTTTTTTGGGGTGAATCTAAACAATCCCTGCGTCTGGAATTTCTTCTATTACTAATAAGCTGCATTTATTGCAGTGACCAGTTGCCCATGAAAATAAGGGGTTTATGATATTAGCAAAGTGAGTGTGGCTTACACAACTCTTTAAAATTTTAAGTGTAACTTGTTTGAGTGTCATGCTCTGGTCCTCTTTTCGGCTGTTCCCCATAAGACACGTATTTTGAATAGCTTTATTTTCAGATTGTGATCTGAAACACTTAATTTATAAATAATGTTAAGTATGTCCCTTCAGTGGAAAACGTGTTGGGTTTTGTGACTTGAGAGAGCTGATTGCCCAGGCTGTGTATGTGGAACGATATCTTGGACTTCTCTTGGTGCTAGAAAACTTTGAAAATCGGTTGCATCATTTATAAATTTGTAAGGGGACAGTTCTTTCACCATGAATGTGGTTAAAAGGTTCTGTGATTGACAGTCAAATCACTAAATCCTGGGTCTCTGATCCTTCCATTTGCTGAACTGTCTGCACTGGGTTTTCTCTTACGGTTGGTTTGGTATTTTTCTCCTCTTCTGCTTTCACGACCAGAACCTGAAGCCAGTTCCTGCCCTCTGCCAGGCCCCTTTGGCATTGTTTCTGCTGAATGCTCTGCTTCAGCTGAACAGGAAGATCACAGGATGTGATACGTTGCTTCAGAAAGTGATCTCGTTTTGCCAGCATCATGATCTTGAGCTCAATTCTCGGTCGTTCTATTTTTGCAAGCTTAACCACTAGGAAAAGCTGTAATGTTAAGATAATTTGCTTGGAATATATTGGATGGTATTTGCCAAATAGATACTAGTGTGTGGTATTGATCTTATGTGTTCTTACGGTCTTTTTTTCTGGAAAAGTATGCTCATATTAGAAATAAGTGGTCTGTACTGACTCTAAATTTCGTGTCTTCTGCCTTCTAGTTGGATATGGAGAAGGATGTTTTCCAACTTATTTAATACCACAGAGATGTGTTAGGAAAAGTAGCACTATGAAAACTAAACTGTACTTTGTGGTAAAGATAGAAAGTTTTTTGGCTGTACAGCCTGCATTTTTCAGAACTTCTGCTACAGGAAATTAAATAGAACTCTTCACAAATTTTAACAAATTGTCTTTGGAGTCAATAACAGACTTTCTGATGCTTTTGAAATTATTTCGCAGCTCATCAGAACAAGCTAGAAGAGATGATTAATGAGTTAGCAGTGGCCATGACAGCTGTAAAGCATGAACAGGAGTACATGGAAGTTCGTGAAAGAATACATAGAGCAAGTATGTGTCTTTATCTGTTTTTAAATGCCTCTCCCCTCTTAAATGAATTTACAAAACGTGATTTAAAGTACAAGTCCATGAAGGCTATTCCAACCTGCTAAAAAAAAAAAAAAAAATTGGAACAAGTTCTAAAGGACCTGCCCACACAATGAAGAATGTAATTGATGATTCCAGTCTTCTTTAAGTTGGCTTGCCTCTCGTAGGATGAAGACTGTTATGCAAAGTAATCTTTGCTTAATTGATGTAAATTCTTTGAGTGGCATATTCATGAAGATACCAGTAAGGATATGGTTCCCAGGGACACATGTTGGTTAAGCTACTACTTCATCCTTGAGGTTGGTGTGGCTTTATAGTTGAGCCAAAGTCTTTTTTAAATACTTGGTTACAGTAGCACAGAACTGCTGTTGGTGCCAAGTGGAGAACACGGTGAACTCTCCTTAACTCTCCAGTCACAACCCTCACTTTATGAAATATGGCTTTTAAATATGTCTGTGGGTGCAAAGTGGTGCATTAGGGGGAGATTCTTGTCAGGGGAATGAAGGGTGAGTGTTTTTAATATGAACACACAACATTATGTTAAAGCCCTGGCCCCTCAACTTTTTGAATCTCTGGATATCTCCAGTTTTGTGACGTTTATTACTAATGATTTAAGAAAATGCTGAATTTTTAAGACTGAAAATGATGAACCTTTAGAGATTAGAAATTCCCTGTTGGACTTTGAGACTGTAGTTTGCAACTGTTACTTGAAAAAGCAAGTTGCTTCTGTCTGACCTTTCTGAAGGTGGGCAGAATAGAGGAAGGTGCTGGAGTGTGTGGCCTATGTTGAAGTCAGGTGACCACAGTGTGTTTTAAGTTTGTTTTAAATGCTTTTTAACTTACTACTGTTTGCTTTTGTGTTGTTTGTTTGTTGTTTTGTTTTGCTCCCTGACAGTTAATGACAACACAAACAGCAGAGTGGTTCTTTGGTCGTTCTTTGAAGCTCTTGTACTAGTTGCCATGACACTGGGACAAATCTACTACCTGAAGAGGTTTTTTGAAGTCCGACGGGTTGTTTAAGAGTACTTTTCTGGTCGTGGATTTCAGTTCACTCTCTACCAAACATCCTGGTCACAAAAAAAAAAGTCAATTAGTTTCTGAACCCTCTTCACTGAACTGTAAAACTTATTTGCTTATGTTCCTTCCTAGTTAAAAAGGAATTGTTTTTTATATATCTTCTGTAGCAAAAGCTGTGCTGGAATCTTGTCACTTAATTGGCATAATTCTTTTTTCACTTAAATCTGCCTAGTCTGTACGCTACGCAAGGTCCAAACGAGCTGCAAATGCTGTAATTCCACTGTAGTAACGAGCAAGGTTGATGTCTTCTCTAACTTTTCCCCCCTGGCCCTCTTCGTACTTGCAGTTCTATCTGGGGAAACGGTACAAGGCCCTGACGTGACTGTTTGCATCTTTGACATCTTTAACCCTACAGTAGATGTTAGGAAAATTGAAATACTCCCTTCTTCACTTCTATAAACCGCCAAGGAGAAGCGATTGGAACTTTATTCTGATAAGGAATAGAAGAGAGCTGACTGCTCCCGAGCTGGCGTTCCTACCTAGTTGTTATTTAAAAGAAAGGCCTTCAGTAACTCCTAATTAAACCTTTTAAATTAAACAGCTGAAACGAAAGTACATATTCTCCTCTCCTGACTGAATGTTCATGGTTTTTAGCCGTTGAGAACAGGTTTTATAGGGAAGCCAACTGTGTCTGGGCAGAGGATAGTCGGCCCTTTGGATTCTGCAGGTGCAAAGCTGGGGCCATTGGCGCTGCTGTGGGATGCATCAGTGTCCAGCACATCTGGATGCCTGATGCCAAAGGGTTCACCATTCTGGGGGTTTATTGTGATGCTATGCAGCCCTTCTATTTAAGTTAAGTGGCAGTTTCTGCCATTATCTGATGATAATTAGCGTAATGCTAAATACTGGCGTGTTTTTCTTTTGTTTTCAGGCACATGTAGGTTTGTTTTTTGTATAAAGTTACTTTCCTCGGTTTCTGATGATTGGTTTAAAAATAAAAGAAGCGTCTGATGTGGGTGCTGAGCCAGGATTATGTTGTGACTGATGTATATTAGTTGTAATCATTTTTGGGGGTGGGGTGGGGTCTTTTCCAGGGGCGAGCCTCTACAAGTAACACACAACAGTTTTTGTACAATTAATTTAAAATTTGTTACAGGTTTTCATGTTCCAGGTAAAGTTTTTTCAACCTTGGGCAAACACTTGCAGCAGTTCTTCAGAAAGGTGGCTGTTCACACCTTATTGCGACTGTTGTGTGCCAATATTTTTGTGTAAAACACTTAAAATTGAATTCTAAGATGTACATTTAAAAATTGCTTGTGAATCGAAATATGACCCAGGTTCGATAAATAAACAAATTCTTTAAAAAAAAAAGATAACTTTGTGTCTATTTTTTTATTTGATACTGTACAGAAATATAGTTTAGCACAGCTTTTTTATAAATATATTGGGATATTGGGAATTAAACCAAATGCAATTGCACTCAGTGAGCAGGTAGAGGAAATTGCAGGTAAATTTAAACCTACAGGTGGGCAGTTGAGTGTCAAAACGCTTCTGTATGACCCCCAGAAGTATTTAAATACTTAAATATTTAAATATGACAGACCGATTTCCATAATGATAAGAGTATTTTGCTCATACCTCACGGATGAGGCAGAACCCGCCCGGGCCGGAACCAAAGTTCGGCGGCGCCTGTTCCCGCCGGGCCGCGCTGAGGCGGGACCGCGGGGCGGGGCGGGGGCGGAGGGCCCAGGAGCCCTGGATGGAAGATGGAGGCGGTGACTGAAGGGAGCTGGGGGTCCCTGCCCGTGGAGCTGAGCCCGGGCGTGCTGCAGGCGCTGCGGGAGCTCGGCTTCGCCCGCATGACCCCGGTTCAGGTGCGGGGACGCTCTGCCCCGGCCTCGCGGTTGTGGCGGGAAGGGGAGGCAGGGCCTGAGGGAGGAGGGTGAGGCCTGCGAGCTCGGCCGCAGGTGCTGAAGCAGCGAGGGGAGTCGCTGTCTCTGCCTGGGTAGCGACTGCAGAGAGCTTTGGTGTCCCTGGGAGGATCGGGCCTCTCAGCGTTTTACTTCCACCGTAGTAAATTCAACTGCTTGTGTGGTGCTTCTATCTTTTTTTTCAGTCTGCAACTATTCCGCTCTTCATGAGCAACAAGGATGTGGCCGCAGAAGCGGTGAGTGCTTTTTCTTCGTCAAATTTATTGCTTTTTTGGTTTGTCTCCGGAGCTGGGAAAGGGCTGACTCTGTTTCCCTTCTCACAGGTGACAGGCAGTGGCAAAACCTTAGCGTTTGTAATTCCCATATTGGAAATTCTTCTCAGACGGGAAGAAGGACTAAAGAAAATGCAGGTAAGATTAAGTTACTCAGTTCTGAGTGTGCTTTTATGATGCGCCAGTAAGATTTGACAACTTCAGGAAAAGTACCAGTATGGAAAATTGCATACACATAAAGTGACTCTGTGCTCAGCTCTTTCATGTAGTAGTAATCAACTGCTTAAAACTCAAAAGTAAATATTGGGTGTGCTTTCTTTGCATTTAGAAATGGCATTTTATTTGACATGATCAACCTATTGTTTTCTGAGCTGTTAGAAAGTTCTTTTAGAATATCAGGTATGATGGTGTACTGCAGACAAGAGTCTCTGAATGATTTTTAGCACCCATTGAGTTTGAATACATTTTAGCATGTGGAGAATTTGCCCTCTTGTTTGTTATTACATATCATTATTAGAGTCTGTTCTGCAGCAGAGGTATTTTGCACATTGGGGTAAGATGTTCTGAGTTATTTTGTATACTTTATTATATGTCTCTAGAAATGTTTTGTCTAAAACTGGGATCATAAACGTGGCTCATATTCACCTACCTTGTAAGGGAGAATTTGCCCAACTCTTTCTTGTAGTCCCTTATGTTCCATAAATTCCTTTTGTTTTTCACGTGCAGGTTGGAGCTATAATTATCACACCAACGAGAGAATTAGCCATTCAAATTGATGAGGTGTTATCACATTTCACAAAACATTTCCCCCAGTTTAGGTGAGTGAACTTCAGGATTGTGACCACGGTTCCATTTTCTTTGGACTTCTGTCATTTGTAAACTAACAAAACTTAAAGATGACCTAAATCTTTCTGTTTTATTGTTTTAGTCAGATTCTTTTAATTGGTGGTAGGAATCCCATGGAAGATGTTGAAAAGTTTAAAGAACATGGGTGAGTTGATTGTCAATAATTTTTATCATTGCTTCACAGCTGTGGTTTTCTCCTTGCCTTTAGGGCTTTCAAATTAGGGCTTTGGTCTTGCTGCTGCTAAAATTTGATGGTACTGCACGATTATGTTGGGGTGGATTCTTTTTTTTGAGTGAGATATGCCATAATGAGTCAATAGGAAAGGATCGTATGTGAAATCAGTACCATGCACATGCTGTTTGGGTGAAGAATGTGCAGGGTGGTGAGCTGAAAACTGTCTTCATGGAATATTTCAGTTCCTCTTTTGTAATTGTTGCACTAGTAGTGGGTTCCAGTGAGATTGGGACAGTGCTGATAAATAATTTTCTGGAACTCTTTGGTGCTGATACCAGTGATGAAACTTTGAAGTTTGCCACTGGCTTTTTTTTGGCAAAAAAAAAAATTTCTTCTAGCTGATAGTTGCTGATTATATTCTAAACTTCCATTACCATAAATGTTGTGCTTTTACCTGAATGTTTATTCTCCCATCAAGAATAGTGTCTGAAAGGCTCTGAAATTTGAATGCAGTTAGAGTTGACAAGCTGAAATTGTTTTATTGATGAATGCAGTCAATTTGAGTGCAGGTTTGTGCTGTGATAATTGCATTAACAACTCCCCACAAGCCCTTACCTTGCAGTGACAAAACTGCTGTGCATCTTGTTCACCAACAGTGGGAACATCATTGTAGCTACACCCGGCCGCTTGGAGGATCTGTTCAGAAGAAAAGCAGATGGGCTGGATCTGGCCAGTTGTGTCAAGTCTCTCGATGTCTTGGTACTAGACGAAGCAGACAGACTTCTAGATATGGGCTTTGAAGCAAGGTATTTCAGTAATAGTTCTAGTGATACTTGTCAAATTTTAAACGAGTTCATATGTGATTGATGTGAATGAGCGTGACCTTCCAGGGCCTCTAAAGTTAGATTTGTTCTGTTTTGCTCTTTTACCTCTCCTTGCTCTGTAGATTGTATAAAGCAATTGCTAAGAGAGGAAGAGAATCAGGAAAAGCGGATCCATGATGAATACAGAGTTTAGGGTTTGTTAATGTATATTAGCACATGCTGTATTAATGCTTGATTAAATATTTACTCGCTGGAATGACTTAAAGCACTTTAACAGATAAGCTTTGATGTTTCCTTTCTCCTAAAGTTAAGATAATTAGGTCAATAGAAGATGCTCTATACTTTGTAATAAGAGCTACTTTGTTTACAAACTCTTACTACTTAAGCTTCTGAGGGAAGTCTTGGGACAGTTATGTTTTACATGTGCTTACTTGCAGTTTAAATGCCATTCTGGACTTTTTGCCCAAGCAGAGACGGACGGGTCTGTTCTCAGCGACTCAGACTCAGGAGGTGGAGAACCTGGTGAGAGCAGGTCTCCGGAACCCTGTCCGCATCTCGGTGAAAGAGAAGGGAGTGGCAGCAAGCAACACACAGAAAACTCCAACGCGCCTGGAGAACTATTACATGGTGTGAATCTTCGTGCTTTGTGATAGTTTCTTGTTCCCTCTCCTTTTTTCCTGGCTCTATCAGTAAATTTTTGAGCCTTGGGCAGTTAGGATCACAGCTATAGAGGAGCCTTAAGTCTCAAAGTCATAAAGCTCTTGGAGATTCTCTGAGGATGAGTAACCAAGCTGAGGAGAAAGGTCTGAATGAGCAATCCTGTTGTTTGCTGCTGTGTGGTGGCTGGCCAGGAGTAGCTGTAACCCCACACTAGCTGTCCTGCTGTGGCTCCTCGACCTGCTTGTGGTGAATGGGTGTGGGAGGAGACTTTGTCAATTTCAGAGAAGTGGCCGAGGGGAACCTGAGAAACTGAGGTGGGAGAGATACTGGGGATGGAAGACTAGGAGCTTAAGTATTTGTTTTTACACAAGATACATGAAAGAGTCCTATCCCACATGATGAACTGTTGTACCAATGATCAGTATGAAGAAGAGAAGGCTCCGGGGAGACCCTCGAGCAGCCTTCCAGGATCTGAAGGGAGCCTACAGGAGAGCTGGGGAGGGACTCTTTGTCAGGAAGTCTAGTGACAGGACAAAGGGTAATGGTTTTAAATTGGAAGAGGGGAGATTTAGATTAGATATTAGGAAGAAGTTCTTTGCTGTGAGGGTGGTGAGGCACTGGAACAGGTTGGAGGAGGAGCTGTGGCTGCCCCATCCCTGGAAGTGTTTAAGGCCAGGTTGGATGGGGCTTTGAGTAACCTGCTGTAGGGAGAGGTGTCCCTGCCCATGGCAGGAGGGTTGGAACTTGATGATCTTTAAGGTCTCTTCCAACTCTGACCATTCTATGAAATTACGTCCAGAGACATTTATCAGTGCACAATGAATGGAGGAAACCCACATGTCATTTTGTATGAAGTCCATTTCCTTACTTTGTTTTTTTTCTTTTTTTTTTTTTTTTTTTTTTTTTTGTAGATTTGCAAAGCAGATGAAAAATTTAATCAGTTGGTGCATTTTCTTCGACAGCACAAACAACAAAAACATCTAGTCTTTTTCAGGTAAGTCTGTGTTTCATTGTGAAAACAGTATGGTGTTTTATTACTTAAAATTCCAGAACTGTGCCCTGTTTGGACAAAGGACACAATCGTTCTAAAAGTGATTCACTTTAATGGATGTCTTATAGAGTATGGTGCCCCAGAAGAGATTGATCATTGCTTCATGTCAGGATTGTGTTGAACTTTATTAAGCAAAACATAAACTTTATGTGTGTTTTTAAAGTAAGGCCTTATAGGTGATTATATGTTATTTATAAAAATGATGTGCACACTTAAATAAAAATAGGCAATACTATATATATTTTGAAAGGTTTCAGACCACTCTTATATTGACTCTCTAAACCAGATTAAAAATGCAACATAATCTTTTGCTTTTATGTCTTGTCCTTATCACAACAGCACGTGTGCCTGTGTGGAATACTATGGGAAGGCTTTGGAATCCTTAATTAAACAAGTGAAAATAATGAGCATTCATGGGAAAATGAAACACAAGCGTAACAAGATTTTTACTGAGTTTCGGAAGCTCCCAGGGTAAGAAGGTATAAACAGGCTGAGCCGGCCAAAAGTAAAAGTAGTAAGGGGTGTGTAATTTTGTCTGACAAAGTTATTCTGCTATTTAAGTGGTGGTGGGCTCAGCAGGAGGCTACCAGCTTGTTCTGAATATATTTATAACAACACAAACTATGCTTAGGTACTCAAAGTATGATCACAGACAAAGTGAAAATGTGACTGGAGTGTGTCCAGTCTAATTTAGATAATCCATGTGGCAGCATGGAAGGTGCAGAGACATGGATTGATGACACTGCCCTGTCACGTGCTGCAGTCACACCTTACCCTTGTTTTATAAATGTACCATTGACAGGGATCTGGTGGTGAAAATAACCTCTTCCCGATGGGTAACCAGAGCAGAAACACAGGATTTATTAGTATATGAACAAGAATACAGCAACATGATGCTGTGATGTACCTGCAGAAAAGTGTTTTGTGTCAGCTCTGCTGACAGGATGTTGTTTAGAAACTCTCATTTAGCTGTTGGTTTTGGGTTTTTTTTTATTGCATGGGACCTGAGTTTTAGCATTTTATATTATAAGGAAAATAATTACCAACAAGCTTAAGAAGCACATGAACAACAACTGTTTGAAGTAGCATGCTAAAGCTATCAGTCTATTAGGTCTTTTAATAAAACATTTATAGTGTTATGTTCAGCTGGGGTGGATGTAATACTGATTTAAAATAGAACTTGTAATAGGGAATTGATTGATTTTTTTTTTTTTTGATTTTTTTAAATGATATGTTGGCTGTACTATAAATCGCATTCATAATTACCTTTTTTATAATGCTATGTACAATTTCAGTTGGTGAAAGCTGCAACTACCTTATAATATTTTGCCTTTTTCAAAAAAATAATGTTTTAAAATGTTGTGTTCTTCATTCTGCAGCATAGATGCAGAATACACAGCTGGAGGGAGACTGGCTCTTCTCAAATCACAGCTTAATGAAAATATGTTTTTTCTTTTTTCTAGTGGCATTTTGGTTTGCACTGATGTGATGGCCCGTGGCATAGACATTCCAGAAGTACACTGGGTTTTACAGTATGACCCTCCTAGCAGTGCAAGGTACAACCTGAGATCTTAAAAACCTTTATTTGTGGTCATGTTCTTGTACTATTATAGATAGAAACTGGGAACGTGCAGCTGCGTAAAATAATTTAATTGCTGCCTGGAATTTAGTCTGAGCAAACACACAGAATAACACCTGAACAAGAGAGGCTGGAACACTGCAGATCTTGTTGTAACTGCTGTGAATGGAAATGAGTTTGTGGTGTATGTGGGTAAGTCAAATGGGAAGTCACCACCTATATTTGTGTGAGGAGGCACATGGTATAAGAATATATACCTCTCCTATGAGGACAGGCGGAGAGAGCTGGGACTGTTCAGCCTGGAGAAGAGAAGGCTCCGGGGAGACCTGAGAGCAGCCTTCCAGTATCTGAAGGGAGCCTAGAGGAGAGCTGGGGAGGGACTCTTTGTCAGGAAGTCCAGTGACAGGATGAGGGGTAATGGTTTTAAATTGGAAGAGGGGAGATTTAGATGAGATATTAGGAAGAAGTGCTTTGCTGTGAGGGTGGTGAGGCACTGGAACAGGTTGCCCAGAGAAGTTGTTGATGCCCCATCCCTGGAAGTGTTTAAGGCCAGGCTGGATGGGGCTTGGAGCAACCTGCTCTAGGGAGAGGTGTCCCTGCCCATGGCAGGGGGGTTGGAACTTGATGATCTTTAAGGCCCCTTCCAACTCTGACCATTCTGTGATTCTATGAATATCAAATAATGAGAGCTTAGCCACCTGGGTGAATGAGAACAGAGATGAGACCAGTGACAGAGCTCTTCAAGGAACGGTACATTGAAAGTTCACACGAAAGGTGCTTTTGTCTGTTATTTTAACTTCCATAATTTTCTCTACAATTTGCTTAAACTCTGTCCCCAAAACAGGAACTCCTTGTCGTTGTATACAGTCCTACCGAGTGAGTGGGACTGCTACAGTATTGCATTTTACTGTTCAGAAGTACACAGCGCTACTTTCCCCTCCATCAGCTTTCCCCTTTTGCTGTCTGTCTAGTACTTTAAAGTCAGACTGAGTGTCTCCTGTTCAGTCAGTGCTGTGCTGTGTCATGTTGTTCCAGTGCCTTTGTCCATCGCTGTGGTCGCACAGCGCGCATCGGCAACGTCGGCAGCGCACTTGTATTTTTGCTTCCCATGGAAGAATCCTACATTAACTTTCTCTCCATCAACCAAAAGGTGAGTAGACTTTTGTTTTGACCCAAGGCAGGAAAGGGCAAGGGGCCAGGCTTACAGATACGGATTTTGAAATCAGAATTTGTAGGACTTAAGGTCATATGCATAGATAATGTTTCAGCAGAGGTGCATAATTTAAAAAGAACAACAACAACAAAAAACCAAGCTGCTTATTAATCATCAAATGCAATTCTATGTTACCACATAACTGACTGAAGATTAACTGGGGAAGAAGAGTGTGTTTGAAGTTTCGCAGTGCATTTAAAATCATTCAGCTGAACTTTTCCTTTGGCTTTTTCATTTCTGTTCTGGCTTTCAGTGTCCCATGCAGGAAATGAAACCCCAGGCCAACGTGTTAGATCTTCTTCCCAAACTGCAGTCCATGGCCCTCGCTGACAGGGCAGTGTTTGAGAAAGGGATGAAAGCCTTTGTGTCTTACGTCCAGGCTTACGCCAAACACGAATGTAACCTGATTTTCCGAATAAAAGGTAATTCCAGCAGCGGGTGGTGCCTTTTACTGTTCCTTTCAGAAGACAGGATTTGGTTTGGCAGAAACATGGTGTTACTGTCGGTGAGCTTCAACTACTGATTCCTGTTCTCAAAGTTACTGCCTGCCATATCAGATTCTGGCAAAACTGTTTTTTCAGGCAACCTGTTTCTCATTGTTCTCAAGACAAAATGTTGAATTAGCAAGTTTGACCAAACTGACAAGCAACTTTGTTACTAGTATTAAGTATAAAATGCAAACAATACAATAATAGAATAGTTTTTTTTTTTGTTTTTCCCTGTGACTTGCCAAGTTGAATTAACTTTTTTAGAAAACTGACTGTAAAAATCTTTATTTTAACAGATTTGGATTTTGCTAACCTTGCCAAAGGTTTTGCATTGTTAAAAATGCCAAAGATGCCTGAACTAAGAGGAAAATATTTTCCAGACTTTACTCCAGTCACCGTTAATACAGACTCCATTTCATTTAAGGATAAAAATAGAGAAAAACAGAGACAAAAGCAATTAGAACAACAAAGAAAAGAAAGAGAGGAAAATGGAGCCAAGAAGAAATTCGTAAAGAACAAAGCCTGGTCAAAGCAGAAAGCCAAAAGGGAGAAGAAGAAGAAAGCAACAGCTAAAAGGAAGTGTGAAGAGGTAAGCTGTGCCTGCTTTATTAAGCTGTGTGTGATTACTGTGGCACAGGGACATCCTTTCAAACAACAGAGAGCCTGGGATTTTAGTTTGACAGAACTGATGACTGTATATTATTTTTTAGGATGTTGACAGGCAAAGCTTAGAAAAATTAGAGCACCTTCTTAAAGCCCAACACTGAAACAACTTCTCAGCACTCTGATGGAGGTCAATAATGCTGCCACCTTGGGTAGCACAGTCTTATTTCTCAGAGGTCCAGCAGTATGGCATGATGGTGGTCCATACTAGATCTTTTTTCTCTTCTCTTTGCATTTTTCAATTCTCAACAAGTATAACTGAGAGTTAGATAGTTTTAGAGGTAGACACTGAGTAGTATTTCCTGCTTAGAAATTCCTGAGTTATGAACTCCTCCTGTGTTGAGCTGTATAGAATGAAAGCTTTTTGGTGTTGTGCCTGACTTGTTATTTTTTATCTGTCAACAGGGCTCTGATATTGAAGATGAGGATATGGAAGAGTTGCTGAATGACACAAGACTTTTGAAAAGATTAAAAAAAGGAAAAATTAGTGAAGAAGAGTTTGAAAAGAGACTAACGGGCAGCCAGAGTAGACTCAAAGCAGAAACTGTTGCTGACTGAGAGTCTGAAGGTTGACAGTTATTCTAACAACGCTTTTACATTTAAATACTGCCAATTTCAATAAAACTGTGGTTTTACAATGAAATAATGATGCAGAGAAGAGAACAAATCTGGTTTCTTAATAGAGACCCAGCATCCATAAAGACATACAAGCCTGCAGCTAAAAGCACACAGCATGGCAGGAGCTGTAGATTGCCATTAGCAGCCTTGGGCAATTTTTAATTTTGATCCTTTTTTCAGGTACGTACCACAGATCAGTAAGTAACAGCATACCTCAGAATGACTCTGAATACACCATAAAGTATTTTATTTTCCAATAGAAAAATACTCCACCCATCTTTAAAATAATTTATTTTAGGGCTTTAGAAGCTGTAGTAAGTTTGGGATTTTAACAGTGGTCCATCTACATGTAACATTTTGCTTTAAAAACTCAAAAAGGCAGATAATTACATCAATCCTTATAGTGTTACCTCCTTACCACGTCCGTGTGACTTGTACCATCTTCCAAGTTCTTACAGCTGTGACAGGCACTGCAGATGATACACCCTGTACACACAGTCCTCTGTTACAGGTAGAGTTTAATAAGTTCGTCGCTGACAGCTGATGGAGTTAACACACCCAGGTCTGTAAACAGTAACGTGATTAGCGATGGTGATGTGTAGTCAATCCAGGGATGCTCATCTGTTAGATTCTGACTTGTTTTCAGAGTGTCTGCTTTGTACTAGAAGGAAATGGAGACCATTAGTTATGACACAGCTGCAAGTTAAAACTGCTTCTGCATCTCGAGCAGATGTTTGTGGTAAAACTGAAGGAAGTCAGTTGCTTTTAAACAAGATGTAGGCTGGGGCCACCTTGATCTCAGCTGGCTTATCTTCTTTATACAATTTATAGTTCTGAAGTGTATTGATTTAACTGTTTCTTGCCCTCGGCTGCTCCTGTGCCTCAAAGGAAGTGCTTTAGGAACTAAATGTTAGTATTATGCCAAATTTATGGCTGGCTGACACATGACTGTAACATGGAGCAGCTCCATATCATGTAAAGTAAGCTACAGTAGAGAGATAGAGATAAATGAAGACATGCTTAGATGAAAAATTTTCATGGACACATAAGTGCATCTTATTTGGCTAAGAAGTAATCTGAATTTCTCTTACCTTAAACTTATCTGGGACATCCTGCTGATTCAGAGGGAAAAGCCGTACAAACTTGAAACTTTCTGCTACCACATAAAATGGCTTATTCTGAGCTTTGGCACACACAGCAATTTGATTAGTGCCAATCTGTGGAGACAGGTGGAAAACAACAGGCAGTCTCAGTGATAGCATGACATAACACTGCCCAGTTTCCAATGATAAATAGATATTTACTGGATAATGTCCAAATAGAAAAGATTTTTCAGAAAACCTTGAATTCTTTGAAAAAACCTATTACCTTGTTAATAATGCCTCCGCTTTCCACAACTCCTTCAGCACCAACTAACACCAGGTCCACTTTCTCCATAATGTAGCTGTTCAAAGAGGGGGAAAAAAAGTCCAAGTCTTACTGGGTAATATGATAATGACACTTGATGAACAGAAATTAGTAATTCAGTCATTAACATTTCTGAACTAGTTTCATAGAATCATAGAATCATGGAATGGTCAGAGTTGGAAGGGACCTTAAAGATCATCAAGTTC
>VXBW01007453.1:68525-87458 GCA_013400375.1 Thinocorus orbignyianus
GGGGTCTCACAAGCGCAGAGTAGAGGGGGAGAATCACCTCCCTATGTAAGGCCATGTGCTCTTATGCATCCCAGGAGTGAGCTTTCATCTGCCACCCTGGCAGGAATATTAAGTAACCGTATCTTCTCCAGCCACAGCTGACATCAGCAATTGTGTAAACGCTGGAAGAAGCTGAAATCTGACCAAGAATGATGCTCAGTTACAGGATGCGGGGGTCTGTGGTAAGATACTAACATTGCAGTTGAAGTGTAACTACACTGTAATAACCTTGGCAAATACAGAGGATGCTTCTCATCCCCAAGTTGGACATTTAGTTCTGACTCCATTTTTCATTCTAACATGCAAACCTCCAATACTTGTTTTGGGGCAGGCGTATTCTCCTAATTGTGCACTGAAAAGGTGTAACTTGTTTAGCTTGTTTGACGACTATGACTAAGGAACAACCTCTGTAGTTTGAACAGGCTTCTAGGAAAGTAACATAGAACACTACCTAAATAAAATTGTGATGAACAATACTAATATTTAATGATTAGACTTACCCAACTGCAGCATCCAGAACCACAGTCACAGGAATGTTCAGCTTCCTCAAGGCTTTTGCCATTTTTTGCCTATTAAAAAAAAAGAAAAAAGTTTGAAACTTAGAAAAGACATTGCTAGGAAAATGTTGTCTGAAAGACTGAAGCTCATGACTGCCCATGTTCCCCTGCTTGTAATTTCAGCTTATCGTGTACTCTCCAGTAGAAGATAAGTTATCATGTAGAAATGGAACCAAAGAGATTACAACAGACCCCCCAAAAGTAAAGTCAGTTTGTTTGAGCAGGAATTACGTCTATAGAAAAATGAGTCCGTGAACTATTACTAAGATGACAGATTATCAAAACCATCTCAGCTTTTCCATTAAGGGAGTGTAAGAAACAAGAAGTAAAGTATGGGCTGTGTTGCTAGAAGTCATTTTAGTGAAGCTGGAAAATCCTCTGTGTTTCTTTTGGCTGAACATCCCTGATTCTAGGGAGAGATGGGTTAGCAACGTGTTATCTAGTGTGCAGGATTTAATCTTTAACTTACGCAATGGTGTATGCTCAGAGGAGAAAAAGCTTGCCCTCTTGCTGTCAGCAATATCCTTTATCTGGCATCTTCAAACAACATTGTCAGCTAAATGGTGGGTTTTTTTGGTTGGTTTGTTTGTGCTATGCTTAAGATAATACTGATTGTTTTATCCTGCTTTTGAAGCAGGCTACTAGAAATCAGTTGTCTCTCATTTCCCGAGGGAAATGCAGGTTACCTGGCAGTGATTCAGAGTTTGTAAACCTTTGAGGAAAACCCAGGTAACACTCCTATTAGAATATTTAGTAGTGGAAACTACTTGCCAATATTTGTTTTATTTTTTTTCACTCGTCCAGAATAACGTGATGTATTAGTGACCATTAACATTTAAAATGCTGCAAACGAGCTTAGCTGCTTTTCTTAAGGTATGACAGATTTGATGCTGGCTAGAACTTACCCTGGTAATCAAGACAAACACAAATTAACGAGTACTCACCCTGCTTGATCTGGCTGTGACTCAGTAACATAAACACTGAATCGCTTCTTTGCCTCAACAGCTGCTTCCAGCACCCTGAGGACCACTCTCGAGTAGGCGTGTGTCAGTATTCGCTGTCAAAACAGAGAATCAGGTGTTACTTCTTGCTGAGCTTCCTTGCAGGTCAGCAAACCACTCTGACAGCTGGGCTTTACATGGGCAAGGGGTGATGGTTGAGTACTGTAAATGGAAACTTGAAGCTGTGACCCCTCAGCACCTCTTAGAAGTAGCAGAGCATGAGTTAAAGTTGGATTTTGTGGATATTGAAGAGGGGGGAGGAGATGAGTCTTAACAAAATAAATCCAAAGGTGATAGAACAGGTTGCCCAGGGAAGTTGTTGATGCCCCATCCCTGGAAGTGTTTAAGGCCAGGCTGGATGGGGCTTTGAGCAACCTGCTCTAGGGGGAGGTGTCCCTGCCCATGGCAGGGGGGTTGGAACTTGATGATCTCTAAGGTCCCTTCCAACTCTGACCATTCTATGATTCTATGTTATGCTTGTGTACTTGCAGAAAACGCCCCTGGACAGTGCTGGTGTGAATGTCAGCAAGCTTTGCCCCCTGCCCCTGCTGTTTTTGCCATTACTCCAAGCTGCAGAGCACCAGAATGAGCATGAACCTGCCTCAGCCTACTTACGGCACCGTCCCTGATGAAAGGGTGACACAGCTTGGCGATTTTGTTCCTTGAGAGCGAGACTTTGGTAAGGAAGATCTCTCCACGCTCGATCATGATTTCTTTGCACTTGGAGTAGTCCTGCAAAAGAGGGGCCGTGACTGCTGCGAGGCGGGAGGCTCCTCCACGGCTGGCAGTGCGGCCGGGGGCGGCTGCTCTTACCGAGTACTCCAGGGAGGTGAGGCTGATGAAGCGCAGGAAGAGCTCCCCGGCGGAGGACACGGCCACCGAGGAGTCCACCCGAGACAGGGTGTCGATGGCAGCCAGCAGGCTGCTCCTCAGGCCCTGGATGGTCTCACCTGCGGGGAGGCAGAGGTGTGTGACCAGCACGGCCCCTCGCCATGGGGCGACCCAGGACAGAGGGGTGTCCCGGGGGTGAGGGGAGGGGACCGTGGCCCACCTCGGTCCTGCTTGAGGAAGCCCAGCAGTGCGCGGATGGCGGCCACAGCCGAGGCGACATCGGGGTCGTCCCTCAGCTGCGCCCGGAAGGTCTCGATCAGGTCTGCAAAGCAACGAGGGGGTCAGGCCCGGCCCGGTCCGGTCCGGCTGCCCCCTGTCCCCCGGTTCCCCTCTCCCCTCACCGTCCGTGCTCATTGCCCCGCCGCTCCCCTCAGCGCCCTGCCGGGCCGCCGCCGCACCGCCCGGGCCTGGCGCCGCCCGAGTGTCGCGTTTGGATGACATAGCTCCGTGGCGTCATTTCCAGGCGCCGGGAGCGACCAGCTCCTACGGCCGCCGGGATGAGCGCGGGTGAGGGAGCAGCTGGGGGCTCCGGTGGGGTTGGTCCCCGGGCCGGTTTCCCGTGTCCCCGCCGCGGGCTGGGCTCTGCCGGGCTGCCCGCGAGCCCTCTGCCCCTCGGGGGACCCGGGGTGACCCCGGCCTGTTGTGGCTTTTTCAGATGAGGAGCTGAGCCTGCTGGTCATCATCGTCGACACCAACCCCATCTGGTGGGGAAAGAGGGCGCAAGGGGAAGCTGAGGTAGGTCCTCTGGGAGCTGGTGCTTCTGGTGGTGGTTTCTGAAGGAAGAGATTTAATTTGTTTTTTTTAATCAGTAAGTAGGCAACAGTTGGGATTAGTCTTTGGTTTCTGAGCTATGCTAAGATTGTCTGTGAAAGCAGTTATAGTGGATTTTAGAATAATGTTGTAAAAATAACGACTCAGCATTGTATATTTTTCCAAGCTTTTTGCCTAAGTGCTCCCTATTAAGAAAGGAAGCTCTTTGGCATCTTAAAACTTGAGTTCTTTAATTGTGGTTATGTGATGAATTTATTCTGAATTATCAAACTGTAAATGTTATGGTGCTGTATCTGTTTTCTTATTTTTTTCAGCAGTTCACCCTATCAAAATGCATGGATGCAGTGATGGTACTGGGAAATTCACACTTATTTATGAATCGTACCAACAAGCTTGCTGTAATAGCGAGTCACACACAAGAAAGGTAGAGTTGCTTCCAAATAGCATAAAGGTTTAAAGTGCACTTTCCTGTATCTGTCTACTGATTTGCTGGATTGAAGTATGTAATTGAAGCCAGGTTTAAAATGTAAAGCATAATCTTGATTTAAGAACAGAAATTAACTAAAACTGTGTTGAAGAGAAATCTGACTTAGTGTCAGACACAAAGCAACAAGAAGGCTTATAAGACAGAAAGAAGGTTTATATGGTCTTTCATTTATAAATATATATAGAGAGGGGATGGTAGAGCTGCAACGAGCAGGACAATGCAAGTGGCACAAGTTCCCTGTTTAGTGGATAGTTTTCCCCAGGCACTCATGAGTCTCAGGATCTACCCCAAAGCGGTGGTATCTATTGGCCAGTTCTCTTAAAGTGTGTCTTGAAAGAGGGGAGGCAAGTGTGGGTTTTGCTCTGTTTTGGATCTGAAGATTGCCTGCCTCATATAGCTTCTTTGATTTCTAAAGTATCAAAATTATCTGAAGTTATACAGTAATGCTGTCTACAGCTGATTAACGTATGGTGCTTTTTCGTACAAAGTTAAAGCAAAGCATGAATCCTTTGTCTTTCCTCTGTTTCAGCCGTTTCTTGTACCCTGGGAAGAGTTGGGCTGTTGCAGATCTGTTTGGAGATGGCAGTAGCTCCGTGGAATCTAATTGCTCTGGCAGCAAGGATGGGAAATACGAATTGTTAACAGCAATAAATGATGCAATTGCAGAAGAGATTAAAGACCTCATGACAAAGAGTAAGGAAAATAAATTCTAGTCTTAATATATAGAATTGCAAAACACTTGGGCTCTCGAGGCGTTGTAGGAATTTCCTATATTTTGATCATGTGAATTTTAATATGTTTAAAGTAGATTAGTTTGTTGTGCTGGACACTTCAGGCCTCTGCTTTAATGCTCTTTACAAAGATAAAACTTGCAGTATTTGTTATGGTCAGGTTCAGCTTTTATCTAGAAAAGTAACTTTTGCAACTTCTCTTGTCTTGCAGCTGACATGAAGGGCCAACAAACAGAAACTCTGTTAGCAGGATCACTTGCTAAGGCACTTTGTTGTATCCTTTTGATCATGGAATCTTCAAAGCCTTTATGTATTCTTAAGACTGTTTCTTATAATATTAATTATGCTTCAGTATAGGTTTTATTCTTTTCTGTCAGAATTCTCAAAACTGAAATGTTTGCCTAGTAACTGTGGTGGTGTATTCAGACGTGTGATGGGGGAGGTGGTGGGTGTGTGTATGGATACGAGTTATTTCTGAGAATGGAATGTAGATTCCTTAATGTCAGCCAATGTAGATATCAACAAGATGAGCAAAGAGGTAAAAGGTAATGCCTCTTCTGTTCTGAGTACTCACATAAATGTTTGAATCAGAATAACAGATATAAATGTATATGTTCATACGAACAAATATGCCTGTTTGACACATTGCCATTTACAAAATTGGCAATAATAGGTACAGATTTATCACAGCCATTTGAAGTTGCCCGGTTTAAACTAGGTCTTGGTGGTGATTAGAAGTAAAGGACTTGATTGTCAGCCTGCATTTTTATTCTGACTCTGTTGCATGCAAGTGAAAAGAGTAAAACTGAAAGTGGAATCTCTTTAGAGAAACTGGAGGTTGAGGGGAACTTTCTCAAAGTCACAAAACGCACAGATGCTCTTCCAAAGGGACCACCCTTAAAGCTGTGTTGATTGTTGAATCTCTCTGAGTAAGGAACTCGGTTTTGGTTTTCCTCTCGTGGCTTCTGTCATTGGGAAAAGTTCTATTTGTGCAAATAGTTTTCTGAGGAGCAGATTGGACTAGAATCAGCTATATTTTTCAGATCACTTTAGGCAATAAGAGATACCATGTAACGTGAAATACTTGTTTCAAGCAGTGAACTGGTGGTGAGCAACATTAAACGTTTCTTTCCTGACTAACGTTGAACTGCTTTTGGACAAGAAATTAAATGGGTCTACTTTTATAACAAGTCTGAATTAGTCTACAGATACTTGCCAAATATTTCTGCTGCTCTCTGTGCTACTGGGACTGTGAAACAGTTCATCTGCGTGTTTTAACTGAGATGTTAGATGTCTAACATCTGCCGTGCTAGATGTTACAGAATTACAAGGGGAAACTGCAGCCCATAAAAGCAATGTGCTCATGCATTTCTGTTTCTTTTTGATACTTAGCCAATCAAGAAATTAAATCAAGGATTTTGGTAAGAACCTTTTCTGTCAGTTTTCTTTTAGTCTTGAAGTCTGGTGATGTTATGTAAACTAGTAAGTCTGAATTGCTTTGTTTAGGTCATAAAAGCTGCAGAAGACAGTGCATTGCAGTATATGAATTTCATGAATGTGATCTTTGCAGCACAGAAACAGGTAAAGCTGGCATTTCATTTTGATAGATATTTTATTAATGTGCAAAGATAATAAAATTGTTCATTTCCCATATGATTATGATCTAGTAAAAGATTCCTTGAAAAGTGAAGTCTGTCATGGCCAGAGTGAAAGGTGCTAACCAAGTTTTAAAAGAAAACACACCCCAGATCCATGTCAGTAAATCTTACCATCAATGGTTTGCTAGATTAATTAAAGATTACTATGGAAGCGCAGATAGTAGCCTTTTGTCCCTCCTTGTGGGTAACGTGGACAAGGTACCTTTGATAGTTCTTTTATTACCACGTGTTAGAAGAGAGGTGCTGGAGATTTGGTTTTGTGTTCTGATCAAGTGAAAGAGCTTCTGTATGGCTGTGGGGGTCCTGCAGCTGTAAAAGTACACGCAGTTGCATGTGGAGTGTATTTATAGCAGAAGCAGATCATGACAATAACAGTGATGAGGATGCACTGGTTCTAGCTGAATTTGTTTTTCATGTGTTTCATGTCTTTTCTTGCAGAGCATTTTGATTGATGCCTGTGTCTTGGACTCTGATTCAGGTCTCCTACAGCAGGTAGAGATTTCCTGTTCCTGTTTGTTGTTTACATTTATTTGTAGATATTTCCTGCTATATAGTTTGCCATCTTCTTAAGCTCTGTTCTTATCTTTATTTCAAGAGAGGGTTTGGAAATATGCTCAGTGAATCTGACAGTTCCAATATACAGGCCTTGAGCAGTATGTGGATATTTTAAAAATCCTGTTAATCTCATAAACTGTAATAATCTGATTGTACTCTCTGTTTTCCAGGCTTGTGACATTACAGGTGGCATATATTTGAAAGTGCCCCACATGCCATCCCTTCTGCAGTATTTGTTGGTAAGTCATTACAGAAACACTTCAGTGTTTTTCCTGTATCGGATGTGAATTCTTACTGACTTCATTGACAAGGTGATAGAGCAGTACCATTCCAATTCCAAAATATTTGTCTCTACTCACGCAGTGGGTGTTTCTCCCTGATCAAGAGCAGAGATCACAGCTTGTCCTTCCGCCTCCTATTCACGTTGACTACAGAGCTGCGTGTTTCTGTCACCGAAATCTCATTGAAATTGGTTACGTGTGCTCTGTGTGCTTGTCGAGTAAGTTTATAAATATTTAAGAGTTTCATTTCTTACATTCAGATGAACTGTTTTAGTGAAAGCCAATTCTTGTATTTTCCAGTATTCTGCAACTTCAGTCCTATTTGTAGTACATGCGAGTAAGTGTTTCTTAATTCTTGTTTCAAGGGTGGGTGTGGGGGGTATGTCCAGTGTGTCTGACAGTTCCTTTTTTATGTTGTTTCAGGACTGCTTTCAAAATATCGTTGCCACCTGTCATGAAAGCTAAGAAGAAGAAATTAAAGTTAGCTGTGTAACAACTTTATGTAAATACAGGATACCTCCTCCAGTAATTCCATGAAATGGGATGTATGTGAGAAATTGATGGCACTTTTTATTTGATAGGAAAGAGAACAGTGTTACTACTTGTTTCTTAAGGGATAAATATTTAAATCCTGTGTTTTCTACACAGCCCTTTAAGTAACAAATCATTGTATTACCATGTAGCCTGTGCTGTTCCAGAAGTTACAGCCTGTTAAGAGAGAGATGCTGTGAAGCAGGTGTTCTGGCCAGTTCTTCCGAGTTACTTTCAAAGACAAGAAAGCTCTGATTCTTTTTATAATGTTGGTGTAAAGGTAAGAATGACCATTTCTGGTGTGTGGGATCAGAACTGCAGCACTGCGTTATCCAGGGACTTCAACTTCTTGCTAGCTTTTGCTAGCAATTTCTGGACTGAAACAGCATCGGTTTGAAAAAATAAATAAATAAATTAAGCCAACATTGTCAGGGTAGCTTAGGAATCACTTTTTTATTTTTCTGGTTTTTAGAAAGTGCTAATTCCCTGAATGTGCACTCACTGGTATTTGTATTCCTTTGAGTGTACTGTCTTTGGGGTGTTTCTTTCTCAACTGGGTATCTTTTCATTCATAAATAAAAAAGGTCTGCCTTTGTTTAAAGTAACTTCAGTAAATGTGAGCTAGCTGGTTAGTCTTTAAGGTTGTATTATGAAACTGGAAAGCAAGAAGTGCAGTTCTGTGTGGTGTGATGTGATGGTGGGCACACGTGGATTTTACGTCAGGGTATACTGGGTACTTCTGAACAGAGCTTTGGTTTAAGTGAACAAAAAAAAATAAACTCCCACTTTTAAAAGGTTACTTTTTTAGGCATATGCAGAATTTATGTCATGTCTTAATAATTGCATCGGGTTTTTGTCCGTGTAACAGCTGTAATAAGTGCCGGTCTTTTACTGGCTTGTTTGATTGCCAAAAGCCATTCTCTTTGAAGGCTGTATTTATCGTTTACTTTGTATACAACTTCTGTAATAAAAACTTTTTCACATGTGGTTAGGTGTTGCTGTAGCAAGAGAGATTTTTTCGGGGTGAACTGTACGGCTCTATTGCGATTTTTTGTGAGGAGGCAGCGCCTGAGGGAGGCGGCGGCCTGTGTGGGGCAAGGGGGGAGGTGAAGGCCGGACGTGCCGGGGCTGCCTTGCTTGATCCCGCTCGCTCTCGGGTGGAGGGGGACATAAGGCGGCCCCGCCGGGTTGTGTGACCGCCCGCCGGTAGCCCCCTGTTGTTCCCTGTCCCCTGCGGCCCCCGGCATCTTCCCCCCTCAGAGAGCGCCACGGCCGCCAGCCCTTCCCGCCCCTTCCCGTTGCCATGGCGCCGAGCTGGCGCCTAAGATGGCGGCCGGGCGGCAGTCGGCCCTGAGGCGCAGCCTTCTTTAAAGGCGATGGCGGCTACTTTCCTTGGGGCGCTGCTGCTGCTGCTGGCGGCACCGTGCCCCGGTCAGCGGGCTCGGCACTCCGGTAGGTGGAGGACGTCGGGGGCCGCCGTGANTGGATAACGGTGGGGCTGCCCGGGTGGGTGTGAGGGGAGGCCCCGAGGGATGGTGAGGTGTCCCCTGGGGCTTTGGTGGCCCAACCCGGCGGTGCTGAAAGGTCCTGCTTAGCCCTGGAGGGAGACTCAGAGGGGGGAACACAGAGCTGCTGCCATCGGACCTTTCAATATCGGTAAAGTCTGCAAAGGAAATTCTAGTGAAACTCCTGATTTAGAGCCCTAAACATCAAACTACATGCATGCACTGAGGGCGGTCTGCAATTGCTGGCTCGGAGGTGGTGCTACCCCCCAGACAGCACCAAAAAGTGTGACCTGAAGTCAACAAGAAATGCTAAGCATGTTGTTTTCTGAGCGGAGTGGTATCTGTGTGAGCCAGTAAGTGCTGCACTCTCCTGCCTTTGTGTTGTTGTGCTGCTGTGTGTTCACTGTGCGTCTTGACAAATGAAAACTTGAAGTATAGAAAACTGCAGTCAACCCACTGCTCTAACGCTTTACAAGAGTGTAAATACAGTCCGAGGCATCCTGAGACATTTTTGTGCCATTTGTGGCAACTTCAAGCATGGGAAGGCAAGAATCTGACCCGAGTGTAAGACCTAAGTATTGTCTTACAGATGTCAACTTTTTCTGTGTGTTAAGACTTGATTCTTTCTCTTTTTTCAGTCTTTCAGCCTTCATTTATCCATATGTCAGGGCCCAGAGCAAATTCGTTTTTTCTTGGAAATTCCTCTGGAGTTAGTTTTTCTATAATTTTAAGTTCTGTCAATGAAGAGACAGGTAAGAACGCTTCAAATTTTCTTTTCCAAATAGCACGTAAATAAATATGCTTGAATTCTGAATACTTTTTTTCTGCCACTAAAATTACTGGAGAAACAGTAATTAATTTAAGTTAGTGCTTTAATTGTTAGTGAAATAGGAACTCCAAAAGACTTCTATTGATTAAGACTCCTTGTCAGCTGGACTTGAGGATATGTCTACTTGAAGACACGAAAAGAGTTTAAATGTATTTCTAATTTTTTAGTCTTTTCTTAATGGCAGCAGAATACTTTAAAAATTTTTATTTTTATATAGGAAAATTGCAACTTGCAAATTGCAGTGGAAGTAAAAGAGCTGGCGATTGGAATTTGACTGTAACAGCTAGTATGGTATGTAAAATACTGATTCTTCAAAATGAGAAGGATTGAACTGTCACATATTAAGGGCTAATGTAATACTAACAAAAGGTTAATATATCAACAACCTAGTTTGAATGTCTTGCCCTTGCTTTTTTTCCTTGTCATATCCCTTTGTGTGGGTGCCTTTGCTGGGGTTTGCTGAGGTATAGCTTTGGCACTGGTGGTATCTTTTCCTCCTCTTCTCTAGAACTGCCTGTACTTCCTGACTGCCTGGAGCACTTAAGACTGTTTCAGATCTTCTGGAAGGAGCTAACAGAAATAAAAGTGCTGCTTCTATAGAGCATGAGCTCTAAAACATCTGTGTTTTTAGTTTGCCTTCAGTGTTATGCTTTACAGAATTCTGTAGGGATTTAATCAACTCTGCAGTCATTTGTTTTCAGCTGAAGTTAGTTGTGAAAAGTGAAATTTGCTTTTTGGTAGTTGTTCTTTTCTTTAGAAACGTGCGTGGCATTTGTGAGGTAAATTAATCTGCATGCATGCCTTAAAACATTCTATGTAGCGTTCATATCCTCGCTATGTTTGCACATCTTGGTAGCAGACCCTTTGTCATTCCACTCTCAACAAATATCTGATTTCATATAGGGTGAATATCATCGTATTGTAGCATGAATGGCACTGAAACTTCTCTCTTAGAAGCTGATGAGAGGTATAAATGAGAGTAATTTAGTACAAGCTGTCAAAACTGTCAAACTTTATTTTGCATTTTTTTAAGGACGCTTCCAAAGTGACTGTAAGCCTGACTAGGAATCTGCAGTTGTGTTTGCCCAATGGCACTGACTGCTGCACGGCACCTCTCTGCGTGGTTGAAACACTTCAGGTTTTAGCTTGCCGTGATTCAGTGATGTTGGCCCATCTCCTGATTCAAGCTGAAATATATGCCAACTCTTCCTTTACAGGAAACGTGTCAGGTAAGTGTTAGTTATGCTAAAGAAGAAAAGGCATTTTGTCTGGTCTTTTCTTCCATATATGAAAAACTAAAAATTGAGATTTGGGCAGCAATAAGAGATACTGAATAATCATTAACAAAAGTTTAAAAAAGAACAAACTGCAATGTGCATGGTCTATTTATTCGGATTTCTGTCCATTTAATCTGATTTTCTCTTCCTTTTCTTTTTTCTTTTTTTGAATTGTTTTACAGAAAATGCAACTATCATCCCAAACCAGGCATTTCAGCCATTGGGCTCTTGTCCTTGTGACTTGACAGCTGGAGCTTGTGATGTTCGTTGTTGCTGTGATCTGGTACTTACTTCATATTAAACTTTGATTAAGTGTTACCAGAATTTCTAGGCTTGTTCTATTGTCTGGGGTGAGAGAGAGGAACTGAGTGCTGTAGACTAGATGGGGCTAGAGGGCTTGTTTGGATTTTCCAGTATTTCTAATAGTAAATATGATCTCTCTCTACAAAATTGGTTTCATATAGCTCTGGTGCCTATGGTAATGCAAATACTGTGCTAAAAAGTGACCATTCTTTTCCCTTTCAGGAATGTACTCCAGAATTGAAGCAGTTATTCAATGAATCATGTTTCACTGGAGTGTTTGGTGGGGATGTGAACCCACCTTTTGATCAGCTGTGCTCTTCTCACTCGATGGAATATATCCCTGATTGGTTTCCCTTCCTTTGTGTACAGTCTTCTCTTAACAATACCCCATTTCTTGGCTACTTTTATCATGGCTCTATGTAAGTCTTAAGAAAACGTATTTTTTCAACGTTAATCATGCTACCAAAAATGTAACCTGCTTTTATAATGAAAGCTATTTTGAAATTGGAGGTTTAGGGTGTGAACTTTAAGTGCAAATGGAGAAATGTCCTTGGTACTATATGAAAATATGAGACATGAAAGCAAATGTACAATTATTTGTGTGAGGTGGAGAGCAAAGTTTAATTTTTAAACTTGTTTGCAGTTCTACATCCAGAGTTCCTCCATTTAAGATCCCTTTACAAACTTCTCCTGGGAGACTTTTCACTGGTTACAGACAAGGAGATCCAATTATGACAGAAGAAAATGAGTATTTTACCATTCCCCAGGTAATCACTTCGTGTTTAGCAGCTTTTGGTTCCTCTTGATTTATTTGATATTATCCCTACATCACACTCTTTAAGGCTTTGTAACCAGATTCTGCAACTTGATGTTGTGAAGTGGTTGAATGTATTTTTCACAAAAAAAACCCTCAACCCCAAACATACTACAAAATTGTTATTTAAAGTAAATATTATCCTTTCTGATCCCCCTGCCCATCCTCCCAAATGGTAATGTTTTAATTATTTCAAGAAGTGAAATCAAGCTCAGCATCACAATTGATGTTTATGGCTTATCATATTTCTGTATTTTTTGGTTTGCCTTCTGCATTACTGAGCCCTGTTGTTGTTTTTACTTTTAAATATCAGTTGTCTGGTTGTACTTTGTTCTAATTCCTTTTGCATTTCGGAGAGATTTGTTGTTTACAGTTATTTTGACAAATTAGGATGAAACCATACTGTACATTGAAACGGGTTTGAAAGCTGTGCTTTTTAAATTTTAACCTCTCTCTTGCTACAGATTGAGGTATTTTGATAGCACCAGATTATTTGTTTGTCAAAGTGTCAGGTGGCTGTAGTACATACTTGGAGCATTTAACTAGGAAGTAGTCTTAAAATTAAAAGCAAGGGGCTACAAGAGGGTCCAATGTGCTTAATTCTGTTGAACTACCTGCAGCAATCCATGGCTGGGCAGTGTGTTGAAAATGCCCCCGTAGCTTATCTCCAGAACTTTGATGTCAAATGCCTCACTGATCGAGCATCTTACAAGGATGGACTGCCCCATGACGTGAGGATAAACACTGGCACTGGAGGTACGCTGCATAAACCCCAGCAGAAATGCGATTTAGATTTCTCAGAGCTGCTAGAACAGATCATACCAGAGCACTGTTGACATAAGTAACTACTTGTAATACCTTCATGATCTGGTGACTCTATTTCAGCATTTGAGGATGTTCTATTCCTGTTTCTAGTGACCTTCCAGTAAGTGTCCCACTATTTCCTAAGTTTAGGATATAAAAAATAGTGAGATCAGCCTTTCTTTCACATTTACCTGTTCCTGGTGACTTGTACTGGTTATGGCTACACATAACAGAGCAGCATCTCTCCCACTTTCTATTTTCAGGCAGTTGCAGAGCCCTTTTTCTGTCACGAGGGTGCAGTATCATCATTTTAGAATTAGTGAGAAGTAATTATTTTTCTGTATTACAAAAACCTATACTTATGAAGTGTCCTTCTGGAGTTTGAGATAATACGATTACCTGCATGAAAACAACTAGCTGTGCTCTAAAAATACATAAACCATGTGATTCTTTATTAAAATTAATTTTCTAAATAATTTTCTACTCAGTTTTCATGACAACAGCTTGGATGTGAAAACAGTGTGCCTGTTTCTCTTATTAGACAGGATTACTGCAGTGTTTGTTTTTTATTCTCAGACTTCATCGAACAAAATGTCATTTATCGGACCGTCACTGACACGGGCAAATTCATCACTGACAGTGGTATGTCTCCTCCATTTAATAAATATGTTTCTTACCTAACCTGGACTATATAAGATATGGGTGATTTTGATGCCTAAAATGCTTGCTGTAATTCTTAGGAGGCATCTTGTGTATTATCTAATGACCCAAAAGTAAATTGTTTGGCTTACTGCAAAGCAGAAAATATTTAATTTACCTGATCTTCATTGGAAGTTGGTCAAGAAATCAAGTTCTTAGCTTACATTAAAAGTAATTTTGTGAAGAAACAATTATTAAAATAAGAAACAAAGATTAAAAGAACACTTTAAAAAATTTCCAGGGTGAACATGTAAGTGGGATGGGCAGACTGTAAGCAGGTGTGTATGTGTCTGTTTTGAAAGCTCTCATGCCTTTTTAAGGGCCTTTCCCAGCCAAAGAAGCAGTTATTTGATGCAGAGCAGTTCCCGGTCAGTGGGAGGGTAATGCAGCACAAATGGAACTACTGGAATTCAAACTAATGTGCTTTTCTGGGCAGTGATGGCTCACTGGGAGGAGGGAGATGAAAGCAGAGGGAGTCCTGAGTCCAGAGAAGTGCATCAGCTGGTGATGTAAAGTCCAGCGCTGGGTTCTTCAGGAGAGATTTAGCTACAAAAGGACCTGGAACCAGCGATGTTAAAATATTGATAAGCTGCAGGACTGTACAGTCACACTGTGCTAATAAGATGGGACTTAGAAAGTAAAATAAATTCTCAAAAAGAACAATGTTGTAATTTCCAGAATTTTTCCAGAGTTTTTTAATGTGTTCTTTTTCAGCTACACCAACACAGCTTTCTAATTAGCAGTGCTTTTCATTAGGGCTTTTTTTTTTTTTTTTTCTTCTGCCAGGAAACCTTCATGCTGCTGAGGTTCTGTGTCAAAATGCAACTTTTGCAGAACATTATATGTTTACTTGGAAAGACAAGAACATAGAACAAATAAATGTCACTGTCTTCCTTGGAAGTTTATGTGATGGAGGTATCAAGAAATTTCTTTTACAAGTTTTGATTTATTTTTTTTTCCTTCAGCATTGATATTCTGTGATAGAATCTCATATTTACTAATACTTCTTAAAAAGAATTTCCCCTGAACTCTGGAAATAGGATTTATGGGGGTGATTTCTGTTGATTTGTATTATTTTGAATCTTCTGTTACTAATGAAGGATGGAAGTTTGTATCCTACATGGAGCATGCTTTTTATTAATTTACTTTTTTAAAAATGAAGTAATGTTTTTTTCTTTTACCAGAAATACTGGCACAGAGATTCACAGTCAAATTTCAAAGTGTAAAGAGTACCAATGCAACAGAACTGTTTGGGAATCCAGGTATTAATACTTTATTTTGCCTCTTAAAAGTGAAAATAAAAAAAAATGGTACTGTACAGATCATTATCATCTCTTTCCTACCTCTTTGTTGCTAGCCCCCACCTTCTTGTCTTAATGTACTGGAAATTGCAATAGCAGTGATTGGTTCTTAGCCTTTTGTTGTATAGATACTGATTATTTAAAGTGAGTGTATTCCTAGTGCAATGGAAATGTCTGTTTCTTTCCTTCAAGACTGATGATACTTATTACTCAAACAATGCTAATGTTTGAAGACTCTTAAGTGATGTTCATGATTTACCCTTCTCTGTTCAGGTTACCAAGTTGGAAAACCAGTGAAAGCTGCAAATATGAATGCTTCTGATACTTTTGGAAGCCTAAACCTTTGGCAGCCAGGTACTGGCTTGTGATATTGCGACTGACTGTAGTTAATGCTGAAACACTTTTTTAAAAAACATATTTTAGTTATGAATCTCTTCCAAATCTTGCTTTTCTAGACTATTCTGTAGCCTTTATTAAGCCTTAGTGAGTAATCCTCTAATGCTTTATTGGAAAACTTATGTTGAATGGACTTGCATCTGTATTTGAACTATGCCACTTGGTGGTTTGCATTCTAATGTTAGATATTTTCTGCACAAAATTGAAAGCTAGAGATTGAAAGGTTGATACAAGAAAGCTCAAGTAAGATGATTTCATTTCATAGCTGGCAGAGGTTTATGTACGTTGGCGACTTCTACACCAGTTTTATTTGGAGTAGATTCATTCTCTGGGTGCCTTCTAGAAGTTGGTATTGATGAAGATTGCAGCCTTTTAAGGTGAGCATTAAATTGTTTTCCCCTGCATCCCTCTTGTTGCTTATTACAGGATTCTCTACAAGTGTCTACTATTGGCCATGTTACATTCTTAAATGGTCATGTGTGCATTTCTGCTTTCTGTGGTTGATAGTCTGACTTTTTAAAAAAAAGGAAATTATAATAATGGTTTCACCCAGATCTCTCTGTATTCCAGTGAGGATTATGTTGGAGTGGAACGCTTTGCCATTGCTTCCATTCAACTGATAATTCAATAGTTCAAGTTTGTTTTTGTTGAGCTATAACATCTTTAAGAGGAAACAGCACAGACTTACTTTTTGCGTAATCTGACATTCTTATTTTGCAGAGGAAATGTAACTGAGAGATTGAATTCATTAATACAAGCTACTCATGTTGGAAAGAGGGACAATTCAAGTTACAGTGATCTAAATGACTGGGTGAAAATCATACGTAAGTGAGGTTGTGTTATTGTTTATAGTCTAAATATGCCCATATGGTAAATATCTCAAAATAAAACCAAACTGTAATTAAAAATGCCTGATCTGTGTGTCTGGATCCATCCCTATAAGTGTACACACACACACATATGACTCTCTCTATATATGGATACTGCACTAACATGTGTTTTACTGTCAGCCGGTACACATATGGCTTGATATTTTAGTTCTCTGTTGATAAAGTACTCCTTTATGTCTATTTTATACTATGTTCCTGTGTGAAAGTTACTGGTATTTCACTGGACTATGACAATGATTGTGGAAAATATGTTCTCCATCACATTTCCATTTAAATAACTCTGTTTTCCACAATAGGTCTTGATCCATTTAATCCTGATACTAATGTGAGCAGTGGAAACTTAAAAGGCATCTGTCCAGATATTCCTGCAAATCTGAATATTCGCATCATCTATGCTGACGTGGGTGCAGTACAAGGGATTCCCTGGCGAGAGATTCTTGCTGTGCAGATCAGGTAGAGGGAGTTGTGTCTCTGGCTCTCTGACAAAGAAATGTTTCATTTTGAGACTTGCTTACCTAACATACCCAGAATACATTTTACAAACAAAAATGTTGTTTTGTTATTTCTAATTGTTTACATGCCTTTTGGTTGTATTTGCAGCCCTAATTCCTTGATCACAACCAGGATTGCCTTTCTACTTCTGAAATGAAAATAATAATTAAAAAAATAGTAATGGTTAACAATAGATAATCTTGTAGATAATATTTCTAATTCACTGAAATATTAAATAAAATGTATGAAGCTGCCAGTAGTTGGCATATGAAGGGCATTCCATCAGAAGAACGTTTTAATTTCTTGTCACATGGTGGTAGTGATAACATTGGCTTGTGTTCTGGCTTACCTCAATGAGTTCTTCTTGAGAGCTGTGGTAAATACTATATCCTTTCCTGAAAGAGGCAATTTTCACTTAGCAAACACTTTTTTTTTTTTTCTCCTCCCAAATCAATGGCAGTCCAATACACAGGATTCTGTTCTCTTACCACATCTCCAGACTTTGCAAGTTCTCTCCCTGTATGGTGTTGAAAACCCAGAGATTATTAACCGCCTCCTAAATACTGTGTATTTTGTCCTTTCATGGTTATGTTTAGGCTCTAAATGTCTGTTTACAGCCCTCAAGTAATAGTTATGCATATTCTTACAGTTACTCAACGATCATTTGGCAATTCCAGTGTGGGCTTATCTGTGGAAACAGCACCAGCTTTTTTCCTATCACTGCTTCTGTTCAGTTTATTAAAGTGCCAGCTCAGCCACCCATTCCAATGACAAGGTAACTTTAAAAACATGGATACTTCATGTGTTTTAAGCAGATGTGAATAGCATTGATCAAAATGTTACTTCAGGGGAGTACAGAGCAGGAAGGCCTCATTCAAAGATTTATTGAGTAACAATTCTGTTAGTGAGGATCTTCCCCACGAGCATGAAGAACATGAAAGGCTGTAAATTACTCTGTGAAGCTTTCATTTGGTTTTAGCAGAACTTCTGTGGTGTTTACTTGAGTGGACAAGGGATGCTGAGTGAGGCTCCCAGACTATCCATTGTCTGAAAATATTCATCACAAAAAGACACATCTGACTAAAAATGACAAATGGAGTAGAGGGGAGGCTCTCGGTTTTATTAAAGGAAGAAAAGTCACAAGGGAATAATGAGAAGTTTGTGGTTTGGTTCAGTTTTGTTTTTTCTGGACACCTTTTCACTCCTTTTTTCCCCCACTTGTGTTGGTGTTCTGGTCTTGTATACAACAAACCTGTTGTTTCCTTTTTTCCCTCAGATATCAGATTAATTACACGGAATTTGACTGCAATCGAAACGATGTGTGCTGGCCAGAACTTTTGTATCCATTGACACGATTTTACACAGGTAAAAATGATAATCAGCCTGGAATGTCATCTCTTGGACATATATTTCTTTGCAACATAATTAGACGTGTGGTATTTAGTCTGAAAGAATGCTTTGTAGTAGGGAATTAAAATTTCTGTTAGTCTAAAAAATCTGTTCCATTTTTCCCTTGATAACGCATTCATTTTTTAGCAAGACTAGTGGAAAAAATAACTACTAGATGGACTTTGTGGGTAAGATTGAAAATTTGTGAATATCTGTTTGGCAGAGATTCTTCTTAACTCTCCTGGAGAGTTTGGAGGGAAAACAAATCCCGTTATGACAGCATTCTGATTCCATTTCCCACTGTAACTGTAGCCTTGTCAGTGCGTGTTGCTGCCCTCGAAGGGTGGAGGGAGACTTTGTTTCCCAATTTGCCAGTTACGTATTTTTCAGCCAGCTTACGTGAGTGCCAGTAAGAATTTGCCATTTTGGTAAAACATAACTTTTAGATTTCCTCTGCATAAAACTGTGTTGGTTTATGTTTTGTGGGAGACTCTGTGAATTAACTATATGGGATTTCAAAGGGCATCGAGGTACTTGCACTCTGTTCTGAGAGCTGCATGGACACAGGCAACAGCCCCTGTGTCTGCACAGCTTCAGGGACTGAAGTTATACGAAGCATGAAGCATCTTAGTTCCTTGCTTTTTATTCCATTATTTTATTCAGGCTGTGCATATACTTTGGGTTGTTTAAACTAAAATTTAGCTCTTGTACACTAATACTTCCCCCCCCCCC
>VXBW01007453.1:87491-107242 GCA_013400375.1 Thinocorus orbignyianus
TTCAGGAGAACCATATTCCCAGTCTCTTGCTAAAGGCCTGGTACTGGCATTTCTTGTTTTACTTGCTGCGATGATGAATAATCCTTGGTTTTCTAAATTATGGAATAGTTCCCTGGTTTAAAAATATTGATGTAAAACGAACCACTTTTGTTAATAATTTAAGTACTTCTGGGTAAAATGTATGGTTAAATCTTCCTGGATTTTGTAGACATTTTATATCAACTTTTTAAAGATACATAAAATGAATACTCTTATAGTACACAGGAATTGGTTGTGTTATTTAAAAACACCCAAAACAATAGCATTATTTTTAATTGCTCAGCTGTGGGTTTGGAGGCACAGGAGCATGGAGCTGATGCCCACAGGGTGGGTGGGCTCTGCATCACCCTCTGCACATGGGGAGGGCAGTCCTGAGGCTGCAGAGGGGCTGGAGTCATCCTCAGGGATGGACTGCTGTTGTCCTTGTGGACAGACCGTGGTCATCCTCACAGATGAACCCTTGTAGTCCTCACAGATGGATTGTTGTCCTTATGGACAGACTGTGGTCATCCCCATGGATGGACCACTGTAGTCTTCACGGATGGACTGTTGTCCTTACAGATAAACCTGGTCATCCTCACAGATGAACCCGTGTAGTCCTCACAGATGGACTGTTGTCCTTATGGATAGACGTTGGTCATCCGGTCATCCTCAGAGATGGACTGTTGTCTTTATGGACAGACTGTGGTCATCCCCATGGATGGACTGCTGTTGTCTTTATGGGCAGACCCCGTAATCATCCTCAGGGACAGACAGCTGTTGTCCTTAGGGACAGACTGTGGTCATCCTCACGGACGAGCCCTTGTAGTCTTCATGGATAGACATGGTCATCCCCATGGACCGTTGTCTTTATGGACAGACTCCGTAGTCGTCTCCATGGATGGACCGCTGTAGTCCTCACGGATGGACTGTTGTTCCTACAGACAGACCATTATCATCCTCAGGGATGGACTGTTGTTGTCTTTATGGACAGACTGTGGTCATCCTCACAGATGAACCCGTGTAGTCCTCACAGATGGACTGTTGTCCTTATGGATAGACGTTGGTCATCCGGTCATCCTCAGAGATGGACTGTTGTCTTTATGGACAGACTGTGGTCATCCCCACGGATGGGACGCACCATTGTAGCCCTCAGGGATGGCCTGTAGCCCTTACAGCCAGACCGTTGTTCTGTCGAGTGTGTTCTCCGGACGCAGCGGGTCACGGTGGCCGTTCCCTTCCCCAGCAAACCGGCCGTGCCCCGCTATTTTCGGAGCCACGGAGAGGCCGATCCGTACCTTACCGACCTACAGCTCTCTTTTCCAGTTCACTCTTCGCCCCCGTACCCGATCCGCGACACCACGACGGGTTTTCTCTGGCATTCCGTTGGGGCTTTCCCCTCGGCTGGGCTCTGGCCATTCCGTTAGTATTCTCCCTCCTTCCCCGCCTCCAGCCGGCCGCCATGGGCTCGCTGTTCCGCAGCGAGCCGATGTGCCTGGCGCAGCTCTTCCTGCAAAGCGGCTCGGCCTACGAGTGCCTCAGCGAGGTGGGCGAGCGCGGCCTGGCCGAGTTCCGAGACGTGAGTAGCGGCCTCCGGGGCCCGAGCGGCCGGTGGGGCTTTGCTGATCGAATGCGGGGAGGAAGAGGGACCCCCGAGGGGGCCCGGCGAGTGGGTGATGAGGGGAAAGGCGAGGCGAGCCGGGTAGATGCCGTGGGGATGGTGTAGGCTTCATTCCGATGTGAAAGGCTTCCGAGATTTCTTCCTTCTTTCCCCGGCTCTGGGTTAGAGGTACATGGCTGTTTCTATATCGCCTTTGCCTGAGAGGAAGGTTGGGCGATGGGAACTTGGTGTGGAGCCCCAGCCTCTCCGAGACTCCAGGGAGAGCTATTTTGGGGGGGCTGTATCCTACCTCTGTCACATAATTAGTTTAAACTTAGGGGTTTTTTTGCAGTACGATCCCATGGGAGACCCATTTCCCACCTGAGGATACACAGCCTTTAGTCTGAGTGTATGTGCACAGCTCATACCCATCCCATGGGGTCTACCGATGCCCGTCCCATTGACAGATCAATAGAAGAAAGCATCTTAGCTGTTCTGTAGGTTTATTTCTTCAACATTACAGACTTCTGTTCTGTAAAACATGTCTGTTCCTGGAGGAGCAGCTCACCTTGGAGGAAACGACGTGTCTGACTGACATAAAATTGGGTTGGGTAATAATTAACCTTGTTTCTGCGTTGCCTCATTGTAATTATATGATCTTTGTGTGCTGACTTCAAAATTTCTTCCAGCATTTTTCAGAAATACGGGTTGCAAAATGTTTGTAAGGAAAGTTGGGGGAACTTAAATGAAGAGCTAGTTAGTAAATGTAGTAGGTTCTACAAGAATTTGCTTGTAGAAAGGTTTGCTTATTCATTTGAAATTGTTATGTAGTGTTTTAAAGCTCTAGACATAGGATGAGGGATGGTTTCTCCAGCAGATGTAGTTATTTTGCTATTTGAGTAAAACTACCAAAAGGCATTGATAATTCTGCTTTAATAAAATCAACCTTGCTACTTGAAAACTTTTAAGTCTCTTTAGGTTTTTGTGTCTTCTTAGCTGAAAAGCACTTTGTAGAAAGAGAGCACGTAGGATATGTGCCAAGTTGTCCCCATGAAGTCACAGAAGTACCTGTATTTTTTGAGGGGAGGGGTGATTGCTATTTTAAATACTTACTAAACATTTTGTCCTTCTCCTTCAGCTTAACCCAAACGTAAGTGTGTTTCAGAGAAAATTTGTGAATGAAGTCAAGAAGTGCGAAGAAATGGAAAGAATTCTTGGTGAGCTTTGTTTTCATGTCTGCTGGTTCTCTGTGGCATTGTTAAAGCTTACTTTGCTGGAGTAGGACCACAGTGGAGGTTTCAGCTATGGGGTTTTTTTTTAATCTTCCTGTTTTTGTATGATCTGAGTGCTGTAGAGTCTTACAGACTTTTCATATCTATGAAAAAATGCACACAGACTCGTATGCAGAGTCTTTACGTAGATTTTTGGAGCTGGAGATGACTTAACTATTGTACTGAATTGCATCAGAACATACAGTTATATTCCTTAATTTGTCTTGACATGCTGCATCAGTTTTGAGTGTATCACAGAGTCGTTCAGGTTGGAAGGGACCTTGTGAGATCACCTCGTCACCTCCAGCTGGAGCAGGTTGTCCAGGAGTTTGTCTGGTGGGATTTTGAATTGTGGAGACTCTGTGACTTTTTGGCAACCTCTGTCAGTGTTTTACCACTGATCTCTGATTCTCTGTTTCGTGAGCTCTAAGATGTATTTAAACTGCAACATGTATGTTCTCAATATAGGTTGGGGTTTCTTTAAACCCGGAGGTGAGGGAGGGTTGCTGATGGGTTGCTGATAAATAGTTGAGACCATTTCAGTATTGACTGCTTCAAACTCTGCTAGGGAAATGAAAGCTTTACCCTGGATATTTCCTTGACTGTAAAACAAGCCCTGTTTTTCAGCTTATATAACTGAATCCTGCTGAACTTCCAAGCACCTTCAAAAATATCTCAAGTTACTAATGATTGTATTCACATGGTAGTTAATGAATAGAGAAGGGTGTGCAGAGCATTACAACCAAGATGCAGATTTCTTCACTGTATACCGAGGAAAAGTCTCTGTTAAAGGACTCTTTTTATTGGAATCTCGTCAGAGGCATGTGCTGGTCATGCCAAACCATCCCCAGTAGCTATTTTGGCAGCCTCCCTGCCCAGTGTGAGTTGTATTTGTTGTCAAGGTTGCTTAAGCTGCCTTGTTTGAACATTTTTAATTCCAAACATGAATCAATGAGCAGAACATAATTTTTTGGTGGATGGCACAATTAGCAGAAAGTGGTGTCTTGCAGCGGCAGAGAGATACTGGGAAACGTTAAAAGCTGCTTAAAAAGTACTTGTGGTTGGAAAATTTCGGTCAGAGGACCCTGAAGATAGCTTACTTCTGCAAACTTCCAAGGCAGAAATGTTCTGTGTATTTATTTCTAGCACTCCATAAGCCCTTCTTTTTTGAAGACGTGTGTATGGTGTTGCTAAAATAGGTGAATAAAATAGCTTGGGCCTAATACAGCAGTGTGATCAACACCATCATTAACAGCTGAAGGTCAACTCTGCAGCATTCTAGGAAGCATAAGGAGTTGCCATTTCCTTCTGTTATATTCTGCTTTTCTTCTCACTCCAGGGTATTTAGTACAAGAAATTAAAAAGGCGGATATTCCACTCCCTGAAGGTGATGTTGCTCCTCCTGCCCCCTTGCTGAAACACACTTTAGAAATCCAGGTAACATTTCCATGCAACAGATGCCAAAAGTGTAGCTCTGGATCTTGGAACTTTAATTCATACTTAATTACTGGATATCTTGTGACCTATGACTTAAACGATAGGGGAGTGGCAGGGAGGGCAGAAATGTTTGCTTTCTCTTTCATCTATTTTTTTTTTCTTTCTACCAGTGTTTCTTCAAAGACTGCAACTGAGGATTTGATGTTACTACAAAATTTCTGTGAAAGGGTCAAAGCTAACTCATGGGCTTTGCAGTCATCTGTTTTCTTTTGCTGGGTTGGCATATTACACTGTTCCAGGCAAATTGTTATCTTTGACTTAGCTAGGGTTCTTTTTGTGCATCCAAAATTTCCAGGTTTTGGGGGAGTTTTATATGCCCAAGGCTCTGCAGGATCCAGTGCTGGTTGCAGAGCAAAACATGGTGCTGTTTTCTCTGAATGCTTTTTCTGGTATTGTGTTAGAGGGTTGTAAAATGCAGTTATAATTCTGAATGCCTAGAATTCTATTTAATAGACAAGTGTCTTGCACCCTGTACTACCTGAAGTTCTAATTCCAAGTCTGTGTTACTTTGCTTGGACACAAATTAGGGTCAGAACAGCAGACTTAACAGATGCCCGTGGAGGATCAAGTGTACTCAGTGCAAAATCTTTGGCAGACTGAGGGGTAAAACCTGTGGAGCTTAAGTTGATTAAAAAATTAGGAAACTCCCATCAATGCAGCAAATTAACATGGGCTTAAAATTTAAACCCTGGTTTCCAAAACAGTATAACTGATTCTATGTCATTATTTTCTCCCTGTCTTAGGAACAGCTGCAGAAGCTGGAGACAGAATTGAGGGAAGTGACTAAAAACAAAGAAAAGTTGAGGAAAAACCTGCTTGAGCTGACAGAATACACGTGCATGTTAGAGGTCACGCAGAGATTTGTCAGGAGAACAAATGAGGTACTGACTATGTTGTTTGATGGGGAGTGTGTGTCGTGTGGCATTTTGGTTGCATATTGTTAGTAGATGGAGTTAATTGCATGACTTGGTGTCGGGCTTTACAGCCCTGTACATTGTTTCTTACTATTTGTGCTCCAGTACCTGGAGAACCTGGCTGGCAGCCTTTTGTGCTGGGCTGTGTTCATATCCATAGCAAAATGCAGCCCTGAACTTAAAGGAGCTTTGTGATTTCTCTCTTGATTTGTTTGGATGCTACTGCTGATGCCAACTGAAAACGAAGGAGGATTTTTCAAGTTTCTTTCACTATGAGGGTGGTGAGGCACTGGAACAGGTTGCCCAGAGAAGCTGTGGCTGCCCCATCCCTGGAGGGGTTCAAGGCCAGGCTGGATGGGGCTTGGAGCAACCTGCTCTGGTGGGAGGTGTCCCTGCCCGGGGCAGAGGGGTGAGTGATATTTAAGGTCCCTTCCAGCCCAAACCATTCTATAATTCTATTTTTTTTTAATTGAAACAATTTGTGTGATTAGTTTTCCCTTTTTAGAGTAATAAACAAAAATATTTTTTTTTCTGAAAACTTGAAATGATTTTTCTTTTATTTGCTAGTATGAAAACCGTTTACATGACAATTATGAAGAATTTGCATCTGTGGAAAATGAGCAATTAATGGATTACAACTGTATGCACAGACTAGGTGCCAAGCTGGGGTAGGTGTGGTTCAGTCCACGTGTGGCAGGTTGTCCCTTTGTGCTGTTTCAAAGCTGCTGTAATTAACGGGCTGTTTTCTTATATTTTAATCACTGGGCAGTGTTGGCTGTAAATGTGACATTATTATAAGTGATCACCTGCTTGCCTTTAAAATAATACATGGATACTGGTCTCTGCAACACCTTTATGGGGGGGGTATCTTACCAACTGAAAATAAGAACCTTATTGTCACAGAAAGGAACTATGTCAAATATTGTTCCAGCTGTTTGTTTTCCAAGCAGAAATTGACTCTATTTTATATACCAGTTCCTTCTTGTTTAGGGCAATACTTCCTTCTCTAGAGATGGCAGAAGTGAAATTAGTGTGTCTATGATCTTGAGTGATGATGTACTCTGAGTTTTTCATTTTTCTTGTGGATTTTAGCTGATTTTTCAAATTCTTCTTTTTTCCATAGATTCATATCTGGATTAGTTCACATAGCAAAAGTTGAAGCATTTGAAAAAATGCTGTGGAGGGTCTGTAAAGGCTTACATATTCTTACATATGCAGAGCTGGATGAGTCTCTGGAAGATCCAGATACAGTGAGTAAATACTGTAACTCTCAGTTTATTGTGTTCTGCCCTTTTTCTTGAGACTTGGAAGAATTACTGCTCAGGTCTGCAGTGACTGTAAATGATTTCCCAGTGCCCTTGGAGGGAAAACTATTTAAAAGTATTAGAACTTCTAAGACCTGAAGATTAGAAGTCTTGATGCCACCATAGCTATAGGAGTGGCAATTAATTTATCATGGTTCTGCTTGATGAGTGCAGAACTTCACTGTGCTATAATAATGGCTTTATGATTGGCTACCTTGGTCAAAATACGTGGCATTAATGGCTGCTTGGATATTTATTAACTAGGTCTGTACAATGCATTACCTCTTAGGAGTAAATTTATTTTTCATTCAGTAGTTAAGGGAAAAAAAAAAAAGTCTGGAGTACAGTTGGTCTTCTGTGTTTTTTCTCTGAACTTACAAAATTCATTTTTTTTTGTCAATCAGCAATAATGGCTGCCTAATCTGTCACTTTTAAATTTTGCTTCAATTCTAATGTGTTACGTTGTAATTAATGAATACATACTAGTAATTCTGAGTCAGTAAAATATACTTTCTTTAATTTTCCCTGAAAACTTTCTCTGTTTTTCTCTATATACCAAGAAAAGAAAGAGATTGTCACACTTGAATTTTATTTTTTAATCTCCACTAAAATAGTGGAAGGTCAATGGCATTAACACAACTATTTCTAATTATTCAAGTAATTTTGTCTCAGTGGAGTTGTTGGTCAAAAACAAACTTCAACTTTTTTTTTTTTTTTTTTCTCTTTTTTTGGTGAAACCACAAGATGGTTTGTTTTTTTAGTGTCCTATTGGGGTGAACAAATTGGCCAGAAAGTTAAGAAGATTTGTGACTGGTAAGAAATAAAACTAATATAGATAACATTACTTTATACCCAGGTTATTTTCTTGCTGTTTTTCCTCCTGTTTCCCTTCCTTGTAAATGTTGATTTTTAAGTAAGGTTTTTGAAGTTGCATTTGTTCCTCCCCCTGCCACTGTGTCGAGCTTTATCGTTATGCAATATACAAATAAATGTATGAGTCATTTTATCTGCAGCTCTTATTAAGTACAGGCAAAATACTGACTCTCTCAGTTGAATCTCTTCCATGGTTATTAGATGGTGTGTTGCAGATTTGACTAGGTCATGGGGTTGGGTGATTTGTTTCATTTTAGTTTGGTTGTTTAACACAAACTTCTGTTTTTCTGTAGCTATCACTGTCATGTGTATCCATACCCAGATACCCTGGACGAGCGCACAGCAGTTGTTGAAGGACTAAGCGTTCGTATTCAGGATCTTCACAGTGTGAGTAAATAACAGCATTCCCTTTGCTGGAGTTACTGAGCTGTAGGAAATTGTTTGACAAATCACAGCATTGAATACGTGAATATGATTCCGAAATACATACAGCTTTGGATCTGAACATGATCTCTACTCTGCGCTTGTGAGACCCTACCTGGAGTCCTGTGTTCAGTTCTGGAGTCCTCAACATAGAAAGGACATCGAACTGTTGGAACAGGTCCAGCNCTATGACCGTGTGTCATGTCCCTGATCTAGTGTTGCATGTACCTATTAAACTTTGGGGCACTTGACGTTGGTTTCTGTTTTAAGCAGTGATTGGTGTGGCCTCCTACAAATATGATCCGGCAGTGGACAAGTAGCAGCTGCTGTCACTGTGGTTGATGGAACCAGTGCTATGTTTTCAGTGCAGTCTTCTTGTTTCTTTTCTTGCACAAGGTGCTCCATAAAACTGAGGATTACTTACGCCAAGTCTTGTGTAAAGCATCTGAATCCATCTATACGTGGGTTATCCAAGTGAAGAAGATGAAAGCCATTTATCATGTACTCAACCTGTGCAGTTTTGATGTCACAAATAAATGTTTAATCGCTGAGGTTTGGTGTCCAGTGGCTGATCTGCAGAATTTGCGCCATGCCTTGGAGGAAGGTTCAGTAAGTCACCTGAATGCTCACTGGTGTTAAAACTTTTGTCTTGGACTAACTATACAGATAAGGAAAGAAAATAATTATATATAATAGACTAAAAGTAGCCACAGGCCGGGCTGGGTCTCTTTGAATGCATGTAACGCAACTTCATTACTAACTTTTTTTTAGTGCTGTGTTGATTTCTTGAGGGTCTTCTTTTTGTTTTTATTTTCTGGAATAAGAACTTCTCTGTTGGACCCAACTCTGACTGGGCTCATGATTGTACTTGAAGTCAAGTAGAAGGTGCTAAGTCTCTCGTGTTAGTTGTGTTGAGTGCAGCTCCATATTTTTGTTTTACAAGAGGGAGTTTTTACTATTGAATTCTGACTGATGATAATTCACTAATATTGATGATTCTCATTTGGTATTTCACATAAAGTAAGAAAGAGAATACTGTACATAATTAGTGTTTTTAGAGAACAGATTAATGTAATTTATTTATTTTTAAAAAGGCATGAATGGATAAATGTTAAACTTGGGGCTTAATTTCCGGATGTTTCAGGATCAGTGAAACTGCTGATAGAGAAAATATTTTTATTCAGTTTAGATTAAATATTATTTGAATTTTTGTATTTCTGCCTGCAATTAGAGGAAGAGTGGAGCTGCAATTTCTTCATTCATGAATACCATCCCAACAACACAACCTCCTCCAACTTTGATACGTACCAACAAATTCACCTCAGGGTTCCAAAGCATTGTTGATGCTTATGGAGTTGGAAACTATGGAGAAGTTAATCCAGGTTGGTCCTTCTGAAATCTCAGCTGTGAGCTGTGCTACCATTACTGCTTGCCTTCTTATGTGGCTAAATACCTTGCTGAATTGAACGCTAGTAAGGGCAAAACGGTGACAGCCGTGCTGCTTATTAATAGCTGTTTTAAAATTTCAGTAGCTCAAATGAAAGTACAAATGGTGCTCCAAGCAGTAAGATGGGATTTGATTTTGCTGAGCTATTTTAGCAATTATATTATACTGATAATAGCTGTATAATGTTTCTTTATATGCTTTGCCTTGGATAAGATATTTAGGGGGAAAAAAACCCCCGCTTTGGTAATGGCTGTTGATCTTACTGAAGTGTAGAGCTCATGCTTGAAAAAATCTAGTTTGTTGTATAGTCCAGTTAGTTTAATGTCCTTCTGTATTTTTACAGCTGAGTTGTCTATGTCTGTGTATAGGAGAATGTATGTTATAGTACAGAGCCAAAATAGTCTCAGAGGAAGAACAGTTTGCTTGTTTTTTATTTACTGGGCTCATATTACTGTCAGAATTGTCGACTAATGCTCAGCTGTGGAGTTGTCATTACTAAGGGATAGACATAAGCTTTTAACAAAATTAAATTTACAGTGTGGGAGAAAGGTCTATTAATAGTGGGTGAACTGTCTTTCAAACTTAAAGCTGAAAGTTGTTTGAGGTTAAAGTAGTTGGATTGTTTAGGCATCAGGTATCCGTATCATCTATTGTGTTGTGTGCCTGAAATGTGCTCTGTTGTTGTTTCAGCTCTCTATAACATCACCACTTTCCCCTTCTTGTTTGCGGTTATGTTTGGAGACTTTGGGCATGGTCTACTAATGTTCATATTTGCACTCCTGACAATACTGTATGAAAACCACCCAAGATTACAAAGATCACAAGATGAGGTAAAAGGAATTACAAATAATTTACTTCCCATCCAGAAAGATAATTTCAATTAAATAGTTACTGTGTTTGAAAAGTACTATTTATTGCACGTGTATTAGGATTGGTTTTTTTCTTTGTTTCTGGGCTTTTTGTGCTTAGAGTTACCCTGTTGCCATAGGTTTTGTCATATTCCTTAATGACTATTCACAAGAATTTTTAGAAGTCTCACTTTGGCCAAAAATGTATTTCTCTTAGAAATGTGTAGATAACTATTTTTCACATAGCACATGAAGTTCTCCATTCTGTCTTTTTTTCCCAATACTTACAGATAATGAAAATGTTATTTGAAGGCCGATACGTTATTTTATTAATGGGTCTGTTTTCTGTATACACTGGATTGATCTATAATGACTGCTTTTCAAAGTCCTTTAATATATTTGGTTCTGGATGGAATGTTTCAGCAATGTTCGAGCAGAAGGCTTGGAGGTGAGTAGTGTGCTTCTATTTGCTATACCATTAAAACAAAAATGTACTTCCTGCAACAGTTGAAGCCTTTTGGCCATTCGTTTTAACTGTCATTTAGAGAGGAGTAAGTAAATGTAGTGAAATCTAGCAAAATTGGAAGACAGTTTGTGTTGGAAGGGACCTTTAAATGTCATCTAGTCCAACCCCCTTGCAAAGAGCAGAGTCCCTCTGGATGGCATCCCCTCCCTTAGGTGTGTCAACTGCACCACTCTCCTTGGTGTCATCTGCTGACTTGCTGAGAGTGCACTCAGTCCCACTCTCCATCTCACTGATGAAGCTATTAAACAGTACTGGTCCCAGTACGGGCCCCTGAGGGACAGGAGTTGTCACCAGTCTTCATCTGGACATTGAGCCATTGACCAGTGCCCTCTGGATGTGACTTATCCAACCAATTCCTCATCCACCCAACAGTCAACCTATCGAGTCCATATCTCTGCAGTTTAGAGAGAAGGATGTTGTGGGGGTTCTTGTCAAAGCTCTTACAGAGGTCCAGCTAGACAACATTCCTTGTCCACTGATGTAGTCACTCCAGCATAGAAGGCCACTAGGTTGCTCAATCTAATTGTTAAATTGGATTATTAAATCTAATTGTATAGGTAGTAAGTGCTGTTGTGCTAAGGGCAAAGTTGATACATCTATGCTTAAAATTAAAAAGGCAGTAATAGTCTTCTAGAAACAAAAAAAAAAGTCAAATTGCTTATCTTAAATCCACAGAGAACACAATTTCATGCAAAACCACTATTAGAATTTGTTTATATTTAAGTCAGTCAATCTATCAAGTTAATCTCATGTTTATCAGTGTTGCTTTACTGGATTTACATGTCTTCAGACACCTGGAACATTTCTTAGAATATTATCATTTGGTGTGGATGACAGTCAGTCTTCTCCTGGAACAAATTCTGTTGCTGTGCCCTAATGCTGTATGTTAGCTGAGAGCTTTTAGTCATTAAAAACTGCAGCTGGCATAGGATCTTTTTATTGGTAGTAAGTACTTGCACCTAATTTCATGAGGTTATATAGCTAGGGTTTGTTCATCCCCTGAACCTTCTTGGATGTGTTTTGCATCTTTTTTGTGGTCTCACAAAGGTGTTTTTGCGAATGGCTGGAGACTTCAGTAATATTGTAAAATCCTAACAGAAGGCACCAAGACTTTGTTTTGACTTGCATTCTTTTTATTCATTAAAGTGCTCTGCCTCCTTTGTTGTGGTTTGTCTTTATGCTGATGATTTTAATTTGCTTCCAATTACTGTGTGTTCCAGGAGAGGTTTCTGGATGTGTATACAAGAATTTGAGAGGAATAAAAACCACAGGGCTAGCTTTGGAGAAATTTGTCCTAGGTCATGCCTCTGGAATGAATAGCCAAGCAGCATTAGCATCTACTGTGAAAAAATTAACAATTAATGAAATAAGTTACCGATCAATCATTAGTCTTTGCACAGATCTTCTTGGTAGTTTAAAAAAGAGAAAAAAGTAGGTTATGTGAATTGTCAAACCTACTTCTTCACCTCGTTGTTTTGAGGTGTCGTGGCCCTTTGGTATTTAAGTGTTCAGAGCTTGCATTTCGTTTTGCCTCAAAAACAGGAAGTGGCTTGAAATAGTAGAGTCGAAACCACTGGCTGGTTAAAATGTGAACAGGTTGTGAATACTGTGTTGATGAAAGCTGTGTGAAGTTAGAGTGGAAACTCATCTAAATGCAAAACGGAAAAAAAAGATACTTGTTATTCTTCGGGTGTTTGTTACTGGATTCTATATACAAGCAAATTGTGAACTTTTAAAATGAAAATTTCTATTTGAGGGGAATGAAGAATAAAATCCAGAAACTTCTTACACAGACATTTAGTGCAAAGTAAGCCCAAAGTGTGAGTTTCTAGAGAGTTCGGGGTTTTATTTTCTGTTGTTTTTATTAGCCAGGCCCTTTGTGCTTAGAAATCCTTGTATTCTTTTGAAGTCTGGCAGTGAGTTACCTACAGTCATAGAAAGGAAAGCAGGAGCCGTGACCTGTAGAACTGAAGGGTTTTGTTGTTGCCATGTTCAAACAACATCAGACCTGACTGTTTTTCTTTCTCTACAGTCTTGAGGATCTGAAGTCAAATCAATTTTTAACACTGGATCCAAATGTTACTGGTGTATACAATGGAGCTTATCCCTTTGGAATTGATCCGGTTAGTTTTATTCTTTGAAATTACCCATTTGTGATGATCAGTCATGCACAAATTAGATTTTGGTATGTGTTAGTGTTGTGGTTTAACCCCAGCAGGCAAGTAGAGCCATGCAGCTGCTTGTTCGCCCCCCCTGGTTTGGATGGGGGAGAGAACTGGAAAAACCAAAGTGGAAAAACGAACTCATGGGTTGAGATAAAAAGAGTTTAATAAGGTAGAGGAAAGCAGGGCTCCATCATGTGTAACTGTTATATGGGGAGACAAATGCCATCACCCCAAAAGTCTCCCTCTTCCTTCTTTTCCCAGCTTTATGTATTGAGTATGATGTCGTATGGCGTGGAGTATCCCTTTGGTCAGTTGGGGTTTGCTGTCCTGGCTGCGTCCCCTCCCAGCTCCTTGTGCTCCCCCAACCTACTTGCTGGTGGGGCGGAATGAGGAGCAGAAAAGGCCTTTGGTGCTCAGCAACGACTCAAACCACCAGTGATCTGTCACCCTGTTCCCCTCCCAAATCCCAGCCATAGCACTACACCAGCTGCTAGTAAAAAACTTAACTCTGTCCCAACTGAAACCATGACAGCTAAGAAAAGAAATCTTACTATAGAAAAAAAAAAAAGTTTCTGTTTGCATTCTCCATTCAAAAAGAGTTTTTCCTGTAATGAATCAAAGAAAGATTTAACTATTCTTCGCAAAATTAAGATTTTAGTTGTGATCCCTGTTTGAGGTAGAATTTTGGTCTCCAATAGAGAAAGGATGCTGTTTTATTCCTTCTGCTACGCTATTCTTTAATTCTGGGTTTGTTTCCTCCTCTTCAGATATGGAATTTGGCAGGCAACCGTCTCAGTTTTTTAAACTCTTTCAAAATGAAAATGTCTGTGATTTTTGGCGTGACTCATATGACGTTTGGAGTTGTGTTGGGGGTATTTAACCACTTGTAAGTACCAGAAGTTAAGATAATATACGTATAGTTAAGATAATACAACATTACAGTTTCAGTCAAGTCTTGAATTATAACAGTTAATCTGGTAAGAGAAACTGAAACAGTTTTTTAACTGCAGAATAACAGTAAGTGTGAAAACTGTTCTTAAAACAAAGACAGTACGAGAGGATGGATCAGTGTTATGCCAGAAAATCTGCAGACGTTGATTAATACAAGATTTTTATGTCATTTGTTGCTAAATACAGATTAGTGTTTCTTGTCTTGGTTTCCACTGGCAAACTTGGCTAAAATGTCAATGAATATGGAGAGATCAGTTCTGGAGTAGAATTTCAGTCTTGCTGTTTAGAAGTGCTGGTTACTGTTCTGTTTCATTGAAAACATGAAGAAGTATAATATTTATTTGGTTTTTCTTCCCGAACTTTTATTCATGATGTGCATCTTTGGCTACCTTGTGTTTCTTATCTTCTTTAAATGGCTAGCGTACTCTGCAGAGGACTCTACATCTGCTCCCAGTATTATGATCCAGTTTATTAACATGTTCCTCTATTTTGGAGGTGATACAGAGGTCTTCTACACCGGACAGGTTGGTGGTGTTCTTGCAAGCTCCTGAAGATCCTGTTGTTTCCTATACAGATAACACCAGTCATGAGATGCTGATGGCTGAGCATTCCTCTAGGAAGGGGAATGTATTAAACTAAGGGGAAATTGAATAAATATGCTAATTATAATATTTACTCTTTAACTGGTTGTAAGATTTTATGTAGTGACTTGTGACAATTTTCTAGATTAAAAATAAGACTAAAGAACAGAGTCTCGTGTTTGTAATTTTGATGCTTCTGTATGTGCTGTAAACAGTCTTACAGAACTGAGTATCAGTAATGCCTTAATCTGGAACCCTGTCCTGAAGATGCTGGGTGTCTGTAACCCAATTTAAGGATCTGATTAAGTAAAATCTGTCCATCCCATTTGGAGTGCGTGCTCACTGAAATAAGTAGTGCTTTTCTTATGCTTAAACAGGCCTTTAGAGGAGAACTGGAAGGCTTTTCCTGCTTTGGATTTTGTAATCTAATCGAATTTTCTTTCTTTCCCTCCCTAACAGGTTGCTCTACAGAGGTTTTTACTTAGCGTTGCTTTTCTTTCTGTTCCTGTAATGCTCTTTGGTAAACCACTTTATTTATATTGGTTGCACAGTGGAGGCCGAGGCATTAGGATGTACAGGGTGAGTTCTGAGAGACACACATTTCTTCAGTGTAGAAGAATTCAGCTTCTCTTGTATTGCATAGAGTGTAATGTCCTTACTAGGACTTACTTTTGTTTTTTTCTTACTATTTCTACTCAACTTGGAAAGTTTTTGACTGTAGTGCTTTGCTCCTGTATCGCCTGTGACTGCTTTAAATAAATTTTTAAAATGACACTGTCAGTCCTCTTAACAAAGACACGATGCATTTCTGTTTTGCAGAGTGGCTACAAGCTAATTCGAAAAGAAAGTGAAGAAGAACTTTCTCTGCTGAGATCTCATGATGTGGAAGAAGGAAGCAGTCACTCAGATAGTGGGCAGAGAGAGGGGGATGCAGAGGAGGTAATGATTTTACCTAAGTTCTAGTTTGTATGTCCTTAAAGGCAAATTAGAAGTGGAAATCAAGATAACCTGCACACTGAGTTCCTGGAGATTTTCAAGAGAACCAGTTGAGCCTTTACAAAGATCTTGATGCCTGAATCCAATGTACTTTTTTCATTTGTTGCTATTTTATCATTATTTCTTGGTATATTCAGATTGCTACAATAACCACAATCTCTCTGAAATGGAGAACAGGAATAGTGCTTTATTTGCTTCTAAGACTAGAATTTTTCTTAAATGGAAGAATGGGATAAAAAGCTTGGAATTTGTATGGTTTTGTGGATTCTTAAAATTAAGGCAAGAGGACGACTGCCCAGCTTCCTGTTAATTAATCTTGACTTTGCATCCAGACAAAAGTCTCTTTATGCCTGCAAATTACATCTTGTGATGAGGATTATTGCAGTGGGGGTTGGGAGACATGAGCTGCATTCCTAGTTCTCAGCTGTTGTTCTGGGTTAGTTTGGTGAAATCTTTAAAGGTCTCTTGACTGATTTCACTGATTTCATGTGAATTGAAAGACAAAAAATGGCTTCAGTTTCCTGATGCTTGCTTCACTTGCAAGAGTAGACTCTTGCTTCTTATGCATAGAAATTGCAAGAATTGTTTGCTTAAAAAACAATGTGTTGTAGCACCATGCAAAGTAAATGTTGAAACTTGCAGTAATATTGTCTCGGAACTCTTTGATTTAGAGTTTACAGTATGAACATAGTTAATCACTAGCATTACTAATAATTAATCTTGGGTTTAAAGATGCTGAAATCAACATTGTAAACTTACAGCATGAATAGAATGGGAATTAGAAGCATGGTTTTACTGCTTAAAGTTTTCAAGTGTTAGGTCATATTCCTTGTGGAAAACCTAAATTGCCTTCACTTCTGTCTATCAACAAAGAAATTGAGGAAACTAGCTGGAAAACCATAGCATCTGTTGTTAATTTTTTTAATGTCTCTCTAATAACAATCTTAAGCATAGCAGATTTATTTTTTTTTTTACTAGATATTCCCTCAATTTATTGCCCTCTAATGGAATTTTTCTTCTAACTGTATTCAGGCTTGCAGATGAATGTTTTTGTTCTAATGTATTTTTATATTTTTAGCTTAATTTTGCAGATGTCTTTATGAATCAAGCAATTCATACCATTGAATACTGTTTAGGATGTATTTCTAATACAGCCTCATATCTGAGACTCTGGGCATTAAGTCTTGCTCATGCACGTAAGTGGGGGTGGGATTTTTGTGGTTTTCTTTTTTTTTTCCCATTTGTCTTGCTTTTTTTTTTTTCTTTAGTGCTGACTAGAGGGGGGCTGGCTTTTTGAAGTGATACTGCTATGAAATTATCTTGCTACTGGTGTCATGGTGTAAAATGCTGCCATCAGTAGATCTTATTTTAAAGCTGAGATGTACCTTCAAGTGTTTCAGGGGAGAGAAGGGGGGCAACTAACTGGGGGGGTGGGCTTTGCCACATTCAGCGGATCTGGCAGTGTTGTTTATACTGGAATACAGGTCGGTCAGAGCAGCTCATGGGGCGAATGTGGGCAGTATCAAAAGTAACTATGGAAACTTTTTTTTTTTTCAATAGAGTTATCAGAAGTTCTGTGGCAAATGGTGATGAGAGTGGGTCTTCGTGTGGATACAACATACGGTGTCTTACTGCTAGTCCCTGTTCTAGCCTTTTTTGCTGTGCTAACGGTTTTTATTCTTCTCGTCATGGAGGGGCTTTCTGCTTTTCTCCATGCTATACGACTCCACTGGTAAGTTCATTTTACCTTTATGCTGCTCTAGCGTATACTGGCTTGTTCAAGAGGAATTTTTGTGTCAGAATATTAGGTGCCTTATTAAAAAGAAAAGTGTAAAATTCAATAGCCTATGCTACTTTGATAGATTTATTTAATCATATTAAATGCTCGTCAGTTGAATGTTGATTGTTCATCTGGAATATTTTCAGAAAATTCAAATATTATATTGGCTTATGATGCATATTAACTTCTACCACATTCAGAGTTTATTATGGGGCAAATATATGAGTACAGTTGATTTATAGTATTGCAGCTTTTCATACTGTACAGTATTAGTAATGAGGGTGAGTATTTTTAATTTAAGCCTGATTATATCACTGAATCCCGTCAGAACTGATTTATATTAGTGAGCAAAACTTAGTTACCAACCCTTAAGTATTTTGATCACTATCAACTCTGCACATTGAAGTGGATTCTAAAAACGTTTACTTTGAAACCTGATGAAATTTACAGTGTAAGGAAAGGCAGATACTTGGTATAAAAACATGAGGCAGAGCCCTGTGCATTACAGAGTATTGTCCTCATGATACTGTATATTTGCAAAAGCAATTACCTGCAACTAACTCAGAAAAGAGAAGTGAGCTCAATGTTGGTGTGTTTGGGTCTGTGAGAACCACAAAATTTGCCTGAGTCTGTGACAGGAAGATTAAATATGTGCACAGAAAGCATACATGACAGGATTAGGATTGGTTTTGTTCAGCCTCTTGTGTTGTAGAGTTCTTTTCCTTGACGACTGATCACTTTGGATTAATTTACAGATTCTGTTTTGCTCTGTTTTTTTTGTCTTGCTTCAGGGTGGAATTTCAGAACAAATTCTACTCTGGTGGAGGATACAAGTTTACGCCTTTCTCTTTTAAGCACATTTCTTTACATTTTAATAAAGATGATATGGCGTAGTTTGGTTGCTGTCAGCAGAAATGTTTGGAATTGTCTGCAAATAATCATGTGATTGGATCTCACCTATGAATGGTTTCTTGTAGGACAAGTGTTCTTCACTGATTGCCTTACAATGCAGCCAAATACTTCTGTAATATATACCTCCCATAGAATTACATAGCAGATCTGGAGCATCTTGTAAAGTATATAGATAAAAAATGTACATTTTTTTCTTGATAAACTAATGTTGTAAATTAATTTTATTCTTAAAAAATAAAAAGTTGTTACTCTTGTCCTAAAATCAGTGTAGGCGTGTTTGTTGTTGAGGCTGTTTATTTTCTTGAATGATTAAAGGTATCTGAAGGATTTCATATTAAACATTCATTACTAGTCACATACTTCGGGAACAATTCAGCAACGCAACAAGAAGCAATTTCTGTTTTCAGTATATCTTCCAAAAGGATTATGAAATGTAAATTTTCACATAGCAATGCAATGTGCTCTTTTTTGGCCATATTTAAAATTGCACCAAAAATGGTAACTGATTATTCTGATTGCTGCTCAGCGTTACTTCTTTAACTGTTGAGAAGCCACAGTGGTATTTAATGCTATGGGAGAAGGCAGGGTTAGAAGTGGAAACTGGAAGTTTTATTTCCCTGTGGTGAGGTGCTTTGTGATCCCTTCTCCAAGGCAGGTGCGCAGCCCCTCATGGGCCCTGACCCTGGCGGGTGAAAGCCTTGGAAAAAGCCTTGCCAGGTCCGGGTGAGGACAGAAATTAAAGAATCAAACTGCCTGCTGGATATTTTTATCCCAAGTTCCATTTTTACAGTGTGGTCGCTGGCAGTTTCAGCTCATTAGGAGTAGCTTTTGCATGGGGAATGAAGGCTTGGCCTCCATCTGTGTTTGAGTTGGGCTGTGAGGACACACACGCAACGTTACTTACCTGGTGTTGAACCAAAGTTTATACCTAATTGGCAGAGAGGGGTCGTATTATATTAATTTTTGTATTATTTGGTGGGGATATCAAATAGAATATAGAATCATAGAATCAGAATGGTTAGACTTGGAAGGGACCATCAAGTTCCAAACCCTCTGCCATGGGCAGGGACACCTCTCACTAGAGCCTATCATCACAATGTTTTAACACCTGTGCTGTAAGAACCGCTGTAAGTTACATTCTGCGGTCCTTTAATACAAATTACGAATACAACCTCGTTCCTTTTGCACTTGCCATCCCCTTCGCCCTGGCGGGGGCGGTCGACCCTGCTCCCGCCCAGCCCGGCCGCCATTCTCGCTCCCCCCTGTCTGCGCGGCTGGGGCTGAGGTAACGGAGCGCCCCTGAGGGAAGGGGCGGGAAGCGCGGGCGGGCGGGCGTTGGGCGGGCGGCTGCGGCCATCGCTCCGCCCCGGGTCGTTGCCGTGGGCACCGGGAGGCGTCGGTGTCGGGCCCCGGTGGTCGCCGCCATGATCTCGGACGATGTGCGTGTGCAGTGGCTGCGGGACCGGGCGCTCGCCGCCCTGGGGCTGACCGACCCGGCGCCTTTCGAGGAGCTGCTGAGCCGCGGGGACGGCGAGGGGGGACGGGCCGTGCTGCGCTTTTTTGACCGTAGCACCGAGGAGGGGGAGGATGAGCGGGACGATGAGGGGGAGGCGGGGGCGAGGCGGCTGCTGCTGGGGGCCGGGGG
>VXBW01007453.1:107323-183666 GCA_013400375.1 Thinocorus orbignyianus
AGCCCCTTCGTTCCGTCCTTCCTTCTCCAGCTCCGTTTCCCCCTTCCTGAGTCCCAGCTCCATTACCTTGCTCCTCTCCCTGCCTTCCCATCCCTGGAGGAGTGTCCAATCCTTCTGAACCCCTTCTATCCCTCCTGTTTCCACTCCCTTTCTCCTCTCTGGTTGTGCCTTGGTGGGATTTGTGCCATCCCCGCTGCAGAGTGGTTCCATCATGCTTTCCTGCCAGCGGGTGAGGCCCTGGCCTGCACAGCCCTCCCTTGGGCACTGCCTGGCCGCAAGCCCCTTCGTTCCATCCTTCCCTCTCCAACTCCCTGTTTCCCCTCTCCCAAGTCCCAGCTCCATTACTTTGCCCCTCTCCCCCCTGCTGAGTCCTAACTTCATTGCCTTGCCCCTTTCCCTGCCATTCCATCCCTGGGGCAGTGTCCAATCCTTCTGAACCCCTTCTATCCCTCCTGTTTCCACTCCCTTTCTCCTCTCTGGTTGTGCCTTGGTGGGATTTGTGCCATCCCCGCTGCAGAGTGGTTCCATCATGCTTTCCTGCCGTTTTGTGCATGTGCAGGTGACACAGAAGAGTTTGCACAAGAGCAGCAGGAGGAAGGCTCAGATCACCGCTTGCCCGAGCAGTTGACTGAAACGGCCTCCTCTGTGGTACTCGAAGAAAGTAGGTGGTTTGAGTGGCCAAGGTGTATTTGTAGGTCATACTTCTGTGGAGAATAAACGTGCCTAGCTAACACGGTTCATGTGAGCAGATCCAGCCATATCATCAAAAGCTTCTTTTCCCATGAAAGCAGATCTGATTTTGCGAGTTGTGACCTGGGTGTTGTGGCCAATTAACATTTTCTCAGGACCTTCTGCCTCAGGATGTTCGTTTGCAAGAAACCTATCCTTGTCTGGTCCTTACATCTTTTCCAAACAGATGGAAGGAGACTGACTGGGATGAACAAAATCAGCCCATGAGCACACTGGATTTATTGGATGAAAGCGTCCAGTCTTTGTCTGAGACATCTTTTACTGGCCTTGTAATTTCAGATTGTTAGGGATTTTATTAAATTATATATACAAAAGAGTATGTTCCCTTTAGTAGGAATTAATTAATTCCCCTTGTCTTAAGAGTTGCAAGCTCTTTGCTTTATTCTGATGTAGTTTATCGAGTATAAAAGTAGTCCTGTAAAGAGTTAGGATAGGCCTAGTACTTTAACCACAGTATTGCAGAGAAGCCTTTCACAAAAAAAATTGGGAAAAAATGAAGGAAAAGTGATAAAAAGGGTGTCAGAAGGGAGTGATGATTTTCTATGTCTCCGAGGTTCAGTTCTCTTCTCTGCTGTCAGTATCTATGTAACTCCCACATGCTTCTCAAACAGTTATTTGCAGAAGCAAAGAGTCATGGCCTGGTATTTTATATCCGTCAAAGAAGTTTATTCATACTGTGCAGAAAAAAGATGGGACCATGAGAGTTAAGTGCTGAAGCACAGTGTGGGTGTAAGCAGGCTAAAGGAATGTTACAATTCAACTTCCCACTCTGCACCTCTGAATGGAGGCAGCTGCAGTGCTGCAGCTTAGTGCTCAAAAGCACTAGACAGAAAAAATTTATTGCTTGATAATAATGTCAGCACACAAAGGATCCAGTTGAGGATGCAACTATACATTTTTGCACTACTTTTAAGTGTCTAGAAGCCCGTGATGAAAAAACATGGGGCACTTTCTGAAAGACAGTATAAAATAAAGTTTGAAATTCTTGACTGGCGCTGGAATTCATGCAGTTGTTCCTGCGTTACAATGTTTTCACAATCACCTCTTGCGCATGACATAATTATAAACATTTTCCACATTGTAGATCTTGCACAAGAAAATTCTTAATGTTTGCATTTCCTTTTACAAAGTGGTTTCACCTTGCAAATGTATTAATCTACTTATTTTGTCATAAGAGATTAATTGCATTGGAAAATGCTGGTAAGGGTATTCCAAATAAAGCCCAGTTACCTGGGGAATGCAGTATAGTCACTTGTGTATTTGGATTCAGTTCTTCAGCAATAGTGCTGTCCTGTGGGAAAATGTACAATTAACACCAGGTTTTGATGGCTGTTTGTTGAAAGGTGATGCTGNCAGAGTGGTTCCATCATGCTTTCCTGCCAGCGGGTGAGGCCCTGGCCTGCACAGCCCTCCCTTGGGCACTGCCTGGCCGCAAGCCCCTTCGTTCCATCCTTCCCTCTCCAACTCCCTGTTTCCCCTCTCCCAAGTCCCAGCTCCATTACTTTGCCCCTCTCCCCGCTGCTGAGTCCTAACTTCATTGCCTTGCCCCTTTCCCTGCCATTCCATCCCTGGGGCAGTGTCCAATCCTTCTGAACCCCTTCTATCCCTCCTGTTTCCACTCCCTTTCTCCTCTCTGGTTGTGCCTTGGTGGGATTTGTGCCATCCCCGCTGCAGAGTGGTTCCATCATGCTTTCCTGCCAGCGGGTGAGGCCCTGGCCTGCACAGCCCTCCCTTGGGCACTGCCTGGCCGCAAGCCCCTTCGTTCCATCCTTCCCTCTCCAACTCCCTGTTTCCCCTCTCCCAAGTCCCAGCTCCATTACTTTGCCCCTCTCCCCCCTGCTGAGTCCTAACTTCATTGCCTTGCCCCTTTCCCTGCCATTCCATCCCTGGGGCAGTGTCCAATCCTTCTGAACCCCTTCTATCCCTCCTGTTTCCACTCCCTTTCTCCTCTCTGGTTGTGCCTTGGTGGGATTTGTGCCATCCCCGCTGCAGAGTGGTTCCATCATGCTTTCCTGCCGTTTTGTGCATGTGCAGGTGACACAGAAGAGTTTGCAGAAGAGCAGCAGGAGGAAGGCTCAGATCACCGCTTGCCCGAGCAGTTGACTGAAACGGCCTCCTCTGTGGTACTCGAAGAAAGTAGGTGGTTTGAGTGGCCAAGGTGTATTTGTAGGTCATACTTCTGTGGAGAATAAACGTGCCTAGCTAACACGGTTCATGTGAGCAGATCCAGCCATATCATCAAAAGCTTCTTTTCCCATGAAAGCAGATCTGATTTTGCGAGTTGTGACCTGGGTGTTGTGGCCAATTAACATTTTCTCAGGACCTTCTGCCTCAGGATGTTTGTTTGCAAGAAACCTATCCTTGTCTGGTCCTTACATCTTTTCCAAACAGATGGAAGGAGACTGACTGGGATGAACAAAATCAGCCCATGAGCACACTGGATTTATTGGATGAAAGCGTCCAGTCTTTGTCTGAGACATCTTTTACTGGCCTTGTAATTTCAGATTGTTAGGGATTTTATTAAATTATATATACAAAAGAGTATGTTCCCTTTAGTAGGAATTAATTAATTCCCCTTGTCTTAAGAGTTGCAAGCTCTTTGCTTTATTCTGATGTAGTTTATCGAGTATAAAAGTAGTCCTGTAAAGAGTTAGGATAGGCCTAGTACTTTAACCACAGTATTGCAGAGAAGCCTTTCACAAAAAAAATTGGGAAAAAATGAAGGAAAAGTGATAAAAAGGGTGTCAGAAGGGAGTGATGATTTTCTATGTCTCCGAGGTTCAGTTCTCTTCTCTGCTGTCAGTATCTATGTAACTCCCACATGCTTCTCAAACAGTTATTTGCAGAAGCAAAGAGTCATGGCCTGGTATTTTATATCCGTCAAAGAAGTTTATTCATACTGTGCAGAAAAAAGATGGGACCATGAGAGTTAAGTGCTGAAGCACAGTGTGGGTGTAAGCAGGCTAAAGGAATGTTACAATTCAACTTCCCACTCTGCACCTCTGAATGGAGGCAGCTGCAGTGCTGCAGCTTAGTGCTCAAAAGCACTAGACAGAAAAAATTTATTGCTTGATAATAATGTCAGCACACAAAGGATCCAGTTGAGGATGCAACTATACATTTTTGCACTACTTTTAAGTGTCTAGAAGCCCGTGATGAAAAAACATGGGGCACTTTCTGAAAGACAGTATAAAATAAAGTTTGAAATTCTTGACTGGCGCTGGAATTCATGCAGTTGTTCCTGTGTTACAATGTTTTCACAATCACCTCTTGCGCATGACATAATTATAAACATTTTCCACATTGTAGATCTTGCACAAGAAAATTCTTAATGTTTGCATTTCCTTTTACAAAGTGGTTTCACCTTGCAAATGTATTAATCTACTTATTTTGTCATAAGAGATTAATTGCATTGGAAAATGCTGGTAAGGGTATTCCAAATAAAGCCCAGTTACCTGGGGAATGCAGTATAGTCACTTGTGTATTTGGATTCAGTTCTTCAGCAATAGTGCTGTCCTGTGGGAAAATGTACAATTAACACCAGGTTTTGATGGCTGTTTGTTGAAAGGTGATGCTGAAGATGCTCACTCATTTAGTTTGAGAAGAAAATTGGAAGGATTTGTCTTACATGCATGGGATACCTACTTTTTAGTTGAGTTCTCTTGTGTTATTCTTTCCTAGGTACAACTCAAAAAAGTGAGGCATCCCCTCTGCAACCTACAGACAATGAAAGTGTGTCAGGTGACGTATCAGCTCTCCCTAGTCAGGCTGAATTGGGTAAACTGGAGCAACAATTTACGACTGACAGTATGGAACACACACTGCAGGTAAGTGCTGTATTTCACTCTGATCTTTTGTGGATATGAAGGTGCTGGCTTTCTGATGCAAAAGTTTCAGTAAAACTGGTACACAAATTAAGGAGGTACAGTGCAGAGGAAGTATTCAGAGCAGAACCGAACATTTCATGAGAACGGGAATTTTCATTCAAAAGCAATGCCCTGTGGTGTCTGCCACAGCCTCTGACATTGACAGACAAGACACTGCAAAGGTAATTTTCTTGGCAAACCACTGACTTTTGGTGAGAAAACGCAGCAGAGAGTTACTCAGGTACCACTTTAGCTATTCCTAGACTTGCTTGCAAAAGAAAATTTGCAGTTAAAATATACTCTAGAGAAAGGCACCATGGGAGAAGCATGGAAGGAACACTGAGCAAAGGCTTTTGTACCTCAAGTCTTTTACCTAATTAGATGATCAGGATGGAGTCTGGGATTTCTAACTAGACTTGGTTTATGACTGAGATGCAGGTGGAAGGGGAGTATGTGCTTGCTGCTTGCACAGCCTCAGGGAAGCACGGGGTGGGAGGGAGCGGGGTTGCAGGTATTTAAGTGCTCTCTGGCTTCTTATGTTTCAAGCTCTAATGCTCTTAGTCCTGTTGGTCTTGAAATCAACATTGTTTCCAAAGCCGATGACTTTTACTGTTAGCTGACTGTTTTTTTTTAACGTTTCATTTATGTTAGTAGTTTACTTGGGTGGAAATATGAAAACAATGGGGCTAAACTAATGATTCTGTCCTATGGCTCACAGCAGGCAAACATTTACTTGCTGTTAAGAAACGTGGCAGCAAACATTAATAGTCATACTTCCCTTTTATTTTCCATTTCAGCTACAAGAACAGAAAGTTGACGAAGTGTGTTTCTACATGGCTTTTGATGAAATTCCCAAAGAGTTTGTATCAAATTTTACTGTATATTTTCTGAGAGATGCCAAAGGTATGTGCTCTGGATAACTGCAGGCTCAATGTTTTCCGTGTCATGCTGAACTTTATTTCACATTGGGAAAAGTTGATAGTGACTGGGGTTCAGAATAGTGCATATCCGGCTTAATTGGCTGGGTACAAACACTCTCACAGTAGAACCAGGAATCAGGAATGATCTTCATATTAATTTTATGGGAGGTTACATATCTCCCACGTTTTGCCAACAGGTATGAAGCTGCACTCAGAGGTACTAAGAAGTTTTAGTTACTACAACTGCTAGAACCGTGTACAGTGTTTGGAGGTTGAGGAGCTGTATATCAGTTAGACCATAAGGTGGTGATAAGCACAACTGGGTTATCAGACTTCCTGACACGACTCAAATTCTGATACACAACAGCAGCATGTTTTATTCTGGTATTTATTGCAGCATCTGGTGTAGCTCTGGCTCAGGTTGCAATCAGACCTCAGTATCAAGCTCTAGCCCCCTAGGAAACAACTTCTGCACTAAAGCAAACAGATATTTCCACACATAAGTCCAGGAATGATCAACAGTATGTTAACTCTAATTTAGTTCCAGAGACTGGCCCCTACATAAACATTTATGTGGGCTCACCAAGCAGCAGCATGGTTTTTTTGAAGATACAGAGTATTTTGTGTGTGCCTGTTAGTTTGAGTTTTTGTAGAAACAGGACAATTGAGAAAAAAAATAAAATTATGATAGCGTATTTGGTCATTTTATGGCAGCTCTGTGCAAAATTTTCCTGATCTGTCTGTAGAATAGGAGTTCAAATCAAGGCCTCTGTTTTGTTTGAACAGAAAACCATTTCCTAACAATAAGACTGATGATGACACTTAAGTGTTTCATTGGAGTTTTTACTTATTATGGGAAGGACTTTATGCTTTCTGGATCAAATAATCAGATTTATGCTAATTATTTGTGTACTGTTTAGAAAGAGTTGCTGAACCTAATGACCTGAGTGAAGCTAATGAGGTTCTTCCTGAAGTGGTAAAGTTTGGTATACTGACTGATGACGCTCTTTCGATGCTAAAGAATGCCATCTCACAGGTAAACGTGTAACAGCTTTTATACATGGAGTCTTGAGTGGTTCTATGAGCGATTTGCCTATTAAATGTTCTGCTGACAATATGAACCGTGCATAAGAAATATTAATATTTGATGAGTGACTTTCCTATGCCAAAATGAAATTTTTGTTAATCCTTATTTGATATTTTGATTCCCGAATTTTTGTGAAGATGTGGAGATGGGCATTATTTTATTGTCTGGCCCTATATGAGAAACATTTAAGAGTGTGACACTAGATACCTCTATTTTTGTGCTGATTCAGTTTTGTGAAAGCATACTGGAGTTGTTCCCCTGCAGAACTTAGGGTAGACAGAATGATACTGAAGAAGTGAAATGGATGGATGTGCACTTAAGTAAAATTTTAGAACAACTATTCATTGCTTAAGTAAATTGTTAGTAGCTGACTTTTATTGTTTTCTTTTTTCAGTATGAACCACCTCATCTGTGGTACCTGTTTCAATTACAGGCGTTTTCACCAGCTGTCTCTTCCAGTCAGCAGCAGATTGAGGAAATGAGTGAAAAGACAGATTCTGAAAAAGGGAGTTTACCCAAGACAGAAGAGAAAGAATGGCCTGTGGAAAATGGTAATATTCAGCTCAGGAATGAGATTCAAATGAACAGGCAAAAACTCTTAAATGTTACTCAGCAAATTCAACAAACTGAAGGTGAGTGTTCTGCCTATGCCAGCACTGTGGTTTTTAGAGTACATGACAGTAGAAAGAAGTTCACCTACAAGTGGCTTTATATAGAATCACAAATACATTCAATTTCTGGGGAGGCTCCAGACCTGATGAAAGTTTCTCTTTGCTGATAATAGTATTTTTATTGCCCTGAAGCACAGCAGGCAGCGTGGAGAAATGGATGAAACCAGTGATAGTCTTTCAAACAGTCTGAAGAAAGAACAGGAGAGAGAGTTAACATTCTAGGAGTGTATCTTTCTTTGCACTGTGTTAACTGTGAAGCCACTGCATGTTTTTTGCCATATTCTCAAACAGGCAGAGCAGGCTGTACATTACCTGTTCTCCAGCAGCTAACAAGATAGAAGGCATACACCGTTTCAGCGATTGTACTTTACTAATGCTGATGGAACAAGACCATTCTCTGTGCCTTTTCTTCCAATAGGAAATATTAAACTGGAGATGCCAACTATGAATTTAGATAGAGAAATGACTGCTCTTGCCGCAGATCCAGAAGTGGTTGAAGCTCTGGAAAGTTATGCAATGGTCTGGCAGAAATTAATATCCATAGCTCTAGAGGAACAACTGAAAAAGGTTCCAGAGGTAACGTTGTCTATAACACCAAGCTTATTTTATTCCCGGCGACATTACTTCATTTCCCCACAAGAATCTCTTTGAATGGTTTGTGCTCATTTTTAATCTGTCTTCATGGTTGATTGTTGGAAAGCCATTTGCTAATTGATGTAAAGTAGAACAAAAGTAGCGAGGAACTGTGTGACTCTGGGAAATGGAATATAAATAGAATATAAAGTAACTCACTGCAGATTGTACCCACATGGGATAACTGTGGAAAACTAAGGCACTTTTTTTTATCTGCACTCTTCTACAAGATAGATGTGAAATATTAAAAGCTCCAGTGATTTCTTTTTTTTTAATACACAACTATATTTTTGGTTGGAAAAAGTCCTCTCTCAAATAAAAACCAATTCCAGTTGTAAGATTCTGATACTACAAACACTTACACATATGAATAATATCATTAAACAAACTAAGGCATTTAATGTCTACAAAGTTACTTGTGCATAAGTTTTTGCAAGCATGGACTGTCCAGCTCCAATTGAGGGATGCACTCCCCAGGAGCAGTTCCCTTCAGTACGTGTAAAACTTTTGATTTCAAGTATCTTCTGTCTGGTTTTTTTTTCATGGTTGAATCGTGTCAGGTTTTTCTCAGCATACAGCATATTGAAAAGAAGGAACAAATACAGTCCTTGTTCTCACTCTTGAGTAATGGTAATTTAGAATTTTTGTTTTATTCCACATTACTTGTAGGGTAATGGTCCACTTGCAGAAATTGACCTCTGGCGTGAAAGAAATGAAAGTTTAAGTGCTCTTACTGAGCAGACAAAGCTTCCAGAAGTGAAAAAAGTCATGGAAATATTACAGAAAGCTGAATCTCAGCACACTGGAGATTTACAAATAGTCTTAAGTAATGTCAGAAAACATCATGTGGAAGCTCTGGATAACATTAAGTTTCTTTCGACTCTTGAACATCATTTGAAGGTCTGTATCCTTAAGAAAACTTTGTGAAGTTTTAACTGTGGTTACCTGAGTTTGGTTTCTCTGTTGATGTAATTGTAGCTTGTTTATTTTTTCTTTTTATTAGCAATAAAGATATACTCTAGTTATTTTATACTTAATTAAAAAAAAAAGCTAAAAAAAGAAAAAGGCTTGGTTATTTTGAGTAACTATTGTTCTAATAATTGAAAGCAGAAGCCGAGAGCTGTGAACAGCTTGGTTTGTAAATCACAGGCTTGGGAAAATTTGTTAGCTTAGCTGAATTGGGGAAAATAAAGGTTTCTCTACTCCGCTTTTGAGGTAGCTTCAGTCACTAATTACAGCTGATATCTCAGTTTTTAAGTTTTATTGAAGATCATTCAAACATCTAAATAAAGATTTAAGCCAAAACCAATCATAGGACATCTACAGAAAAGAGACTGTTAATGAGACAGAACCTAAAAAGCATTTGCAGAATCAATGCAGATTTGCACATCCTTAACCAAGTGTGTTACTCAGGCACCAGGGTGTTTCCTTTGCTGGGTTATTTATTTAATAATGTCTCAGGCTTTCTTAGCTTTGAGTATCTGTAGAAAAAATACTGGTTTATAGAATATGTATCTGTATATTTTCATAACATTTTACTCACAATATTTATAATGCATTTAATAGACTTTAACATATGGCACTGGATTTAATGTTGTTTTGGATACAATTCCTGCACTGATTGATGCCCTGAGAATAGTATGGATTGTCTCACGGCATTACAACAAGGATGAACGGATGGTACCACTCATGGAACGAATTGCATGGCAAATTTCAGAAAGAGTGTACAAAGCGGTGAATTTACACACACTGTTTAAGTAAGTGCAGGATTCCTTTTTAACAGGGCTGTATTTATTAAAAATTTCAGTTGTCTTATAGGAAACGCATTAGATAACACTTTCATCAAATAGGTTTCAGTGTTTTTTTACTATCTGAAGTTGTATTAGAAGGTTAATTAAAGGTAAAGTTATTTTGTAATTTTCATAAATTACTGAATCAGCCCTAAGGAAACAGGTGCTCCTCCTCTTTTATCTCAAAAGGACATAAATTAATAAAACTGATAGAATTGTAGTGATAAAAAGTGGCATCAAAATCTGTACTGAAATAATATCTCCTTTCAAAACCAGTCACATTGAAAGTCAAGACCTCACAGTTACAAGTTTTGCCTAGATCTTTTATAATTAGAAGCTGCTAAACCAGGGTATATTAATCCAGTTGAGATATAATTTTCTATCTATAGTCTTTTTATTTATAGTGTCATAACTGTTTTGATTTGATTAATAGAGAAGATAGAGCTGCTGCAAAAAAGAAACTAGTGGATGCCAAAAGCAGTCTTGAACAATGGAGGAAATGTTATTTTGCTGTTCGTGCCCAAATTGAAGCATCAGGAAGAGAGGAACACTGGGAATTTGACCGAAAACGTTTATTTGAAAAAACAGATTATATGACTTCAATCTGTCAAGATCTGTATGATATGTTGCAGGTAGTAATATAGACAATAAGTAAAGGGCTTGTGTAATGGTTGTTTTGTTCTGTAGAGGTGATTATTTTGTATTGTAGTTGTTGAAATGTTAACAGCCTTTAGTTTTGTGTGTGGTTTTGTGTTTAAGACCTGAGCAGTGCCTTTGATTCCAACAAAGCTGAAATTAATATTTAAGATGAAATAACTGTTCTCAAGGCACTGGTTCAGCAGAGGTATTGCAGTGTACATTGCTGTTATGAACATACAGACTTGTAACAACCAGCTTTCACAGATTTGCAGTTTTCTTGAGCTTAATGACATAATTTTAGATAAAATAACCATTTAAGTGTATTATAATATAAAATTTGACCATATACGAATCTGTGATCAATTGCAGGATAACATCTGAATGGAGACGTACTATGTTTGGGCTAATTTAAATCAGAATAACTAACAATGTTAGTGGTCCATCAATGGTCAGATGCTATAGGCTGTGTATGTAAAAAATGTGTATACGAAAAATGGAGTAAGAACTGAATATTATTTGTTTTAACAACTGAAGTGTTTGGCCTGTGGAGTAACTTTTTAAATTTTTTTCCACAAAACTACTTAGTGTCTTGTGTAGAAGTATATGAAATATAAATGACAACACGAATTGATCATTCTTGGAGCTGTTTTTATTTTTTTTAAATAAATGTGAGGAAAATGTGTTAAACTACAGGGAAAAAACACATTAAAAATGCAGTTTTCTGATATGTTCTTCTGAATTAACAGGTCATTGAAGAGTTTTACAATATAATTGGTCCTGAACTGAAAACTGTCACAGGGAATCCAGAGCGCATTGATAATCTACTGAGAGCAGTAAATGGACTAACTAGTCCTGTGGAAGGACTGACTTTTGACCCTTTTAGCATTGAAAATGCACGTGACTGGAAATTAGTTGTGGAAGAATTTAAAGAAGAAGTTTCAGTAAGTGCCGCATACTGTGGTCCCCCCCCCCATTACTCCTTATATATAATTTCCTTCTAGAATATCAATGTTTTCATTTAAAGAAAATGTTAGTTTGCTAAAGAAAAGAATCAATGAATAAATATGTAGATGAAAATGTGAGGAATTTGATCATTTTTAAAGTCAGTATTCTGTTTCCATGTTGTGTTTGTTTATAGTTTCACTTAATCTTGAAAATGGTGAAGCACACTTGTTGTTCATTGGCAGAATCGCTACAGTATGGACAGAGGCTACATGTGACCTCCCTGTCTTCATGTGCTGACATGTGTCAGTCATGTCCTACAAAAAAGTAAAACTTCCTTTTCTGGATTCATGCAGTCCTTCACCCCTCAGCTAAGAATACCCACAAAGTACAAGTTTTTATGATGTTTTTTGTGATTTATATACCTGCCCTACTGAAAAGCCATCAGTTCATTAGTAATTTATAAGACAAAAAATAGTAAAAATATGCTTGACCACTATTATAAAAACATATTTTCATTTAACCTTCTTTGTTTTGCAAGATGAGTCTCTAAGTGATAGGATTCCTTCACCTTCTTCCTTTGTTTAGGTTATTGAAGAGGACACCAAATACTTTATTGATGAATCTTTTAAGACCCTTCGATCAGCAGAAGCTGCCTTTGACATGCTGTTAAACTTCAAAAACATCCGCTCTCGAGAAACTATTAATAATCAGCTGATGATGAAGTTCAATGATATTTTGGACCAATACTGTAAAGAGGTATTTAATTCAAGGGTTTCTTATGTAGTACAGGAAGCTAGTGAAATTCCTAAGTCTGTGTATATGTGTAAGTAGTGTTCCTTTGCTACATGAAAGACTGTCAAGTTTTAAAAAATAAACATAATAATTGCTCTCACTTTTTTGGAACCTATTGGAGAAATAATATGGTTAATTTGCTGAAATGGATGTGAATATCTGTAGATGTGTGGCAGTGTATGGGAACTGAAGGATGTTTGCCTGTACTCTGAGTGTAACAAGGCTTGTGACTATTCCTTTACCTTGTGAACAGCAGTTCAACAGTTGTCCTTCCTGAGAAAATACATCTTTCACACCCTAACCTTTTTGGTGATGGACAACAAGTTCATGGTATTACCAAAAGGTATCAGAGATCAACCATGAAGGCAGAGATAATTTCCAACACGTTGAAGCCTGTATGTTGGAAATCTTTTGATGTCATAGCATTTTTCTTGCTATTTCAAAGAACGTGAGTTTAGTGATAAAATGTGATCTTACAGAAAATACTGCCACAATAGCAGTTCCACAGGATATAGAAAGGAAGACATTCCCTGTAATACAATTAATACAAACAAGAGATGATGGGAAAAAAAAAACCAACCCAAAAAGTTTTTAGCCTACTGCTGGAATTAGCTTCAGAGCTTGTGCTGTGTAGCACGTTAGATACTGACCATGGACAAGCAAGGGACATGGCCAATGTCCCTTGCAATTATGGTCAATGATTCTTTGCAATGTTTCCTTCTCTTCTAGGTTGAAAATGTTAAGCAAATCTTTGTGCAGAACCTCAAGGATCCACCTTTGTACAAGAACCAACCTCCAGTGGCTGGAGCAATATACTGGTCCAGATCCCTTTTCTGTCGGATCAAACACACTATTATTCGATTTCAAGAAGTAGAGGGGTTACTTGCTAGTGAACATGGAAAGAAAGTATGTTATTTTTTTGATATTTAATGGGGGAAGAAATACTTTCCTCATACTCTTCTTCTAAAGCTGTAGAAGTGCGCTTATGTGAGGTGAAGTTTCAGGAATGTCTTTGCACACAGCGAGCCATGTCAGACACAAAAAGCTAATTGGGGTCTTCTCACTGCTTCCCAGAGAGGCAGTGGTGGAATCTAAGACAGAATTCAAGCGCCTAAGTTCTCCATCGCCTGTATTAATTACAAGGCATTACTTGCCTTCTCATATAATAAAAAATTAGAAACTGGGGCTGTTCAGCTTGGAGAAGAGAAGGCTCCGGGGAGACCTGATAGCAGCCTTTCAGTATCTGAAGGGAGCTCCAGGAGAGCTGGGGAGGGCCCCTTTGTCAGGAAGTCTAGTGACAGGACGAGGGGGAATGGTTTTAAATTGGAAGAGGGGTGATTTAGATGAGATATTAGGAAGAAGTTCTTTGCTGTGAGGGTGGTGAGACACTGGAACAGGTTGCCCAGGGAAGTTGTTGATGCCCCATCCCTGGAAGTGTTTAAGGCCAGGTTGGATGGAGCTTTGAGCAACCTGCTCTAGGGAGAGGTGTCCCTGCCCATGGCAGGGAGGTTGGAACTTGATGATCTTTAAGGTCCCTTCCAACTCTGACCATTCTATGATTCTATGATATTAAGACAGCATATTAAGGCAGATTAGTTGAACATTTTTCATGGTCTTTAAAATTAGTTATACAGAATTTTCCTTTCTAGGTAAAACAAATATATCTTCAAGTGGCCAAGAGGATGAAAGAGTATGAAGATCAAAAATACAGTGACTGGAGAAATGAGACAGAACACATGCTCCCACTGTTACTGAAAAATACTCTGCTGACTGCTGTCACTGATGGGCCTGCAACCCATGTTAATCCAGAGGCTGCCGAGCAGGTGAGATATAGGAAGATAGTATATCACACCTCTGTAGGGAAGAACTGAAACCTATCTGATGGGCAGTGACATTTTTCTAAGAATAATATTTTAAACACAGCTTTTTAAAGGAAAAATTTTAAAATTTCAGAATTGTTTGTTGTAGTTTATAAGAAATAATTGCTGAATGACCTGGCAAATGAGAGAATGTTGTTTCTCTCTGTTTTCTTCTGCGCTGTAATTCATTTTAATTTTTGGGTTTTGGCGCAATGTCTTTGGGACATTACAACAAACCTTGGGACTGAAGTTTGGTAGAGGTAGGTTCCCAGCAATCCTGTTATAATAAATCTTTTGTCTGACTATGAACTTCCACTGGGATTCCTGTAGTAAATCTTTGCAGCCTTATGCGAACAGCGGTGGTTTGGTTTGTTTCTTGTAATCAGCTTTCAGGGAGGAGGTAGTCGTGTATAATTTCTGAAACTAGAATGCTGAGGTTGCTATTGAATTTTAAAAGCATTTCAATGAGCTCTGAATGTTCTGGCTTTTACCTACTGCCTTATCAAGTATCTCCAAAAGCTGATCTTTTCATTGCACTGTAAGCTCCATGTTCCTCTCCTTTCTGCTGCTCTTTCTTGTTTTGTAGTGCTCAGTAGCAGAGGAGCCTGTCACCACAAAGAAAAGTGTCTGCTTCATAGTGAATTTTTCTCCCATACTCCAAGAGATTATCATTGAAACAAAGTACCTGGAACAACTAGGGTTTCCAGTCCCAGAAATAGCAAGATATGTGGCATTACAGGAAGACAAATATCTTAGGTAAGGCTGTAACAGAGTATCTGTTCACATACAAATTTATGGCAGTGTTTCAAGTGATTTTACTCCAAACCAGAATGGGCCCTGAGTCATCAAATTTTGGAAAGATGAGATCTCTTAGTGACTTTTTTTTTTTTAAGGGTAAAATTACTAATGGCCGTGTTGTACTAACAAGCCTTTCTCTGGTGCTGTCTGCACCCTTCAGCCTGTAGGACAATGTCATACAAATTAACATCAAATTTGAGAAAAACCAGGAAAAGTAATTTGTTTTGCAATGAATTGTTAGAGCCAGTTAGATTGCAGCTAACATTTAAACTTGCAGGTGCTTGCTTCTTGTGTTGATTTGGCTAAGTCACTTTTGCCCAAGTTATGACAAGCATTAGCACAGAGGTATGCTGGTAAGAGCCCTAGCTGGATTTTAGACTTCACCTGTTTATTTCACTTACATGCTTCAAACTGAGGCTGTCTTGAAAACTTTTTCTGAGTTGGGGCAGGAGAGTTTCTGTTGCTACTCTTGGAGCCATATGAAATTTTTCTTTTGTTTTCAATAGGAATTGAATTGTGTTTATAATCAATACATATTCAGTGGTTATTTCTGCAAATTTTGCTTTATATGGAAATCTGAATGGAATGATGGAAGCAATCTGCTCTTTGATCTCAGTTCAGAGCTGTATTTCCAGAATATCATGATTTTATGTTTTGTTGTGTTTCTTAACACTCTTTAGGTATAGAAATACATTGAAAAACATGCTGGATTGCTATCACAAATTAGTGGAAACAATGAATGAAGCAGAAACAAAACTTCTTGATGATCATATTCAAGAACTCTGCAGAGTATTCAAACCAGGGCACAAGAGGCTCACGTGGAGCTCCTTAGGTAACGGAGATACAATTTTTAAATGGACTCAGATACTGATTTTCAGTTAAAAGATCTCTTCAGTTCTGCAATATGTTTTTTATGTCATATGACAGCAATGTGTCCCTAAATGGTACATCCTGTTGCCACAGTCAGAGTCAGAATAGTAGTGTAGACAGACTCTGATTCAGGAAGGTATTTCTTATGTTTTTATTATATTTAAACACTGAGTGGAAATGGATAGAAACTTTTCGATAACAGCTGTAATGGAGCTAGACAAAGGATTAGGTGAGAAGTCATCTAACCTCTCTTTTTGTAGAGGCATCTGTTCATTCTCAGAGATAAACATGTCTGGTTGTGGTGTTTTTGATATGTTGTTGAAATAAAAGCACCCACATGGTTGTGATTTATTTCAAGGTATTGGTGACTTCATTGCCCAATGTAAAAGAGCCATCAAGAAGTTTGAATCACTTGTCCATCAGATTCATAAAAACTCTGAAGATATAAAGAACACACTTCTCTTCATAGAATCAACAAATCTCTTCAAGTTTCCGCTTTCAAAAAATGGTGATGAGCTTCCTAGTAAGTCTTTATCTTTTCATTTCCAAACTCTGTGGTGTTCTATTTTGCTCTGCTACTTGCATTATGAGTTGCTATGATCAGCCCTTTTAACTGGTACCAAAGCCAGTTACAGTCGTATTTTGTGATGTAGCAGAGGAAGCAAAAGCAGAAATTGAGTACCCTGAAGCTGACAGTGTCAATGAGACAAATAGATAATTTAACTTCTCTCTACCTTGCTTCTGATCACTTTCCCTCTACCTTTCCCTTGATCCTTCTTGTATGCAGTAGTGTAGCCTTAGAGCTGCAATCTGCATGGAGTGTCAGCTCCTTCTGGGCCATCTGAACAGAACTGGTTTCTGAAATTGCAGTGAAATGATTGTCTCCCTGTCACTTGACTGAGTGATGGATCAAATTTCAACTCTTTGTAAGTCTCAAAAAGGTTATTTTCACATCTAATGGCTGCTATTAAATAATTGAATCCATATAAAACCAGAGGGCTGAAATATTTATAAATCATGCATTAATAAGTGACGATATTTTTTATCAGTATACAAGATCAATTTCATGTTCACAAATAAAGTCCAGCTAATTATTCCAATATGCAAGTCTTAGGCCTTTTGCAGTGAATTGTGTTATTTTTTTTATCTTTTGCAGAAGTAAAAGAATTTTTTGAGTATGTTAAGTGTGAAAGAGCAAAAGATGTGACACACATGGTTAGAAGGTATTCTGCAATTCCACAATTGCTAATGAAAGCAGAAAGACGAGTTGCCAACACGAACAGTGGCAAATCTCCAAAATTAACTTCCTATTATGCATACTGGGAAAATCAAATTTATCAGGTGTTGACACAGTTAATTCTGAAGTGAGTAAATTTTTTGCTTTAATGGATTTTTGGTCTTCCATCTTCATGTTTTTCTGAGTCTGTTGATCAGTACATATACTCTGAACACCTCAGTGATTTGCAGTTTGAGACACATTTGTCTCAAACTTTTTTTTTCCTGTCAAGGTTGGAGCACTGATAACAACATGCAGGAGAAACCCAAATTTTGAGAAAACAGATATTGACATGTTGTTGGCAGAAGAGATAAATAAGATACGTTTTCTGCAGTGTATGTAGTTGCATATCCCTGGTTTATTTTTTTAAATCAAGGTTTTGCTTTACTAAGGAATACAGTTTTGAGAACTTGGTGTCTGGGTGCCAGGTGTACCCCTGTAATGCAGGGGACACCAGTAAATGAACAAAGGTTTGTTGGATTTTACTTTTAGCCCTTCTGCATCAGCTGGGGCTGAGGAGATTCCTGTAGCAAAATATTATAAAGGCTTATATTATAAATAATATATTAGTACAATAGAGCATTACAGGGTTCTGAAAGCTTCACAGTCATTTCTTCTTATCATGACCCATGTGTTTGTACTCTGCTCCATGCTCAGCTGACTTCTGAAGCTTCATTGTGCTTTCTTGGCTGGACTCTTGCAATAGAGTTAACCACAGTCTCAGGATTGTTTTGCACCAAGGTATCCCCATTTATTCCAATAGCTTTTTTTTAACTAATTAACCTTTTGCATTAGATCAGTATTAGGCAATTTTGCTCCTATACACATCAGCGTTTCTGGCTGAAATTGGTGGTAACTGATTTCAGACAGATCTGTTTACATTAAGCACATACCTGATAATTGCAGTCTCCATTGGGCATTTCCACAGGGGGCAGCACCTGATTATTCCTATCTTTGACATTTTTTTCTTTTTTTCCAGGAATTTGCAGGCTTTCAATGCAGCTATTCTTGCAAATGTGCCACTGTTCCAAACAGAGGCTGTTCTATCTGTTCCTGAGATAGTCTTGCAACCTAATGCCAGTGAGATTGACAAAATGACTGTACAATGTATCCAAGACTGTGTTGAGGTCACTAAGGTGATTTTTGATAAAGATTTACTTGTTGCCAGAGTTTGCTTATGATTATAATGAATTAATCTTGCTTTATGTTTGGGCAAGCATAAATGTCATAGGCAAGATTCATATTGCCTTATCTTAAAATCAAAATATCCAGTCCATTGTTCTAATACTGCAGACTGTCCTAATTTCATAAACTGATGACTAAGGGAAAAAATTGCCATAAAGCTTCATGCAATTTTTACTCAGGTAAAATTATTTGTTACTTTTCAGCAGTTTTGCAGTGTAAGAACATGATTTGGTTCTATAAATCAGCATACATCAGAAGGAAATGGTTTTCACATTGCACTGCAGATGTTGCTTTCTGATGTATGAATAAGCTGTTGGAGTAAGGAATGTGGGTAGTCTTCTCATTATCATGGCTCTCCTCGAAAATAGCAGAAAAACAGTTCAGAAAGTGCTGGGAGAAGGGTATCTAGGACACATCTAGGACAGCAGGTTTACAGCAGGTGAAATATCTAGCTTGCTAACAAAGATGAGGCAGTATTTCCCTGCATAAGTATGTTCACACTGAATTGCTTTCCAGAAGAGAAGCCAAGTAATGTGGCAGTGTTCCTGCCCTGTGCCAATGGAGAAATGATCCAGATGTCACCTGAAATGAATAAATTTAGATGAAACGTATTTCCTATGCTCAGATTTGCTGTTCTGCTCCACTGCTGCATCCAGCCTGTTTGCCCTAAGACCTGTTTCTTCATGTCATGCTGTGTTGTTGCTCAGTGGAGATTTTAAAAGCAGGGAGAGTAATGCATAGAAGGGTTTCGTGAAGATAAAACGAACTCTTAAGTTTATGGGAAAATGTAATCTCTTTTCTTGCTGCCAAAATAACAATTGATTTGAGAAATCATTCACACAATTTCCTACATAATCTCCTAAATAATGATACATTTCTTCACTGAAACATTGAAACAGGCTGCCCAGGGAAGTGGTGGAGTCACCATCCCTGGAGGTATTTAAAAGACATGTAGCGGACACGCTTAGGGACATGGTTTAATGGTGGACTTGGCAGTGTTAGGTTTATGGTTGGACTCGATGATCTAAAAGGTCTTTTCCAACTTAAATGATTCTGTGAATGATTTGATTAAAATGACTCTCTACAAAATAACTGGTTTTCAATCCTGTCTTGAAAACTCTAGCATTTTGTACGATGGATGCATGGTACATGTATTGAATGTCCTTCTCAGCATGTCAAGGAAGATGAAGTTATCACTTTCAGCTTTTACACTGACGTCTCCCAGAACCCTCTGATAATTGAACAGGCTGTTCTCATCACTCAGAATGTCCACAAACTCCTGGCATCTCTCAGCAAGTATTTGAAGCCATGGAAGAGGTACCAACTGCTGTGGAAATTAGACAAAGGTGTAGTCATGGAGAGGTTAGCTGCAGAAAAACCTGTTTCTGTCATCACCTTTGATGAACAGTTGCAGTTCTATCTGAAGGTAGCTCAAGAAGTGACACAACAGCCATTGATTAAAGAGGAGCAATGTATCAGGCTTCAGCTGGCTCCTTTAGTCTACATGGTGCAGGAGAGTGCTGAAGCCTGGGTGACTTCTCTTGGAAAATTGCTTAATGAGTCTGCAAGAGAGGAGCTCTTCAGTCTTCAAGAGGAAATTCAGGTGGGTGTTTTCAGTTCCTGTTGTCTGATGTTGATAACACAGAGTACTGAGTCATGATCTGAACTATGCTCCAAGTTGGTTGAAGCTATCTAGTGTATTCTTATATGTTGTATGTAAAGAGGTGAGTTCTCCCTCTCCATAGTTGGGAAACAGGAGAGAGTAGTAATGTGAAAACCCAGGACTTCCTCACTCCTGTATTGGCAAAAGGTTCATTCTGGTGATTCTGAAGTTCCCTTTAAACTGCTGTTTACAACTTCTGTTTTGTTGTAGCAAAAACATCCCTTCTGTACTGGGGTTTACTTTCAGTGGATTTTTGTGTGCGTGTGTTGTCTTTATCACACAGATTAAGTAAAATGAGTCTGCACGATGTTTACTTGTGTTTTGTGTTTGACTAATAACTATAATTCTGCCTAATTGCTTTGTCAGTGTTGCTTCTGGAAATCATTTTTACAGAGCTTATCACAGAATCTTAAGAGATCTCCAGATTCCCTGGAAGATCTGAGAATTATCCTTGGCGCAATTGCAGAGATCAAAGGCATGTCCTTCAAGGTGGAACTGAAATATTTGGACATCTGGGAGAAATACCGAACTCTTGCCATGTACAATATTCCAGTAAGTGCATGTTATACTTTATCTCATAAAACATTTCAGATTTGAGCTAGGGGCACAAATGTCTCACGTATGAATGAATAAATGTTTTCCTTTTAAGAGATCATAGTAAGATATAATTTATATTTTAAGAGATAACAGAATCACAGTGTTATTGAGGTTAGAAGGGAAGTCTGGAGATTTTATGAAGTCCAAAGCCCTTTCTCAAAATAGCATCTCCTCTTTATAGTGGACATATTGCATGTGTTTAAATCTGATTCAGATCATTTCAATGCTTGTTTTTTAAATTTATAACCTAAGCACATATTTCTCACTTTCTTGTACCTAATGATTTCTTGTGAGAGATGCTGCTTGTTTTGTTTTAGGTAGCTAAGGAAGAGCAAAAGATGGCTGATGAGATCAGAGAAAAGTGGGAGGCTCTCCTCTTTGAAGCATCAGAAGTTGATCACAACCTTGGAGGCATAAAAAGGACGTTCACAAAGGTAATATTTGTAATTAATATTAAAAAAAACCCATAGAAATGGGAAGGAAAACAATTTAAACACTCTTCTTTTTAGATTACAGAACAACAAATTGAAGAGTACAGCAAAGAGATAGAAAGTTTTTTCCATAAATTCATGACTGAGGGGCCTGGTGCTGTTGGGGAAGATCTTGATAAAGGTAAAGTGATGTCTTAAAAGTATAAGTCTTCTGACAATTCTTCATATTTTATGTAAAGCAAGAAAATTGTGCTGTCCTTATTAACATGCAAAAGGATTAACCAGCAATGTGACGTTGTTAGTACGATTACTTCTACAGACTATATGCAGATGCTGTCTTATTTATTCCCTGTGATCCCTGGGGTTGCTTATTGAAAAGTTCCTCTCTTTTCCCAGGATTGGAACTCATGGCCATCTTTGAAAAAGAAGTGGAAAAACTGGAAAAAGTTCAGCTGGAACTGAGCAGTGTTGAGAAACTTTTTGACATGCCAACTACAGTGTACCCTGACTTGGTGAAAGCGCAGAATGACATGAAAGGTCTAAAGCAGATCTATGAAATTTATGAATTGCAAAGAGTGAGTATTACACTGTGTGCACACATATTCATGCACATACATACAGAAAAGGTGAGGGAGGGAAGAAGCAGCTGCATTGTCCTTTAGTTGCTGTCAACTCTGTTCTAAGCCTTTGCATGAAATAAGCTGTGACCTGTAATTGACTATCACTGTGAAAGGGGTTTAATGATGTTAGTGGAGGACTAACTACATCTCCATAGTGGACCAAATGCATGCTTTTATCAGATAGGAACAGACCTTCCCCATCCCAAATAATTATTGGGTGGCATTTTACTGCGCAAGTTTCCTGATCATTTCAGTGGAACTACTTTTGGATATAGTATGTATACAGGTTACAGTGGGAGTCTCAGGCTCCTAACAATTTTTATTAAGTGTTATTTTTCCAAAATTAAAATACCCTGTAAAATATGCTCTTAAGGTTGCCTTTTCTCTTCTCCATATTTCCTTTTGATTATTTCTTATACAGCTGCTTGTGTTTGGCTATGAATCTGTCTTGGACATAAACCTGTCTCTTTCTCTATTTGTAAAATACAATTACATCTGTATCCTGTCTGTGGTCTCTAGATCCTACTGTAGTGGAAAGATTTTTTAATTTCTTTTTTAGTCAGAACTAAAAGGAAACATGATTTTTTTTCCTCCTGATGACCTTGTTCCCAGGCAGCTAAAAAGGCGTGGTCTCAGACACTCTGGAAAAAACTCAATGTCCAGGTTCTTCAGGAAGGAATCGAAGGATTTCTTAAAGCCCTTCGAAAGCTGCCCAGACAGGTCCGCGGTATGCCAGTAGCCCACCACTTGGAAACAAAGATGAAGGCATTTCGAGACTCCATTCCTTTGTTGCTTGATTTGAAAAATGAAGCTTTAAGAGAAAGGTTTGCTTTGGTTTCTTTCAGTCCTTTTTCTATATATAGGAAGCTTTTATTTGTTTCATTAGAACTTTTAATTTCAGTTACTGGGGTCATACCATGTCCTGCAGCTTGAAACTTCACTTTCTGCTTCATGAACTTGTGTAACAGCATGCAAGGTGACTACAATGGCTAGGATAATTTATGTATTCAAAATTCTTGTTTAAACAGTAGAACACTAAACATGGTTTCATTATTATATATTCAATTACAGTTGTTTTCAGTTTTACTGTATCATAGTGGCTGGTACAATTGTTGATGTGTCAATTTAAAATAGGCACTGGCAAGACCTTATGGAGAAAACAGGAACAAGTTTTGAAATGGCACCAGAAACATTCACTTTGGAGAATATGTTTGCTATGGAACTTCATAGACACTCAAACATTATCAGTGAAATAGTGGGAACTGCTGTTAAAGAACTTAGCATTGAGAAGGTAATGCAAAAAATTGTAATAAAACTAGAAAGATATAGATGAAAACAGTCTGGTTTATTTGAATTTTTTGTATTGGCATGACAGCAAGTTCAGCCACCTTCAGGGAGCTGCCGTGCTGTAACTGATGGCAGCCAAGAGCAACAGCTCTGTTAATAAGCTACCATGTGGCACAGAATTCTATCTTAGCTTTGGGATCAGTGTGTTGGATTTCTCTTATTACAGTAAGCAAGTTTAGCCTATGGAAAGTGATCTGAAGAAGGATCCATTCTGTTTCCATCATGATATTTTGAAACAGACCCTTCTTTGTAAACCAGTTAGACAACGTGTGCAAAATGTTTGCTGAATTAATTGATCTAATTTTTATGCTATGATTATAGTTCTCTAGTTTTTGAAGACTAAAACATGTGCCTTTTTGTGCTCACATGCAGGGTGTGAAGGAGATAGCAGAAACATGGGAACACCTAAAATTCACTGTACAAACATACTTCAAAGGCCCTGAGAAGCGAGGCTTTATTCTGGGATCTGTAGATGAAATTTTAGAGACTCTTGATGACAACAATGTCAATCTTCAGAGTGTCTTGAGCAGTCGATTTGTGGGTCCTTTCCTTTCAACTGTTCACCAGTGGGAAAAAACTCTGTCATTGATTGGTGAAGTAATTGAGGTAGGGAGGAAAGTGCTGGACTAAATAATTAATGTTTATTATTTACAATCGGGGTTTTCTATTGTTTTTTTTTTTTTTTCTTTGATGGTCACATTTGTGTCTTAGATCTGGATGGTGGTTCAGAGAAAATGGATGTATCTGGAGAGCATCTTTATTGGTGGAGACATCAGATCACAGCTTTCAGAGGAAGCCAAAATATTTGACAGTGTAGACAGGACTTTTAAAAAGGCAAGTAACTGACTTCACTTATGATCAGCATAATTATTTAGCGCATTTTACTTCCAATTTCATACTTAACTGTGGTCTTCTATGTAATTTGTAACTCTGAGAATGGTATGTTATAATGAATTTAATATGAAATTGGGGAGCTCCGGAGCTCTGGTGTTGTACTTCACATCTGTCATACACAGATTTCTCCTGATTTAGTTGAGCTGGGCAGAGGTGTGATCCCTGGCTGGCAGTACTGGGAAGGCAGAATCCCCTTTTGCTTTCATTGGATACATCTTTTTACCTTGACTATGACAAAAAGAAGCTTAGATGTGTTTCTATAGGTTGAGAACTTACATACACGCTAAAAAGGTTTTATGAGCATAATGCCACTGTTCCCATCCCATTTATGAATACACCTTACTTTTTCCCATCTTCAAAATTGAGATAATACTGTGATTCTGAAATGCTGCATTTGTCTTTCAATTGAAGTACCACTGTGTACAGGAGCAAGGTCAGGTATATGCTTATGCTTGTGTAATTTAAGATACAGGTTTCTCTTGCTTACACTTATTTTTACAGTAGTATTTCCATGCTCTCAGCTTTGAAAGCACACTATATTCATGTTTTCATACAGCACTGCATATTTAAAACACTCTGTAAGAACCTATACTGCTTGTGCTGCCTGCTTGTGTGCTTTGTTATTAGTTAAATATAATTTAGTATAGTCTGTTGCTGTTCAGTATTTCTAAACTTCCTTCTCTCCCTATATAGATAATGGAGGAAACTGTAAAAGAACCGACTATAAGAAAGTGCTGTGAAGCCCCAGATCGCCTGTCAGACCTCCATCATATAAATGATGTGCTGGAGAAATGTCAGAAAAGCTTGAATGATTATTTGGATTCCAAGCGAAACGCTTTCCCAAGGTTTTTCTTTATATCTGATGAAGAGTTGCTTAGTATTCTTGGCAGCAGTAGCCCACTTTGTGTCCAGGAACACATGATAAAGGTACAATATCTGGCTTTCCACAGTGCCTTGTGCTTTTAGGTCCTTTAAAAAGTTTAACAAACTATACTGTACATGATTTTAATATTCATTGCATACAGAGAGCATCTTGAAGACCCTTCTGAATAACCAACTCAAATCTCATTGATAGTCTCTCCCGACTCTCTTACTGTCCTGTAGCAGCTACAGCAGAAGAACATTCAAGGTACACCAGAATGATTGATCATTGAAGAACCTTCCTGTAGCTGCTGATAGATCTTTATTTTCTAGAAAAGAAAACCAATGTAATTTGGGCCAGATCATCTGCTTCTTTACTCTGCAGTTGGGCTGCTGAGCTGTCAGCATTTTTACGTCATTACTTACAGTCACATACTTTTTTCTTAGAGTCCACGGTAAAATCTTTCAAGATTAAATGGGGGTTAGATGCACGAAAAATGCACTTTGAAGCTTTGTTTCTAAAATGCCATTGAGTTTCTTTGTTGGTGCATTTCAGATGTATGATAACATAGCCTCCCTGAGGTTTCAGGATGGTGATGGTGATAAGAAAATTGCAACAGCCATGATATCAGCTGAGGGGGAGGTGATGGAGTTCCGTCAGGCTGTAGGTGCAGAAGGCAGAGTGGAGACTTGGATGACAGCAGTGCTGGAAGAAATGAGACGAACGAACAGACTCCTTACTAAGGAAGCTATTTTTCGATACTGTGAAGACAGAAGCAGGTGAAACAATCAGTGTCAGAGATAACATAAACACCTTATATGTTATTATGAGCCTGTAACAATACGGAAAAATAAAGACTTAATTTTTTCATTTTTACACAATTTAACCTGTATTTCTATATGTGGAAGGATATGAATACATGCATATGCAGTGTTTTAACTGACCAGAAAAAATTGTGTAATCTATCATATGTAATTTCCTAAGTCTTGAGTTTTTATTTTTACTGCTGTGTGCACGTATGTTTGGCTTACTATGAATTCTGCTTTGCGATCTTTATACATGGAATAGGCAGCTTTTCTGTCAGAGTATTTCCTAGGCTTTTTTTTTGGAATACTTTTGAATACAGCATACCTTGATAGGTTTCTGTACATCTCTGGAAACTTTGGCTCATGTTGTAGTTGTTGCAGAATTAGGAGGAGTGTCTTTTTGTTTTCTTTTACTTTTTTTTGCCTTTTTTCCGTTCTGATCAGTTAGAACAAACAGTTACTCAGCCTCCCTCACTATGTATTTCCCGTAGAGTCGATTGGATGTTACTATTCCAAGGCATGATGGTGCTGGCTGCTAATCAGGTGTGGTGGACTTGGGAGGTAGAAGACGTCTTTCGGAAAGTGAAGAAGGGAGAAAAGCAGGCAATGAAGCTTTATGCTAAAAAAATGCATAAGCAGATTGATGAGTTGGTCACCCGCATTACAATGCCTTTGAGCAAAAATGACAGGAAAAAATACAACACTGTTCTAATTATTGATGTTCACGCCAGAGACATTGTTGATACATTCGTAAGAGACAGGTAAACCCCACCTGGCAATCTATTGTAAAAATACAAATTGCATAAATTGTATTTCCATCCTTTTACCTCACGTAAGCAAGTCTCTCTTGTGTAGCATTCTGCAGGCTCAGGAGTTTGAATGGGAAAGCCAGCTGCGTTTTTACTGGGACCGAGAGCCAGATGAGCTCAACGTGCGGCAGTGCACGGGCACGTTTTCCTATGGGTATGAGTATATGGGTCTGAATGGACGTCTTGTGATCACCCCGCTTACGGATCGTATTTATCTGACACTCACACAGGTACACATTCAAGGAGATTTTTACTAACAAACCCTTTAAAAATAGACTTCCAGGCCATCACAGTTGTTTTATTGCCACTTTCTGTTATCTCCTAGATGCCAATGTGAAGGCTAATATGTTTGAAAACAATTGTGATGTCCTTCTGACCTGATTGCATCAAAGACAATCAGAATGCATTCACAGATAAAATCTAAGGCTTTTTGTACCCAAGGGTTCGTTTGTGATTTTGCTACCAACCTAATATAAGTGTAACCCAAACTTTGCTTTGCTTTTTGCGCTGTCTCCAAAGGCTTTATCCATGTTTTTGGGAGGAGCACCAGCAGGGCCAGCAGGTACAGGGAAAACGGAAACAACCAAGGATCTGGCCAAAGCACTGGGCTTGCTGTGTGTAGTGACAAACTGCGGAGAAGGCATGGATTTCAAAGTAAGGGTTAAAGATTTGTGTTCTCTGGTAGAGTGCTGGTTAGTACTCTTTTTCAAAGCCCACAATAAGGACATATTCTGAACTTCTGAATGTGTACCTGCCTCAGTGATACCATCCTGATTGATAATGGAAAAAACAGTAAAAAAATGTCTGTTTTGAATAAATTCTTGAAGGAATTTCAGATCCTTTCAAGCAGGGGAGCAGTGACTAGATAATATGTGTTTAAGCTCCTCTTAGGCAATCTGCACTTGCCAAGTAATTATTGCAAGATGTTATGACAGATTGCTAGCTCTTGCATATGGAAAAATCCAGAGGTTTTACTCAATTACTAAGAATTTTAGCATACTCCAGAATTTGCTGATGCTGAATGTTTTATATATTCATTGATGAGATGTTTTTCTTGTTGTTCTTATTAGGCAGTTGGTAAAATTTTCTCTGGTCTCGCCCAGTGTGGAGCATGGGGCTGCTTTGATGAATTCAATCGTATTGATGCTTCCGTGCTTTCAGTCATTTCTTCTCAGATTCAGACTATTCGAAATGCTTTAATGAATCAGTTGAAAACATTTCAGGTAAAAATTAAAAAAGAAGAGTAATTGTGAAGGCTGATCTTGTTTTTGTGGCCAAGATTCAGAGTTAGATCCCTATCGTTAGATGATGCTTCTGTGATTCATTTATGCTGAAGATTTCAAACTCTCGGTTTCAGAGATGTTAAACCCATGCTCATTTCCTAATCCTTTTCTACATTCTTCCTTTGTGAAGTGGAATAAAAGTAAACTAAATAGGATAATAATAACTAAATGGTGTAACAGCATGGCAGTAGTTAAGGAGAGGTGTAACTGAACTTGATGTGGGTTTTAAGGCTTTATTTACTCGTGTTTGTTGAAATTCAAAACCCTCAGACAGAAAATTTGTTGGAGAAGTGTGAAACGTCTTGATGATTTGTGTCTTATATGCAAGATACATTCATCTTACTATTTGTATCTGGATGACTAATTAAAGTTAAATATTTTAACATGTTGTCCTAAGTAGGTGTCCCAGTATTACTGGTTTTCTCTTTGAGAAAATAGCTACTTTTTTCAATTCCACGCACACGTTGTTCTAATGTTTTCTTATGCCTTTAGTTTGAAGGACAGGAAATTACACTTGACAGCCGAATGGGCATTTTTATTACAATGAATCCTGGCTATGCTGGACGGACTGAGCTCCCTGAGTCTGTAAAAGCTTTGTTCAGGCCGGTGGTTGTTATTGTACCAGATCTTCAGCAAATCTGCGAAATCATGCTCTTTTCTGAAGGGTTCCTTATGGCAAAGGTAAGAAAATGTTATTGCTGCCCATACCCATGTACACACCCATGTATGCGTGGCCAGTGATTAGTTGCAACTTACACATTTGTGATTCTCTAACTTAAATCTCAAACAGAAGCTTGCCAAAAAGATGACAGTGCTATACAAGCTGGCAAAGGAACAACTTTCTAAACAACATCATTATGATTTTGGACTGCGAGCCCTTAAGTCAGTGTTGGTGGTGGCTGGAGAACTGAAAAGAGGATCAGCAGACCTCAGTGAGGTAGATCTGGTACTTAGTTACCCTGGGCAGATCGTCTTTTTCATTAGGAAGAGGGAGTGTTTACACATCTGCTGTAGTTTGTCTGTGCTGGAATTAGGAGCACTGGTTTTGTTTGTCTTATTATTTCACTTTGTTCTTACTGAGTTTTATCATGTGCTCTGCCAGCAAGTTACTTTCAGAACTCAAGTCAAAGTAGGGAAATCTGTAGAAAATGAAGTATTTTAAGTTCTGTCCAGGATGCAAATAGTCAGATGAATGTCTCTGGATGAAGAACGAAAGCTGGCTTTTAAACAGTGAGTGCTGGAGTCATGCAGTTGTTAATTGTGTAGCTCAAATAGTATACTTATATATGAAAAATTTTCAATATTACATTGTTTTTTATGGCTTTCTTTTACATGTGTTTTTTATTTTTATATATATGTTTGTGATACCCAGTTGCCTGGGAAATTCTTTTTAAAATTTCAACTTAAAAACTTGGAGACGCTGAAGGAAACTCTTATGAAGTTACGTACAGATGCACTTTGCGGGTTGGCAGGAAGTTGGGGTATAAATGATGCTCTCAAGGGGATTACAGAACTTGGGTATGTTTGTAAAACAGTTTGTTGTTTTAACATCAAAATAGGGAAGCCGTGGTGGGGGCCACTCCAGCCATTTGGCATTTGGTTAATATGGTAGAAAAAGGCAGTGTGTTATTCTTAGCTATTGGTCTGCTTAATCCTTATAAAAAACTTTGTTTCCACTAGTAACTGATGCCAAGAAAACATTCTCAAAGCTGTCCTGAAGTGATAAGACAATAGTTTTTAGAGGTGTTCGAAGTTACTGCGTTTAAGATAATTGGTTAGCTGTGTGGTAAAGACTGATTCTGCTATGTTTTGTCTAGGAACTTGTATTGATGAGAGCTCTACGAGATATGAATCTTCCTAAATTTGTGTTTGAAGATGTACCTCTCTTCCTTGGCCTAATCTCTGACCTGTTTCCTGGCCTGGATTGCCCTCGAGTCCGCTATCCCAACTTTAACGATGCTGTAGAACAAGTGCTGAAAGAAGGGGGTTATGTTGTTTTACCAGACCAGGTATGAAAAAAGTTAATTGCTTATGTTTTTATTGTAGACATTAGGCTGGATATGCATTCCTGTGCTCTGGAGTGACTTGAGGAAAGCTCAGCTGATATAGACCAGCTGCTGGTCTTGTCTATGGAAGAATTATGGACAGCAGGCTGTTGAATCAATATTTATTTTTCAGGTGGATAAAGTAGTTCAGATGTATGAGACAATGTTAACTCGGCATACTACAATGGTAGTTGGACCTACTGGAGGTGGCAAGTCAGTTGTCATTAATGCTTTGTGCCAGGCCCAAAACAAGTGAGTGTAGAATTTGATCCATGGAAATCAGGTTGTAAAATGGCATAGGCTCTGTTATTCAGCCCTATGTAGTCATGACAAGATCAATAGCTGATCATAACATTTGTGTGGGTTAATATGAGATGGTATTGTGCCATCTTAATATTGGTTTTCTTGCTGTATCTCTAGGCTGGGATTATTGACAAAGCTTTACACGCTGAACCCTAAAGCTATGAGTGTGATTGAGCTGTATGGGATTCTTGACCCTACCACACGAGACTGGACAGATGGAGTCCTGTCAAACATTTTTCGGGATATCAACAGACCTACTGATAAGAAAGAGCGAAGGTAGACAGCTAGAAATCATTGTCAGGATTTTTTGATACTGAGTTTTGCATCAATATTTTATTTTGTTTTATTTTAAATGTTTGATACTGGACTGCTAGAAAAAAAGAAAGCAAAAAGCTGAATAAATCAGAAGCGTCTAGAGGTTTTTCTGTCTTCTGTGAGTTTCCAGCCTCAGAGAGATGGGTGGAAACTATGCAATTATTAACAATGAATGGGAGGCTTCAAAACACGTGGGCTGACACTGACACCTTTGATGGCACATCGGAATTCTGAACTATGTTAGTAAAATCAGAGACTCCTCAGTACCCCTTGGCTCCTGTATCCACAGGTACATTCTGTTTGATGGAGATGTGGATGCTCTCTGGGTTGAAAACATGAATTCTGTCATGGATGACAACAAGTTATTGACCCTGGCAAATGGGGAGCGCATTAGGCTTCAGGCGCACTGCGCTTTGTTGTTTGAGGTAAGTAATGACTGTACCATTTAATACGTGGGAAGGGTTAGATACAGATGGGTCTATAAAGCCCAAAAAGCAATTACAATGGCTGTTCTTTGTGTAAGTGGGTGATTATTATCTTGCATGATTATTTTATAGGTTGGTGACTTACAGTATGCATCTCCTGCCACGGTATCCCGCTGTGGAATGGTCTTTGTAGATCCTAAAAATCTGAAATACAAACCCTACTGGCAGAAGTGGGTCCAAGAAAGAGAAAATGAGGTGGGATTTTTTTTTTACTTGTTCAGAGAATATCTGTATTAAATATTGAACAACTGACGACTGTAAAAAAACAACTTTGTAAAGGCAGCCTGATTTTCTGACAACTCTAATCACTAGGGCTGCAGCAGAGGGCTAAAGAGAGTTCATAGATTTTATAACTTGTGGTTATTTCTGGGAAGTGAAGAACCAAGAAATCAGTTTACCTGATACCAGGAGACTTAACAGTGAGATTGCTTAGCTCCTTGTTTGTTACATCTAGATTAAAAACTCAAGTCCTCAGGGATCTCAAGTAAGACAGCTTAGTTGCTAGGACCTGATGAATGCTGAAAACCCAGACCATACAACAGTGTCACATTTCTTCATGTGACTGTACCCTCTCTTTGGTAGAAGTGATTCCTGCAAGAGCAATTGTACTTGGTCAGGCAGGGAAGTTTTGCTGTCAAAAATCAGCTGTCAAGTTTCCATGTGCTGAATTATTGTCCTTTTTGTTCCTCAGCAAGAGAGAAATGACTTGAACTATCTCTTTGAAAAATATGTGCCCTACCTTATTGATCTGATTGTAGAGGGAGTTGTGGATGGCAGAAATGAAGGAAGGCTGAAGACCATTGTTCCTCAAACAGATTTAAATATGGTAAGGAATAAAGAGCAAAGGTTGAAAAAGTTGAATAAGAAGTGGAACAATGGAGAGAGTAAAAACCTCCCAAAGAAAGCACAGAAGTAGAGTCCATGCTGAAATGCCAGTTTACTAGTGATAAGCACCAAGAGATAAAAGAAACAGTCAGTTCCTGAGACGGTTCTTCTTCTGTCATTGATGTTCATATCAGTAGATACGCCTGTAAAGACAAAAGATCAGCAAACACTCAAAGAGCTGAAAACATACTGAGTTTATTTACAGTTTTGTCTTGTTTTGCAACAGGTGGTGCAATTGACTGTGATGCTGAAAGCTCTACTTACAGTTCAGCCTTATGATCCTGATGTTCTGGAGTGTTTTTTCTTGGAAGCCTTATATTCCTCCTTGGGTGCTGCTCTTCTTGATGCTGGAAGAATTAAATTTGATGAAAATGTTAAACGTATTTCCTGCATGTCTACCGTTCATGATGATAACACCCTGGCTAAACCAGGGGAGCTGCCAGGTTGGATTTTGTCATAATTTAGTCTGAATCCCATTGATTATATTAGGAAAGTGTTAGTTTCCATGAAGGCAGAATATCATTCTTCCTTCCAGCTATCTGTACTGGCTGTAAAAAAACACATAGTGATAACTGATGATAGATGACTCTCAGCTATTGGTCTGTCCTCACAGAACACTCTTCTGTGCCAAGCTGAAGAGGTGAACAGTGAAAGGAAAAATAAAATGTGAAAGGAAAGCCAGTGAAGGTGCTTTAAAAGTGATAGTATGATCCAGATGCTGGACTGGAAGACTTTTGGTTGATGTCTTATTGGGTTAAATGATGAGTAAACAGAATGCAGTTGCCCAGCTTGGTCCGGAATCTTACCCTTAACTTTCACCTCAAACAGATTATTTTCTTACGAAATATTTCAGTGTCCTAGAAAACAGTTGCTTAATGATTTGCAGGTCAGCTGCCAACTTTGTATGACTTTCATTTTGATGAACTGAAAAAAAAGTGGGTACCTTGGATGAAACTTGTTCCTGAATATGTTCATAAGCCTGAAGTGAAATTTCTTGACATCCTAGGTGAGTGTAAGATAAAATACAGTGATGATATGCCTTTAGTTTATAATGTGTCACCAGTGAGTGCGTGGTACAACATGAGACATCCTCTTTCTGTACTGAAGGTCATCTACTCACGTACAGTTTCTTGTGGTGGCACAAACAATTTCTTCAATGTTCTTGTCATAGTATCTCAGCAGAAATAGATTTGATATTTCAGCACTGTGTAATAAAGAAATGAAAAGGATGAAAAGGTTGTTTCAGTTAATAGGAGATTATAATCCCTTTTACAAACCAGAATAGCAGGAGTCACAGTCTGCATTACCAGAAACTCTGTGAAAAATGTCAGCTGCGTGTTTCAGGCAGTTGGTAGGTAAAACTTTTAAGGCTGTTACTGGTTGTTACTTCAGGCCTTGTATAGTTGTGATAGGTGCTTTTCACAGTTAATGACAAATTAATCCAGGTTACTTTATTGCAAATACTTCAGCAGTCACAGGTTAACTTCACTGACACAAGTAATACTTATATGATCTCTGACATTGCTCCTAATGGCAGGCTATTCATGTAGAACAAAATTCATCTCTGTAGAGTTCTGGGAAAATGCTTATGATCCAAATAAATCCTGATTATATCCTTGAAATAGGGATTAAATGGATCTTAACTAGTCCATGACCCTCCTATATGGAAGAAAATGTCTTTTTTAAATATATCTATAGGAGGAAATATGCCAATAGTAAAAACTGAAAGGAGATAGTTGAGTAATTAACATTTTCTTTTAACATTGTTAGTGAGTTGGTATTTCAGATTATGTCTTTCTGCAACTGCATGTTAATACCTTGAGCATCTGATCCAGCACTGTTCTATAAATATAAATCCCCTCACTGTACTGCATTTTAATTTGACCTGCTATTGTATTCATGATCTTTTTCAGTGCCTACAGTGGATACAACACGCACTACTTGGTTACTAGAAAAGATGGTAAAAGTCAAACACCCAGTTATACTTGTAGGTGAATCGGGTACATCTAAAACAGCAACTACACAAAACTTCCTAAGCAGTCTGAACAAAGACTTTAATGTATGTATGAGACACTTTGCCTTATTCTTCAAAGCTGCATTTTTGTCCTTTGTCCTTGTGTTAAATTTGTGTTTTAAAGGCTGAGTCTGTGGGTACCGTTACTGACTTTGGTAACGTAACTGTAAATTCAGACCCAGAGTGTTTGAATGATTTGAGAATCCTTCAGGATCAAAGGCATTTTGTTCTGTTCTACCATGTACAGATTCAATTTTATAAAGTAAATATATGTTATTGAAGTGCTAAGAATGGGATTACTTTTCTTTGTTGTCTGCAATTCAAGGGAATAAATGAACCAGAGAAGTGTTTCCTGGATGTCTGACAGTGTTTTTGAATGATGTAGTTAAAAAAAAAAACAGGTAAAAATCCATTCTTATCCATTTACTCCCCTTTGCAGCTGCTGCTAGTAATTAACTTCTCTTCTCGTACAACATCAATGGACATTCAGAGAAACCTAGAGACAAATGTAGAGAAACGAACTAAAGATACATATGGCCCTCCTATGGGAAAACGTCTCATTGTTTTCATGGATGATATGAACATGCCAAGGGTAAGCTGCCAATAGTTTGCACGGTAGTATGGAAACATTTTGGGGTGGCACTTGTGTGGTTCCTTCATACACAGATTCAATGAATCACAAGTCAAGGAGATTCATAGTAAGTCCATGATAGATTTCAGCTTAGGATCTTTAGAAGAGTTTGTCTTGTGTGCAGCAGGGAGTGTTTCCATCTGTTACAATATTTGTCCTATATATAAGTGAAACCCTGTTGGATCATTTCTTTCTGCTGTTTAAGTCATGTCTCTATGGCCTGATCCTGGTTGCAGGTTGTGTGCTATAGAAACCATCCCTTCCTTTTTACACATAGGGCAAAAGAGTATGTGTGCATTTAGTTTATCTCAGAGAAGAGGCACTTTTCCCATAGGAGACGTTGGAATGAATGTTCACAATCTGTGCTAGAGCTTTACAGACTGACACTTAGTCTTTGTAATGTTCTTCTGAGTACGGAGCACTGTATTTCCACATTTACAGCAGTAAGTGGCATGCTGATGTACTGTGCTCTAAAGAGCTTGACTCTTTTGTGTTACAAAGGTTGACGAGTATGGCACACAGCAACCCATTGCTTTGTTAAAGCTGCTGCTAGAAAAAGGTTTCTTGTACGACCGTGGTAAGGAGATGAACTGTAAACTTCTTCGAGACCTGGATTTTATTGCTGCCATGGGGAAGGCTGGAGGAGGTCGGAATGAAGTTGACCCTCGATTCATCTCACTCTTCAGTGTTTTTAACATACCTTTTCCTTCTGAGCAATCACTGAAGTTGATCTATGCCTCCATCCTGAAAGGCCACACTGCGGTAATTTCACTAGTTTTAAAGGATTGTTCAAAAGGTTTATTGTTTTTAAATAGATATTTATTTCTGTGTTATCACAAGAATTGAAACCTTCTGATACCAGGGGTGGGGTTTTTTTGTGTTTTTTTTTTTTTTCTTGTTTAGAACCTCATGCAAACCTTTCCCTTCCTCTTATCTTTCTCAGGAGATGAGTTCACATTGTTTTCATAAATTCTTGAGTAATATGTACGCTTTCAAGTTGGCAGATACTTTATAAAACTGGTGCTTTTCATAGGTTGAAACCTGTGAACCATTTGGTTGTGGTTCCTGTAACCAAATGCACAAAAGTCAGCAAACTCTTTCCTGAATGACAGTGAAAAATGTAATATAGTGCAATAGACTGCATTTCTAGCAAGTAAACTGCAACATTATATAAGAAAAGAGCAGTTTATTTTTTCTGTTATGGAAGTTCTGCAGAAATCCCAGTCATGGAGTTTGTAATTTTCAGTACAGTGCAGGTTTGGGAGTGAAAGTGTGTCCTGCCCAAAATATTTAACTGCAGAATGTTCATATTACTCAGGAATAAGAATTTCTGAAAATGTTTGCCCTCAGTTATTTGAATTATGCCAAGCAGGGTTAAAAACTGGAAAGTGGATTATGTTTAAATAGCATTGACTTCTCTCTGGGCAGTCTCATGAAAACACTTTTTCTTCCTCATGTTTTCAGATGTTTAATGAATCTGTATCTGCCATCTCTGACAAGATTACTGACTGTACTTTGGAGCTTTATAAAAGGATTATTCATGACCTACCCCCTACTCCTTCCAAATTCCATTACATTTTTAACCTGCGGGATCTCTCCAGGGTGTATAATGGACTTATTCTTACAACTCCTGAGAGGTAAGAATAGAAAAATTGCCTCCAGTGATCCTACACTTGTCCTAGACACATTATATTGGATGAACCTGGGTGGAGATGAGGTAATTCTCCCAGATATCCAGTGACAAGATGCGTAGGAACAGTTCAAGACTGTACTAGGGGAGGTTTAAAATGGACATTAGGAAGCATTTCTTTACCAAGAGCATTGTCAAACACAGGAACAGCTTCCTACAGAGGTGGTTAATGCACCAAACCTGGCAGTGTTTAAGAAGTGTTTGGACAATGCTCTTAATAACATGCTTTAACTTGATCAGCCCTGAATTGGTCAGGCAGTTGGACTAGGTGATTGTTGTAAGTCACTTCCAACTGAAATATCCTATCCTATCCTATCCTATCCTATCCTATCCTATCCTATCCTATCCTATCCATGATGACAAATGCTGATGCGTTAGCCTTTCTTAAACAAGATATCCAGAGGTAAAAAAGCAAATAAATTAGTTTTTTGTCCTTATGACAAGAACACAACCAAAACCAGTTAAAAAAAGTCAATCCAGACTTGGTCAGTGTTATTAACCATATGGCCTCAGGAATCACGTCAGCTCATTTGGTGCAGTCTGATATTTCAATGTTAATGTAGGTTTCCAACAGTGACCCAGATGGTGAGAGTTTGGAGAAATGAGTGCCTGAGGGTTTTCCATGACAGGCTGATTAATGAAGCAGACAAAGCATTGGTGAGTAATTTCTTTCAGTTTTTAGTAGTCACTGACTATTACTATGGCAACTAATTTGCAACAGCAGCATTACCAATTGTTGCACTCGGGTCTTGCAGTCAGACTGCAGACTTGTCTAACCACCCTGCTCCATAAATTTAAAACATGGCCCATGCAGTTTTCTCTTCTAAAATAAAGTGAACTATGGTAGACTAAGTGAGCAGATCTGTTGAAGAAATGGAAAGTGTCACTTGGTTTTCCTTGCCTGTCTAGGAAAATTGATTGGCAGTGTTTTTTTTTAACAACCTTGTCCTTCCTTGTCTTAAACGTCTGCAGTCCATTGGTTTGAATGTTTCTTGAACTGCCTAAAAGATCATTTCAGATCATACATAGCAGCACACAATTGGAGGCTGCGGTCTGTCTTGTGACATAAGTATTGCATAGAAATCAGTCAATATTTGAGCAAGAATCTGCATTATCACCCTTCTGAGTGTTACTGGATTCAGAATCATCTGCTTCGTTGTGTTTCCTGACTCATTTTGTATACTTGAAGGTACAAGGTCATATAAAAAACCTGATTGAAGAGAATTTTGTAGATGACTTGGAGCATGCCATGAGGGATCCTATTCTTTTTGGAGATTTTAGAATGGCACTGAATGAAGGCGAACCTCGTATTTACGAAGATATCCAAGACTATTATGCAGCCAAAGCTCTCTTTCAGGTAATGTGCATCGGCTTGGAACCGTGCCTGATTCTGTTTCTGTGCCTGAAGAATAGGCAGAAGCCTGCCTCACACTGTAGGAAATCTGTTCTCTTTTTGTGTACACATAGAATTTTATGTACACTTATTATCCAAATAATGTTTTCTATTTGGGATCTGCAGTAACGAAAACAGGATCAGCTACAGGCTTGACAGTCTTCTCCAGCAGTTCATTTTCCTTGAGGAAGCAGAAAGGAATATGGCTGCTACATGGGTTGTTATTTTATTAATGTTATTCATTTTTCCTTGGTCTCCTAGTAACATTCTGTCTACCTTTTCATGCAGGAGATTTTGGAGGAATATAATGAATTTAATATTAAAATGAATCTGGTTCTCTTTGATGATGCTTTGGAGCACTTAATCCATGTACATCGCATCATACGGATGGATCGTGGGAATGCCCTGCTCATAGGAGTGGGAGGCTCAGGAAAGCAGTCTCTAACAAGACTGGCTGCCTATACAGCTGGATGTGAGGTTAGTGACCCCGCACCTTTGCGGTGGAAGAAGACAAGGAAAAGCAATATTATGATCAGGATTAAAGTAACAGGGTGAGGGGAAGTCAGTCAGTCAAGAGAAGATTGGGCAGGCATCTCTTCCCTGTGGAGAGAAAAACAGGGGATATGATTGCCAGGAAGTCTTGAGATGATGACTGTGGGTGATCTAGGCAGGAAGATGTCAGTGCCTAAAGCTGGGGTTTGGCACTGGGACAGAAAACAAGGATGGGTTTGAGGATGAACAACTAATATTTCCTAACTGCTGCTCTTGCTACTCGACTGTATTACAGCAGCACTCCAGTGCTGCTTGAGAAGCCTTGTTGTGATTGATACTGCAGTATTTCAGGTGGGAAATGTTCCTCTCTCACAGAGACTTTCAGTCTCTTACAGAGACTGTTGGCTTGGAAGGGAAGAACAAAAAAGGAGGATGAACACAAAGCAATTTTGAAAATGCATTCCTGCAGGGCTGTACAAACATAATTTTAAAAAAGAATGTAACACATGATTTTTTTTATGCTTACACATTTACTGATGATAGGTACCAAACTGAATCCTTTGATCCAGTTTAATTGAGGTTTAGAGTTACCATCATGTCTTGAGTTCACCTATGTCTTCTCAGTATATGTTTGCATCCTTAGGTATTTGAGATCGTCTTGAGTCGAGGATATGGAGAAAATAATTTCCGAGACGATTTGAAGAATTTGTACCAGAAGTTGGGTATTGAGAACAAGTCCATGGTCTTCTTGTTTACAGATGCCCATGTAGCAGAAGAGAGTTTTCTGGAGCTCATCAACAACATGTTAACTTCAGGTGACACAGGCAGCCTCAGTTACTCCTGATCAGTGTCTACTTGTGACTCATAATCTCAAATGTGCCTTTGATCTCACTATTACTGTTTCACCCTGTGCTCTCTGCTGCTTTAGTTAGTTACACCTTTCAGTACTACCTGAAATGATCTTGGCCTTAATAATGGCATTTTGTCATCTTCTTAGAGTCTGGGAAGGCTATAGAAGTAATTCATGCTCATCATAGTGTTGCAGGAGTCTCAGATTTCTTCTGAGACTGAGGTGTAACTTCAGCTGCATTAAGCTACGAACTCACCTCACCTTCTGTCCCATTGGCTTTTGAATAGCATTCACATGAACTGCAGCAACTGCTTACATATTTCTTACTTACTTTAGTATCTTTTAGTGTATGCAGCAGCTGAAATGAGCAGCAGCTGGCACTGTGTGACCACTCTCTCTGTAGAAATTTCTACACAGTCCTATTTGAAAACAGATGTGTGAAATCTTAGTCCTTTCCTTAGTATAGTTTTCCCTGTTCCTGTTCTGCTTATGTCTGTCATTAAGTGGCTTATGCAATATTAGTCACGTGATTGAGAGAATGATTTGTAGAGACTAATGAAGATTTTATTTGCAGAGTTAAAAGCACTTTATGTTCTTGTGACATTTTGTATATATTACTGAAGCCCAAACAACAATGAATTAATTATACTTTAAAATCCCCTTGCATCATCCTAAGTACTCTCTTTCCATTTTCCATGGGTGCAGGAGGAGAAGCATAAGAGAGATTCATTCAAGACTACCCAGAATAATTTTTGCAGAACTAGGTTTAAAATTGGTGACTCTGGTTTCTCATCTGCCCTGTCCCCAGCCATGTGGCTTTCTCTTACTGGTTGTTCTCACTACCATTCTTCTGTCCTTATGTTACAGGAATGGTGCCAGCCCTTTTTGCAGATGATGAAAAAGACAGCATTCTAAATCAGATTGGAGGTGAAGCTGCTAAAGCTGGTATGAACCCAGCTAAAGAGAGCGTCTGGCAATATTTTGTAAACAAATGTGCAAACAACCTTCATATTGTCCTGGGAATGTCTCCAGTTGGGGATGATCTGAGAACGTGGTGCAGAAATTTCCCAGGTATCAATTGTTTACACTGCTTAGTCCCTTCCTTGTGAAATACAGGCTTGCAGGAGAGAAGGAAGTCTCCAGTGGACACTCAGAGATGTCTGACAGCTGAAGCAAAGCACTGCAGGATTCTTGATTAAGGATTTGCAGTGCATGATTTTTTTTCCAGTTAATTACCACATATTGATGGGCTTTATTGATTATCATTTACCAGATCAGTTCATTTTCCGGCTGAGCAGTTAGAAATCAATTAGTTATCCTCATTGGACTGGAAATATATAGCCCATGTCTGCACCCTCTCTTCTGTAGTTTACAGAAGAATACATGGTATTAAATCATTATGAAACTAGGATGGTGGCAAGAGAAACATTTTTGTATCTGAAGACAAGAAAGGGCATAGTGAAAGCAAAAATGCCTGAACCTGGTGGATGCTGCGCTTCATCAGGTGGTTGTAAGGAGCCCTGGGAGAATGAAGAGACACATGAAAGATGGATATGGGTGGGAAACCTAATTCAAGCTTTAAAATACCTTGTTGCAGCTCTTGAATGAAACCTAAAGAATAGTACAATGGGGTTAGCAGGACACCAGTGCAAAGCTGATTCTTTACTATCAAAATGGAAGTGTTGACTTTGTGGTAAATATCGTTGCTAAGCAGGAGTTAGATAAGAGATCCTGCAGATTCTTGATGCAAATAAAGTTAAACATGGGACTGCTTGGCAGATTAGAATCTAGTTTTACCAAGGAATTTTTCAGATAACACTATCCTTTTACTTTAAGGTCTTGTCAACAACACTGGTATTGACTGGTTCTTACCATGGCCCCGCCAGGCCTTGTATGCAGTTGCACAATCCTTTGTTGGTACGTAAAATGTCAGTATTTTAACCCATTCACCCTTGGGATAGCCTAAGAAATAGATTATTTACTTTGCAGTCATTGTAGATTTTGTAATTTGATTTCCCATTGTGTTTGTGTCTAAATGAGTGATGCGAAATTCCAGTCAAAAAATGGTTTTAGAGGGAAGTTTCTTACTCAAATAGATTAAAAAGATTGCTAAAATTCAAGTTCCCAACTCTGCAGACAATGTGGCCTACCTACCAGGAGGTTCAGGTTCTCTTCTGACTCTTCCTTGATTTTGCTTTTTGCCCCGTAAAAGACTGGTTTTGTGCCTGACTTAAATGTACATAAGAAAGATGGTAATTGATAGACTCTTAAAAAAAAACCCAAACCTTTGAATTTTTTTCTTTTTTTCTGCCCAATTTTAGGAAAAAACACACGCATCCCATCAGAGAACTCCAAGTCAGTGATTGAGCATATGGTCATGGTACATGAATCTGTAGGTGACTTCAGCAAGAGATTTCTGCAGAAGCTGAGACGCAGCAACCATGTCACACCAAAGAACTACCTTGATTTTATCCATACTTATGCAAGATTGCTGGAGGAGAAAAATGAGTTCATTTTAGGTAAGGCTGTGCAGGTGTTTTAGATTTAAATATATATTGCTTTTTAAATTGTGGTGAGCATTCCATACCCACATTATACAAAACTAACTTTATCTGTATTATCTCAAATGCTGTGCTGGCACCTGGTTTTGACATTGGACCAGTATCTTGGCCACATGTGAATGTTCGGACTCTGTCAAACAATGGACTCTCACATTCTTTTGTGCATCAACCTGAGCCAGAATCTCCAAACCAGACACTGCTTGGAGAAGAGTCTGATTAAATCTAGTACCAGCGTAGCCCAGCTCAAGGTTTGACATTCTTCCTCAAGCAGAAAGTCTCACTCATACTTCAGTGATCACTGAAATATGTGAAGAGGATAAAACATGAACGGTGTAATATGGAAAGCAAGTTGTGGCACAGGGTTGCTATGAGGCAGCTCAAGTGATGTTAGCACCATCTTGAGTGGAAGGCTTAGGAAAGGAAAAGTCTCTCAGAGTCATTTTCCTTTCATAACCGAGGTTGCTTTGCTGGAAAGTGCACCTGTAAACATATTTACGTTCTGTGAGATTGTCTATTGCTGTGTGATAGGTCATAATCAATGAATTACTAACATTTCTCCCTTTTCTTCTATCTAGCACAATGTAAACGGCTGGATGGGGGCTTAGTTAAACTGAAAGAAGCTAGTGTACAGCTGGTTGAGCTGAACAAGAAACTTGCTGAGCAAAGGATTGTGTTAGCAGAAAAAGCAGCTGCTTGTGAAGCTTTGTTACAAGAGATTTCAACAAACACAGAAGTGGGTAGGTAGTTTACAGGTTAAGCAAGCCTCATGTAGTCTGTGTTGTGCTGGGTTGACCCCAACTCAACCCCCTGAGAGCTCCAGCTGCTTCTAGAGGTAACCCTCTTGTTCTGTCTATGCTGATCTAGTGTCATGCTGGAAGAGTGAGTCTCCTGTCTTGCATAGATTGCCATATATTTGGCTTACGGTACTTTACACAATTCAATACTATGTTCTTCTGCCCTTGTCTTCCCTTTCCAAGGTGTGGGATATAATGTGGGAAAGAAGCATTAGCAAGAAAGGGACTTTGTGATTCAGAAAATCACTATTAGAGAAAAAAAAGAGGGAAGTATGGGAGGAAAAGAGATTATGTATGTTCTTGTGTGGAACACTAACAGTGTTCCTAACCTAGTGATGGAACTGTAAACATTGGCAAGCTAGAAATAAAAAAATACTCAGTTGATGGTAATTTCTGATTTTCAGCCAAGAGCACATATATATTGGTATATGTTCTGTATACAAATTTGAATAATCTGTTTATGATCCTGCCTTTACAATTCCTAGCTGAGGAGAAGAAGAAGCTGGCTGAAGAAAAAGCTGTGGAGATAGAGGAACAGAATAAGATCATTGCTACGGAGAAGGCGGCTGCCGAGGCAGCTTTGGCTGAAGTCATGCCTATTTTAGAAGCTGCCAAACTGGAGCTTCAGAAACTTGATAAGTCTGATGTTACAGAAATCAGGTGACTCATTTGGATGTGCTCTTGGAAATTCACTGAGACACCTTTTTTTGCAGGGTCTGAACCTTAGCCTCACCTTTCTCCCCTGCATAGTGTGTGGATAAAGGTCAGGACATCAGTTTGTCTGGGAGCAGAGATCACAATAGAATCTCCTGATTCTTAGCCTAGGACTTATCCTCAAGCTTGTTCTTCTTTGTTTGACGTCTTCCCCATAATCCTCTACCTTGTGTCTGATGCCCTGGGAACTGCTGTAGTTTTTTGCCTGAGCGGTGGCCATCCAAACTCCTTCGTTCCTCCTCTCTTTTTATTCTATGTGAATTCCAGTACCACATACCGGTTATTTTTCAGGGATGCTTTGATAGCATGAAAATATGTTTCTCCACTGAGTTAACTTCTTGCTGTGCTTTTATAGTAATTCTTGTGTTTGGGGACAGATATGAAAGCACATCCAGTCCTTGGCTCTCCCAGAAATTGCAACGGCTCTCCTTTCCCTGCCACACTTACTTAGTTTCCTTTCTCTCACAGATCTTTGGTTTCTTCCTGTACTGCTTCTCCCAAGGGACAGCTGTTTCACTGCCCTAGAGAAGAATATCATGGCTCAATATTTTAGGCCTTCCACTGTTGAAATCCTTTAGTATTTCATTGATCAGATTGTCTGAATACAAGAATAGGTTCTGAGCTTTTGACTAGTTAATAATTTATTTGGGTTATCTTTTTCACTTTGTGTAGGATGTCTTATGTACTAGCTCTTGTTGCATTGCAATGACTCTCTTAATGGGAGGTACCCATGCCTGGCATCGTGTTCTTTGTCTCCTCCTTTTCCTTCTCTACTGTTGTCTTCATCTGTTTTCTAGATCCTTTGCAAAGCCCCCTAAGCAGGTGCAAGTTGTTCTGGAGTGTGTTCTTATAATCAGAGGCTACAAAGAATTAAACTGGAAGACAGCCAAAGCAATGATGTCTGAGGCAAATTTCCTGCGATCCCTGATGGAGATAGATTTTGACGGAATTACTCATAGCCAAGTGAAATCTGTCCGAGGTAAATTACTCATCTGTATGCTTGGAATGAACGTAGGATTTTGTTAATGTGATTAGCAATGCCAGTGACAGTCCTTCCAGTGTTATTTGGGAGGGTGGGATTCACTTTGTGCAAAGGGACAGCACTGTCCTCAATGCTGCAGATGTTCCACTGTTGGGATGATGGGTTTTTCAGAGTTCAAAGACCTTCTGCTATGTGTTTCATCCAGTTTATACCTTAGCAAGGGTCTTACACACTCTGCTTTAGAGCAGGCAATAAACAAACAGGATACCTGAGCAGGCCTGCTGTCTGCTTTTAGCCACTTAGATTTGTGACCTCATCCATGTGGTGCCTATTAAAATGTGATATGCGCAGAGTGGAAAGAAGATAAGCTATACCTAAAGCTTATGGGCCAAACTTTGCACATCCCCAAACCAGGACAACTCCTGAATGCACTCCCTTCATGGAGAAAGAGCTTGAGAAATCACTAGTAATATTGTACTTGTGTTGTTATAGCCCAGTAGCTTCATCTTAAGGTCTGAGTCTCTTTAATATTCTGACTGATGTTTCATATTGTCTGTCCCAGCATTGCTTGATATTGCTGGTAGAGAAAGCTATTTCCCTAAGGATTTCTGCACTGTAATTCTATTCACTTGCAATATTTTTGTGTTTGCCCGTTTAGCTCTGTTAAAGAATCTTAATACTTCCTTCAATGAAATGGAACAGGTTAGCAGAGCAGGACTGGGAATGTTAAAGTTTGTTGATGCAGTGATGAGCTACTGTGATGTGGTTAGAGAAGTCAAGCCAAAGAGAGAAAAGGTAAAGTGTGTGGATTCAAACTCAGAGGGTCATGATCCTAATGAGAAAAATAATACTCAACAATTTTGTAGACTGCCCATTTCTTCTCTTTGAAGTGTTTAAAAAGACGTCTTTAGGAGAGCTATTGCAGCACAAGTGAGGCAGGTACTCAGTTATAAATTGCTGTGTTTGTTGTATCATGATGCTGGGATGTGGGTTCCCATCCTAGCCTGTGCTTGGAGGAGGAGAGAGGAACATGTTGAGTTGGAATTTTGTAATTTAACATGCTTAGAAAAACACCGTTTATGGCTGTTTGCTGAAAACAAACTTCTAAAGATACGGCATTTGCACAGAGCAGAGCTCAGTAGTACACAACATCCATGTCCCTTAAGCATAGACCTTTTTTTAGAATGACTGGAAAGTTAGCTGTATTGCCAAAAGAAATCTAATGTCCAACAGATGATGCTGGGAAACTTTCTTCAAGAAGAGGTTATTATATACAGCTGGCTACAGAAAGCACATTCACTAGATGATGAATCTGACTATTTTTGAGGTCTTAATATTGGTGTTATTAAGCAGAAAAACATCCTCTTCTGTCACAGAATGACAGTCCTGCTGACCTCCAGTGTCAGTGGGACTGCTCACGTGCTTTAATATTATGCCTTCTGGATACAAAGCTCTAGGAGATTTATCTGCTTTGGAACTGCAGTATGAGACCATGATGAATCTATTGGGGATGGGGAGAGGTGGGTGAGAAACAGTGCTAGTTATTTTGGCTTATGCTGTTTATTATCAGGACCCTTTGAAACATATAAAATAGCCGAATGAAATTTAAGAACTTAAGACTTCTTTCCAAAGCCCTTCTTTCCTTTCATACTCTTATATTTCCTTCATAATGTGATGTAGGTGGCTAGACTAGAACGGAACTATTACTTAAGTAAGCGGGAACTGGAAAAGATAAAGGCAGAGCTGACGGCAATTCAGCAGGAGCTTAAAGCTTTGGGGGACAAATATGAAGAGGCAATAAGAGAAAACAAACAGTTACAAGAAGAAGCAGAGATTATGCAGAGAAGATTAGAAGCTGCTGACAAGCTCATCTTTGGCTTGAGATCTGAAAACAAGAGGTAAGTCTAGATTCAAAGAGTAACGTTTTTGACATCAGGGGGTCACGTACCAGTTATAAAATCTATCAGATTGAGACATTTGTGGAAATGTCACTTCCTGTAATGTTTGTTTCTGAGAGAGAGCTAATACCTGTTCTAAGCTAATATCCATTAGCTCTTGAAAAATAATAACAATTTTTAATGTAGAAGAGAAAGCTGAACTCAGATTAGAAGGGAGAAGGTTCAGATCAAATTGGTGTCTGTGTCCATCGTAATAGTGAGAAAACTGATTGCAAATTTGGGGGTCTGTCTCAGCCTACATCTAAGGTAGCAGCAGCTAGAAATTCTGTACCTAAACCCCATCTACCTGGTAGAGACTGACCCAAGATTCCCTTATGATTCTGTCAGGTGGACAAAGGAATTAGAGGAGTATGAAATACGAAAGGTGAAGCTGCTTGGAGACTGTCTACTTTGTGCTGCCTTTCTGAGCTATGAAGGAGCGTTCAACTGGGAATTTCGTAATGAAATGATCTATCAAGTGTGGCAAGAAGATATCCTCTCACGAGAGATTCCTCTCAGCCAACCATTTAGCGTAGAAAGCCTCCTGACTAATGAGGTGGAGGTTAGCAGGTACGTCCAGTCAAGAAGCCCAGTGACTACTGAATGTGAAATCATGAACAGGGAGTCTGAATCTGTTGCGTAGAAGTAGCACTGTGGGTGGAGGTGCACAGCCTTGCCAGAGACAGCCCATTGTACTTTCATGTCTCAAAGGCAGCAAGGAGACAAATTATTTTCCTTCTGGTTAAAAGAGGTTGTTTTTATCACAGACCATTGTACTTTATACTGCAGGGACATTCACTGAAGCTGGACACATATAATATTAAAGGCATTATCTATAATATGTGCTCAGCCCAAAGCCCAACAAGAATGTTTTCATTGACTTTAATGAACTTGGAATTAAACCCATGCCCAGGTAGCCCATATGTCAACTGCAGGATTACTCACCAAAAACAAGTCAGTGTTTTAAGTGGTGTAGTTACAAATGACTCAGACAATGAGTCAGTTGGAGTTCTGACACACCATTCTCACAGTCACACGCACTATATGTTTCCTTGAGTGTCTAAATGGTGTGAATAATTTTACTGACAAATAAAATGTGCTGCCCTCCCATTGAGTTTTTATGCCAGCCTGCTATTTGATCCATTCCGTTCCCAGGTGGGTTTCCCAAGGGTTGCCTCCGGATGAGCTCTCTGTCCAGAATGGCATCCTGACAACGTATGCAAGCCGCTTCCCGCTCTGTATTGACCCACAACAACAGGCATTACACTGGATTAAGAAGAAAGAAAAAAAAAATAACTTGAGGGTAAAGATAGATGATCACTTATTGGTTATTTTAAAAGCTGCATAAGTATCTGTCACATTGAATGGGGAACCAATTATGCACTGTTAAATGTGCTGACTATTGTGTCTCTAAAAATAGACAGTGAATATCTGTGTTCACATGGCTTTCAATTCTTTGGGACTGAGGGCTTGTTTGGGATTTTGGCTAGCCTTAGTACATGAAGAAAAAGTATAACCAAAAGGCTGGTGTAGATTGTGTTTTATCTTAGCTCCAGGATGGAGTTTTCATGTAGGACAATTAACAGAGGCACACTTGGAACTGTGAAGAATAGTGCTCCAAATAGAAATGATTCTCAATTGATCAGAAGAAACCCAACAACTACTGTTTCGTACCACTGCAGTTTACATCATCTTTAAGAAAGATAAAAAGCAACAAAGAGCGACTTAGTTGTTGGCGACAATTAGTGCTGGCAACAATTGTAAAATAATAATGTTCAGCAAATTGAATATCAGTTCTCTTTTCATACCTTCCCATTATTCTCTTGCAGATGGCTTCCTTTAATGATCCAGATTTCCTTAAACAACTAGAACTGGCCATAAAGTATGGGACCCCTTTCTTGTTGCATGGTGTTGATGAATACATTGATCCAGTGATAGACAATGTCTTAGAGAAGAATATCAAAGTTGCACAGGGGCGAACGTTTGTTGTCTTGGGTGACAAAGAGGTTGACTATGACAGTAATTTTAGATTGTACCTGAACACCAAATTATCAAATCCAAAGTATTCACCCTCTGTGTTTGGCAAAGCTATGGTTATCAATTATACAGGTAAGCAAAAGTGTGTATTTAGTAGAAAAGTAGTGATTATGCTGTAGTGCACATTTAGGGTCTGGCTGTTTGTCTGAAACAGCAATGAAACTAAATAGCCTCCCTCACACTTAGCATCTGATTTAACAGAAAATCCTTCTTACTTCTCTATTCTAATCTGAAACTGAGCTAAATATCTCCTCTTGCACCAGGTTAGGATGCTTTGGTAGAATTAAGATACAGAGTTATTAACCAAGTCACTCTGTTACCGTGCTGTGGTTGTATGAAATGATCAAGATGAAGTGAGTTTTATAGAAGTTCTCCTTGTATTTAAAAAAAGACGATGTGCTGTGTACGTGTGTTTTATCTGTAGTTACACTAAAGGGCCTAGAGGATCAGCTGCTCAGCGTCATCACAGGTTTTGAAAGAAGGGAATTGGAAGAACAGAGAGAACATCTCATCCAGGAGACAAGTGAGAACAGAAACTTGCTGAAAGATCTGGAAGACTCTCTCCTTCGGGAACTGACATCTTCCACAGGAAACATGTTGGACAACTTGGACTTGGTGCAAACCCTGGAAGAGACAAAGTACAAAGCTACTGAGGTACCAGCTCTGGGCTTTTTGGAAGGATATAATAGAGTATCATTTTTTCTTTTATATTTTGCTTCATCTTTTGCCCTTGAAGCTAGGAATTATTTTGAAAGGATATGGAGAGTTTTCTCATGAGTATGTTGCATCTTTCAGTATTGGGCAGTGTTTTATTGCAGCAGAAGACCAAATCCTATCTTCAGAAAAGTCCTTATCAGGACCAAAGTAAGGGTTGTCTACAGTTCTAAAGCAAAGAGGATGTGATATATTTCTTTCAGCTCTGAAACAACCCTTGTCTTGTATCAGATCTGAAATTAAAAATTAATGTATTTGTTTTTCAGAGAGGATGTAGAAAATCCATCCTTGGGAGTTTTTCAGGCTATAGATGGACAAAGCCACAGCTGACCTGATCTAGTGATGGTCATAATCCAGTTTTGGGCAGAAAGTTGAACTAAAGATCTCTAGAGGGCTTTGCCCACACTATTTTCATGCTTCTGTGTAAATCTTTTCTTTTTCTTAAGTATATAGGATGGGATTAATTTTCTCTGACTTTTGATTTGTGCAATTCATACTACTTCTTTAGGGTTACCTACCCAGATTCCCTATAAAGTCAACGTAGAGAGGCAGGCATTGAATAGCTCTGCTTATTGTGGTAGAATATACATGCTATGGACCAGCACAGTAATTAACATGTGTATAAAATCAATGTACGACTAGGTGATTGAAAAACTGAGTCTGGCTGAGACGACAGCAGTGGATATTGATCGCCTTCGAGATGGCTACAGACCAGCTGCCAGGAGAGGGGCCATTTTATTCTCTGTTTTGTCTGAAATGGCCCTTGTCAACATCATGTATCAGTACTCACTGGTCTCCTTCTTAGATGTTTTTGGACTTTCTCTTCGGAAATCAATGCCCAGTCCTATTCTTCCAAAGAGGTTAAAAAACATCATGGATACACTGACTTTCAACACCTATAACTATGGCTGCACAGGTCAGTGCAATTTTGCGATGGGCTGATTCTGTGCTCTGCAAATGCTGTGCCTTCAGTTGGTTTACATCCAAAAGGCAAATTATCTAACAGTGAATTCACTAATGGTCAGTTCTCAGCATTAATCCCTGTTTAAACTTTACTCCCTGCTGTTACATACTACCATTGCAACTTTTAAGGAAATGCTTTTTTTAATACAGTTACTAATGGTAAAATGCAGCTATGGGTCTGACATCCCTGGATTGTAGCTCAAGGGTGCTACTTTGACTGTGTAAACCTCATCCAAAGCCCCGTCTTTGATCACCCTGATCTTGTGGGGTGACTAGGTGCAGGATGTGGATTTAAAGATCTCTGCAGTTCCACAAGTCTTAGCAGCTGATTTTTGAAAATATTGTTGTTTTAATGTAGGCTTATTTGAGAGACACAAGTTACTGTTCTCCTTTAATATGACTGTGAAGATTGAACAAGCTGATGACAGAGTTCCTCAAGAGGAGCTGGAGTTCTTTTTGAAAGGTAAAGTGAATGTTTAAATATACAACTATACGTAGCAATAACTGTAAGATCTTTCAAAGACAGGTTTTGGATAGCCATGATTTGCTATAAATCCAGAACCCAGAGACACCACCAAAGATAGCTGAACTATGCTGGTTTATAGAAGTTGTGGATTCTACTATTTCTATTTTTTTCACTTTGGTAAACAGCAAAGAGGCTGATCTTTATCTGCAGCCGTTGACAACTCTCACATTAGATAATTGTTGGGATGTTGCCCGAGAAAGATAATCCTTAGTTCTTTTCTGACTATGTAGAAATAATTTTAGAAACATTTGCGAAGATGAAACTTGCCTTTTGCAAGCACTTGCAAAATGCCATCTTTTGTTTAGCAGACCAGTTTAATCTTTTAGTGCTTCCAGAAACAAATTTCCAGTTGGTTTCTCTGTGCAGTAGGACTGTATGTGTGGTCATGTATTGGAGAACTTATGACATGGACATTCACTCTGGTTTCTGAATGTGACTAGGCAATATTTCCCTGGAGAAGAGTGCACGAAAGAAACCGTATGCTTGGCTTCCAGATCAAGGCTGGGAAGACCTTATTTGGTTGTCTGAACTACTTCCTGAGAAATTTGAATCTCTTCCAGATGATGTGGAAAATAATCCAGATGTATGGAAAAATGTACGTGCTTTTCTGCAATCCTGGTTCTCTCTCCTTGTTTTTCTTCTGGTATTAAACATTCAAGTGTGATGCAATGTGCCATAGCACTTGGCAGGAGGCATGTCACCACTGGCTGTTTCTGTCAAGGTCTTGCTTTTCTTCTTGACCTCAGTTTGTGTTCGATGTATTTCCAGAAGAATTAAGGCTCTTATTATTTAAAAAACAAACAAAAAAAAATCTCCCCTGGTATACTGTAGATTTTTTTAATTTTCCAGCCAAATGCTTTAGATGAGTTATTCACTCTGTTGAAATCAGTGGATTTTTTGCTGTTGATTCCAACAGTCAACATTTCACTGTTACTTTTTGTACTGCTAAATTGTACTTTGATCTTGTGGCAGTGAGTTCTATAGGCTAGTTACAAACCCAGGCTTTCCTTTGTTCTGCCTATAGTTTTATCCCATGTCTTCTTGCTCGATAGTAAGTCCTTCTGAAAGTGATCTGCTAATACTTTTTGCTTGAGATGTTATTTTCTGTGTTTTCAGAGAATTACTTGGCTGCAAAGTAGAAACGTGTTTCTGGATTTGAGTGCAATATAAACTGAAAAAGTTGAATTTTTTTGCATTCACTTAATCTTTTAATATTCCTTTGCAGCTGATTGACTTTATTTGTTCTCCTTGTGTCTCTTGGCCCCTCACTAATCAAATTGCTTTTGTCTACTTTCCTAGTAAGTTCATTGGTAGAGCAATTTGATCCATTTGCCATCTTTTCTTGCCAGTGGTACGACACAGAAGCCCTGGAGCAGGTACCCTTCCCCATGCAGTACCAGGACAATCTCACAAACTTTCAGAAACTCCTACTTTTACGCTGTTTCCGAGTGGATCGGCTGTATCGAGCAATAATGGACTATGTCAGTCTGACAATGAGTGAGAAGTAAGTCACACTTTCAAATCCAAATCACGCCCTTCAGGTATTTCCCTCAGAACTGGAGTTGTAACGAGTTGTGTAAATGACTTTGCAATTTGGCTAAACAAGAGTGTGATTTGTCTCTGTATAATCTCCATGTGCAGTCTGCAGTGAGCTCTGATGTTTGTGTAAAAGTCATCTTTTACACAAGATAGCTGCTTTTGTGTAAATTACCAGCTTATTGTGCTTCTTTTCCTACCAGGTACGTGCAGCCCCCCGTGATCAGCTTTGAAGCTGTCTTTGAGCAGAGCAGTCCCTACTCACCCGTTGTTTTTATCTTAAGCCCTGGCTCTGATCCCATCAGTGACCTCATGAAACTGGCCGAGAAGACAGGCTTCGGAGGGGATAGGCTCAAATTCTTAGCCATGGGACAAGGCCAAGAAAAGGTAACTTTGATGGGAGGGTAGGGATGTGCTGTCTGCAGCATTTTGCAAATCATCCTCCTAATGCTGTGGGCCTCTTCAGATTTCCTTTCCAAAGGCCTGCTCCATGTTAAAGGGAGTTACTTTCTGGTTCAGACCTAGCACCCAATGTACCAGCCTGGGAGTAATGCTTTTCTGTAGTGTGCAGGGGGACATTTGGCTGACTGGAAAATTCAGAATCAGAATGACGTTGTTGTCTGTTAAAAAGTAGTTGAGCTGAAAATGTGTTACTCTGCAGCCTTTCAAAGGTTAATCAGTGACTCTGTCTCTGTGTATGGACACAAGGTGATTGGAAGTCACAGTGTTTGTTGCCAAAAAGATATCCTGCTGCTCTGTCTGTCTTTCCCATAGCTTTCCTTTCTGTTACAGACATGAAAGCAGGGATGTCCAAATCTTAACAGCTGAATGTGCCCTGAGTTCAGTCAGTGGGAGAACTCCTGTTTGTTAGATTCATTGAGACCACCGTTTCCTGCGCTCTTGTCCTCGCCCTCTTCTGGGCCACGCACACAGCTGTACTGTTCTGAAATACTGCAGTGTTCTGCATGACTTTTAATTTCAAAAGGAATTAATGAAATAAAAAGAAAAGCATCTTGGAGCAACTTCTTGTGGTATTGGAAAAGGCCTGTTCTCAGCCAGGAGCCTTCTGGCAAGTCTGTTAAGACTAACTGAAATGCTGAGTAACTGTTTGTAGCGGGAGGAAATCCCATGTGCTAACCCAGCAGGGTCAGCTTGCGTGCAGGATAAAGGCCGTGTTACTCACAGACAGCTCTCTCCCTTTCTGAAGATTGCTTTGCAGATGCTGGAGCATGTGGTGGTTAGTGGAGAGTGGCTGATGTTGCAGAACTGTCACCTTCTGGTGAGGTGGCTTATCCATCTGGAAAAGGCCCTGGAGAACATCACAAAGCCTCATCCAGACTTTCGCCTCTGGCTGACCACTGACCCGACCAAGGGCTTTCCCATTGGAATACTGCAGAAGTCCTTAAAGGTACCGTGCAGTGGGGACACCCCAACCAGGGGGACAGGTCCTGCCACTCTTACTCAGCAGAACAGAGCAGCTTTGGGGGAACCACTGCTGAATGCAGCACGATGGCTTGGGCTGCAGGTACTAGCTCTTTATAAACCAAGCCATTATTTGATCATCCTGTTTATCTTAAGATTTTTCCTTTGTGTGAAAGCTGTCCAGCTGTTGTTTTTTTTTTCTGAAGCAGTAATTTCAGAGCAGAGGTTTGTGAGTAAACCTGGAGATGTAACAAATGCTCTTCAGATTCTGCTGCTGCTGTGAGTGAGGAATATCCGGAGAGACAGAAATAGCCCTGTCAGTGCTGCTGCTGCTGAAGGGCTGAGGTCTCTGTCTCTCCTGGCAATAGTGCCAGTGGAGCAGACGTCCTAATAGGATAATGCTTTCCAGCTGCTACTTGAGGCTGCAGCATTTATCACAAGCCAGCCGAGCTGATTATTTTGAAGGCACAAGGCATGATGGTGTCCTAATGCTCTGTCCTGTGGCTGCTTTTTGTTGAACCAGTGCAGTCAGCTTCATCATTTTACTTCACAGATTTGAAAGCAGCACCATGACAGGTCCAGCCAATGTGTGCTGTAGAGTATCAGAGACAGCTCTGGGGTATTCACCTCCAGCAGAACTCAGTGCTGCAGTGGGAGAAGTGAGCCTGAATGTAGCTTTAGAAGAGTGCAAATACACACTTTGTGGGTGTAGCCATGAGCAGTGAGAACAAAGGTTTGATAGCACTTTGAAAAAGCTGCCAGGAAGCTGGCTCTGCCTCAGTTTGATCAGCAGTGAAGCCATCCTAAAGGTGGTTAAGCCATCTTACTGGGGTGAGCTGTAGGACACACTGAAATATGTAAAACACTGGTAATGTTTCAGGGAATTAGATCTTCACATATGATAAATATTTATGTCTTTCCAATGACATGACTGTTTCTAAAATAGTATCAAATTTCTCTTTAGGTATGTGTGTTTACCCTGATAAACTTAAAAGGTCTATTTCATTCTTTACTTAAGGAAGAAATCCACATTGATATGAATTTGGGAACCTGTTCAGAATTTTCAAGCTTGCATTGTACAGCTTATCTGGAGAGCACGATGCATTCACAGCTTGTTCTCCAGAGGCTACTGAGCAACTGATGGCTGCCCTCGTTGTTTTGGTAGGTTGTGACAGAACCACCTAATGGTCTGAAACTGAACATGAGAGCCACCTACTTCAAAATTCCCGAAGAAGCCTTAGAGCAGTGCCCACATCCTGCCTTTAAGTCCTTAGTCTATGTCTTGGCATTTTTCCATGCTGTGGTTCAAGAGAGAAGGAAGTTTGGGAAGGTTGGCTGGAATGTACCATATGATTTTAATGAATCTGATTTCCAGGTAAGAAAAGAATTGTAACTGCTCTTAGATTCCTGGGTTGGTCAGATTATTTTTGAAAACATATAATTTACCCAGATTTAATAATTTCTCTCAATAACATGTTGCCTCCTTTTTTTCTGCTGCTGTGGACTCATGTAGACTCCCAGTCTTCTACAGTGTCAATTTTTGCCACTAAAAATTAATCAGATTCCCAGTCATTTGTGTTTATCTTGCCTCTCTCATGGGATTATTTTCTTAAGAGGATTTATACTTAACTTTTTAATTATTTGAGAAAGAAATGATTGTTAGTTTTCAAACAAGGATTATGTCAAATAAAATTTATGGCTGTGTGTGGCTGATTTATGAATCTTCTTATCTGACATGTTCACAACTTTATTAGGTCTGCATGGAGATTCTTAACACGTACTTGACAAAAGCTTGTGAACAAAATGATGATAAAATCCCCTGGAGCAGTCTCAAGTATCTTATTGGTGAGGTGAGTGCCTACAGTGTCACCCAGGAACACTTGATTTTGAAAGAATCCAGATAAATGACACTTCCCTTTCCGCATGGGCGGTATCCTCAAGTAGAGCCGGCTGCGAATCCCTCCTGGGCAATCTTGGAACTCCCCTGTAGCCCTTGAGCAAGTCGCTTAATCTCATTGTCTCAGTGAAATCGGGCTGTTGTGTGTAACTGCACAACAGAGGAGTTACACTGCTTAATTAATTTTGAGAGAGAGTGCCCTTGGGATCCTCTGTTTGAAAGGTACTGAAGAGCACAGCGTTACACTAGTGTCAGTCGTGGGGGGCATTGCTCATGTGAGAGCACGAACCTGATTCTAAAGCTCTGGCAGTGCTGTGTGTGACAGGTGCTGTGCAGTTGCTGGCCAGGTCTGTGTAGCTGCCATGATGCAAAATCCTGCAGAGAACCGTTATTTTGAAGCATTTAATCACAGCCGAGCGTGAGCTGGTACCTGAGGAAGGTGCTGTTGCAACAAAACCACCAAGATGAGTGATGAGGAGTGGCCACAGCAGCCAAATCCAGGCTGAGTCCAAATGCCTCCGGCTTGGTCCCCCTTGGGAGGGGCTTAGAGGAGATGTCTCCCTTGGCTGGTACCAAGTACAGAGGGTGTTACACGGTGCAGTCTCTGCAAAAGCAAAGAGTGTTTTGGACCTCTGTGATTTTTTTTTTTTTTAACTGTTTGCTGCCTCAACAGCCAGTGCTATAAAATTGATGTAACTGATTTCCAGGTCATGTACGGCGGGCGCGCCATCGATAGCTTTGACCGGCGCATTCTGACGGTCTATATGGATGAGTACCTCGGCGATTTCTTATTTGACACATTCCAAGTGTTTCATTTTTATAAGAACGACACAGTTGATTATAAAATTCCACACGGGACGGTAAAAGATGACTATGTTGGTAAGAAATGCTTTTTCTGCCGTGTAAGTTAGCATTAATTAGATCTTAGGAAGAAGTTCTTTACTGTGAGGGTGTTGAGGCACTGGAACAGGTTGCCCAGGGAAGTTGTTGATGCCCCATCCCTGGAGGGGTTCAAGGCCAGGCTGGATGGGGCTTGGAGCAACCTGCTCTAGAGAGAGGTGTCCCTGCCCAGGGCAGGGGGGTTGGAACTTGATGATCTTTAAGGTCCCTTCCAACTCTGACCATTCTATGATTCTATGATTCTATTCTATGATTAAAAAAAAGAATCTTCTACTTACCGTATACATTGCCTCCATACATCTATTGCTGGGTATGAGAAGTTGAAAGGAGCTTGAGGCTGTTTGTTTTATTGCAGTGTTGTAACCCCCTGCTGATGCTGTTCTTTATTCCTGAGCTTACCAGCCAGCTCCTCATTTCTTTAAAAAAATAATTAAGACCCACCCAGGTAAATGGCATGTTAATTTTGTTATTAATTGATACAGCTCCATGAGGGGAGAATGTGCGTGTATTTCATGCTTAAAAATGTTTACTTGGTCCTTGCAGTGTTTCAAACCAGCTATAGGGTGTTTTGCAAGCAGAGTATTAACAAAAAAATGCTTGTGGAATTCTCTGTGGGATTGGTTTCTGCCTGATAGCTGTGGTTTAATGTGTTGCATCTTTAGGAAGTGTGTTTCTGTCTTGCAGAGGCGATAGAATCTCTGCCCCTTGCCAACACTCCAGAGGTGTTCGGCCTTCACGCAAACGCTGAGATTGGTTATTACACACAAGCCGTTCGCAATCTGTGGTCTCATCTTCTTGAGCTGCAGCCCCAAACAGGTGTGTTCCCCCTTGGAACTGGTTTTGGTAAGTAAGAACTCCTGAGGTGGTGAGCTCTCACTCAACCGTTTGGGTTTCAGGTGAAACTGGTGCAGGAATCAGTCGAGATGAATATATTGCAAATGTTGCTAAGGATATAGAAAACAAAATACCGCCAGTATTCGATCTTGACCAGATACGGAAAGGTTTTGGAGCACAGATAACCCCAACGACCGTGGTGCTGCTGCAGGAGCTGGAACGCTTTAATAAGCTGATCATTCGGATGGCGAAGTCCTTGGCTGAACTGCAGCGCGTAAGTGAGGAGGCGGCTCCAAGAGGCCGTCGGTCGGGCTTTACCAGGGCGCTGGGCTGGCACTGAGGCTCTCACTGTCCTTCCAGGCCTTGGCTGGGGAAGTCGGAATGAGCAGTGAACTGGATGATGTGGCTCGAGCTCTCTTTAACGGGCAGATTCCTGGCATCTGGCGGCGGTTGGCCCCCGACACGCTCAAAACACTTGCCAATTGGATTATTTTCTTTGGAGCGCGGTACAACCAGTACAGCAGCTGGGTGAGTGAGCGCCTCCAGAGAAGGTTTGGTTTGAATCTGCATGATTTTTTGTGCCAGGTGGTGCAGAAGTCAGTGGTCATGCCCCGCTCTAGACAAGTGACCTGAACTAATGCCAATGGCTACCTAGAACAGTAAGGAATGATGGCACAGGTGTGGGTGCCAGCTTGACAAGCCAGTGGCCAGTCTCTGACTGGCCCGTTGGGGTCTGGGCTGGGTGGGAGGTGTGGTGGCAGACCCAGATTGTCTCTGTGGTTGCAGGTGAACGAGCGTGAGCCAAAGGTGATGTGGCTCTCGGGCCTGCACATCCCCGAATCTTACCTGACGGCTCTTGTTCAAGCCACCTGCAGGAGAAACAGGTGGCCCCTGGATCACTCCACCCTCTACACAGAGGTAACCACCTACAGGACTGCAGAAGACATCACTGAGGGGCCTATTCAAGGTGGGTGTTTTTATGATTATTGGGCAAAAATAAGAAAGTAGTTAATTGGTGAGAGAGGGAGAAATTGCTTGGTGTAGTGAGTAACTCACTGGGGTCAGACAATGCCCCTGGTTTTACATGTCTCGTGGTTTCACACCAGCAATGGGGCAGTTTCTTGTTCCTGCTGAGCCCTGCCCCCCGAAATGTGGTCTTTCTTCAGCTCTTCTCAGCCCCAGGCATGGAGCTGAGCTTACACCTCTCACTTGCTCACTCTCTCTCTCTATAGATACACTTCTTCCTTAATGGCTAGAACATGTCCAGTCCTAGCAGGGTTATAAAGGTCTATTTACACCACAAGTAAGATACTGAACTATATTTAAACAACAAGTAACTACAAGCTTGTATGACTTATTGTGTAACTAGATCTTTATGAAATCTCTCTGACTAGCAATGCTCTAATTACTAAATATGACAACCTGTGAGAAGGGGACAGCTGAGCGATGCTTCCGAGAGCTACCCCTGATTGGGAACAGAGGAGGGGCAAAAATCTGATTGTTTTTGCTAAACCTGACTTCCAGTTAAAAATAAAAAGAGGTGGATCCCATCAGGGGCTTACCTTGACTATATTTAGTAATATTTAATCAAAACTCTTGGTATTTGTATCAGAACAACTCTATCCCAACCCTTCCCCTTTTGTCTGAATGGTCTAACAAGTCAGTCCCACAGCAGTTCAAAAGCTCTCTTGCCCTTTGGCTGTTACTTGGGCAAGTAATTGGATGGTGGCACCTGCTGTGGGGAAGAAAACTGCAAGCAAATCAGCATTTATTCTTAATATTTATCAGGTGTGGGACAACTGAGCCAGTTTTCATTTGGAAAAAATATTTAAGGCAGGGAGGTCACAGCTGTAGTATAAAAGAAGTCCCACGGCTTGAGCACACCTTTGTGGGGCTGCAGTTTTGCTGTGACTGTCAGGGCCAAGAGCAGCTGCTGCAGAACAGTTGTCTTCAATGGATGTTTTTAGTAGCTGTTTCCACGGGGTGTTGCACTTTGTGCCTGCGCAGGCTGCTTTGTCTCTGGCCTGTTTCTGGAGGGAGCAGATTGGGACACGGAGCAGGGCTGCCTCATCAAAAGCAAGCCCGGGGTCCTGGTGGTGGAGTTACCCATCCTGAAGATCATCCCCATTGAAGCGCACAGGCTCAAACTCCAGGTACGGCTCCTCTGGGACACAACACCCCGGGGGCTCAAGAACTGCCTTCTGGTTTCACCCCTCAACAGCTGCTGGCCCCTTCCTGCTTAGCACCAGCAGCTGTAGTTTATCATTAACCACCAGTACAGAAATTGTGCAGTTTAACACTTCTCCTTGCATTACCTGTAACTACAGCGTCCCTTCTCGAAGGTTACACTCAAGGGCCTTAATACAGTCGTTGCCTCTTTTCCATTCAGGCAGAATGGAACAGGCACCTTGGGCCACTCTTATATTCCCACTATACTCTTCATTATCAGTTAATGACATAAAGGATCTTTACATTTTCTAGATATAAGATTATTTAAGACTTAAAACAAAAAGAGAATTTCTGAAGGTGGCCATTTCTCCCAGATGCCCTTTTTGTTTCCAGTTCTGGGCAGCACTTCAAACACCACTCACTCTCCTCCTTTCCTTCATGCTCTTCTAGAACACACTCCGGACGCCCGTGTACACAACCTCCCAGAGGCGGAATGCCATGGGCACTGGCCTTGTTTTTGAAGCTGATCTTTACACAACAAAGCACATTTCCCACTGGGTCCTTCAAGGAGTTTGTCTCACCTTGAATCCAGACTGACAGCTTCAACATGGTACCAGAGTTTTTCCCCATGGAATCCAGTGGGTTTTTGAGGGAGGGTGAAGGGGGGGCAGGAATCAAACTAGGCAAAGATTTACACCGGGGGTGGGGTAGAGTTTGAATAGTAGCAGAAAGTGAGTCAGTATGAGCAATAAATGCAGTTGAAGAGGAAAAAAGTGTTTCTCCTAATTTGCACTTCCTTTTGGAAAGGCTCCGAGCTGGTGTGTGTGTACACAGAGAGAGATGTCTGTACGAAAGAGGAAGTAAGTTGGTCTCACACACAAAGACTAAGGTTTGCCTGAATGGTTGTAAGAAATGTTTTTAATTGCCCAACGCATCACTTCTGCTGTGCTTAGAAGCGGTGCCTTCTGTCATCCTTGAACAAGTGGCAGGGTAAGATCAGTCATACAATAAATCGCCATAAAAAATATGGCAACAACAACCGAAAAAACCCCAAACCCGCTGCTGGTTAATGCAATACACTGAAAATAGTCAACCACAGAATAACCCACTTTCTTCAACCAACCATTTTCCAGGAACACAGCTTTTCCCTATCCGTCCCCACCACTCATGAACCAAACCCTACCACGCAGCCGGCACGGTGTAACACTGAGGGGTGTTTCTTGGGCATCAAACAGCGAGTGACTGAGTCTGAGGGTGCAGGAAGCCCCAGGGCTTGTGGCTGTTCCATCCCCTGTGCCCGGGAGCAGCCCTGCTGTCAGGGTGTATCGGTACCAGCTGGGAAGAACAGCTTTTGCCATCCTCGCCTGTGCCCGTGCGGGGGAAGCGGCCAGGCAGGGACCCAAGGCTCCAGAGGGGGACACACACCAACACGCAGGTGCAGGAGAAGCTGAAGAGGGGCAGACTAGAGCTGGCAGGGGGAGGAGGGAGGGCAGGCAGGGATCCTTCATCAGCTTTCACAGAGATTACGCGTTCCAAGTTTTTGAAGGCACATCAGAAGCTTAGCAGCATTTGGGAGCCATTGTTTCTTGCTGGTCCTACTCAGAGGCTGCAGGCAAGAGTGGAGCAGAGGTGAGCTGGAGGTGCTGATCAGAATTTAAGAAAAAAAAAAGTTCAAATTTGTGCTCCTTTCCCAAAATTACACACTCTCACAGCTCTCAGTATGCCTTTCTTTCCAAGGAAAAAAAAATAATAAAAAAAATTAAGTAGTCTAAGAGATGCAGGGCCTACCTGTTGCTCACTAGAAAGGAGTAGGGGAACCAGGGCAAGTGCAAGGCAAGTCCGTCCCAATCCACGGGGATAAAAATCAAGGATGCCAGGTTCTCCTCCTGTATGAGTTAGGTTACATCAGTTAAATTTAAAACTAAGTGCACACATTTTAGAGGGTTCTAAGCTGGTAGACGCCAGCATGGCCTGATGGCTCAGAACAAGTCTAAGGTTTTCAGGAAACATAAATAATCCCTTTACAAAAAAAGTGCAGGTTAGAGCATAAAGATCCACTCCACATCGGACAGCCAGTTACCTTTTCTCCCTGGAAAAGGTGCTCTGAGCCAGTATCCAAGGTGCTACAAGTACAGTGTACTGACTCCTATAAATGTGTAACAACACAGCCATTCAGTTTAAAAAACAAACAAACAAAACAAACCACCCTAAACAATCCAGTGTTTGTACTTTTTCTATGATGATCATTAACCCCTTAAGAGCGCTTTAGTGTCATGTCACGTCCCCTCTGCCCTCCCCCACCCCCCTTTGTAAAGCCACGAACCAAAGTACTCAGGATTAATCAAGTACTGCTTCCTGGGGCCCTCAGGATTCTGAGAAACAATGAACACAATTTGCCATCGAGAGTATGTGCACGTAAAGGAAAAGACATCCTTAGCTCATTTACAGTGTACATACACCTGCAGAACTGCCAGTGCTGCCGGCAGAAAGGCTTTGTCACAGAGGGTAGTGTTTGTGTGTGAAGTGCTTATGTACACAGTGAAGACAAAAGAACCACTGGGAGTTCAAACGGTAACAGCCACTACATGTTGCTGCAGGTTTAGAGTGAAGTTTGTTTTCATTAATATTGATTAATAATGCAGCCTGCAGCCCGTGCCTTTGTCCACACGTGTAGTTACAATAAATGGAGCAGTGCTCAGAAGCAAGCAGTCAGGTACCCCTGATTTGGCCACAGCATTTAGTAGTTATATACCTTGCCATATGAACACAGTCGTATTACATTTCATTAGAGGAGCATAATCTATTAATGATGTATCTGGAGGAAGTTTGGCATGCATGGGGCATCAAAAGAAACTTTACTGCAGGTGCTATTTATCCTACAGGATCACAGTGCATCAACAGCAACAGAGTAGAGCATTTCAGTGTATTTTACTCAAACAGTTCTGTCTGTCCCTGAGTGCTTTCTGACCACTTTGCTTCCATGGACCTGATCCACCGCCAGGGTTTCCACCTCCGGCTGCGGCTGGGACGGGGCGACGTGGTGGATGCGATGGGCCACCCCGATGTGGGCCTTGTGGGGCTTCTCTCGGGCCGGGCTGTGCGATTCGCCAGATGCACGATCTGAAGCGATAGGTGGGATAACTAATGGCCTCTCCTTAATGAGATGTACCTCTGCTGTTTCCCTGGCCAGCAGAAAGGGAGTGGGATCAGGCATGGCATCCACAGGCTCCCGCAGCAGCAGCTTCCGGCTCTCGGATCCTATTCTGTAGGCCTCTTCGAACTCGGGGTTGAGTGGTGTTGACAGACTCTTCTTCATCCTGCGCCGAGGAGTCTCCGGTAGTTTATCTTTGGGAGGGGACGGCTTGTAGTTGGACAACACGGGACTGCCAGAAGGGGTCCCCTCCGAAGTCCCACTTGAACTCATCAGCTTCTTCTTAGTAGCGTGCAGCTGAGAAGTTAAATAAGCAATAGTGCTCGCTCTCTGCTCTAGTTCACTTGACAACATGTTGAGCTTATGGCTTTTCATTTTCAACTCTTCCAAATACTTCTTTTCTCTTTCTTTAATAGTGTTTTCCAGCACCATTATCATCGCGTTCTTTTGTTCAAGTTCTTTCAATAATTCGTTATTTTCGGCCTCTTTGACTTTGAGCTGAGCTTCAAGATCTTCACACTTTCTTTTGAGTTCATCGCTTCTTGAACTGCCATTTCCTAGAAGAATTGGAAAAGCAGAAGGGTTCCAAGTTAACAGTAGCCACTAAGTGAAAGAGCGCAATAGGGTTCCTTCTGCCATCCCAAAGCTGTCAGACTGCCTTCAGCTAATACTCTTAAACCTACTTCGTCTTCAGAAGCACCAGGACAGCTTTTAAGGAAATGATGGCGAGGCAGAGCCACTCACCATGGGTTAACAGCACTGGTACTAAGTAGTTCATGTGCTCTGAGGAGCAGGAATTACAGAAACCCCCTTGCTCAACTTACTTAAAATTGAAGCCGTTTTGCAACTCCTCTGGTTAAGAGGAAGTTCTCTCACTGCAAATGCCAGACTGGCTGGAAAGAGCAATGGAGCCGCTGTCAGAGCCCACTGGGAAGATGCGCCAGGCTTCAGCTTCACCCCTCCATGGGCAGCTGAAGCCTGTGACTCTGAGGCAGAGCTGCGCCTCTTCACCCAGGCTTTGCTGCTGCAGAGGTCTCTGTGAGAATCAGGTGTCAGAGCCCGGCTGCCTTCTCTTCACACATCACCCCGTAACACCAGGGGTTCTTCACTGGTGAGGGAACAGTCTGACCTGTCTCAGCAGCCCTGCCCTCACGCCGCAGGGCCTGTGGGGTGATTCTGTCCCTCTTCCCATGGATATTACATCTGAGTGTCTTCCCAGCTGTTCAGCAGAGACCAGCAGCCTGGACTTCTCCAGGAACAAGCACCCTGTGTCACAGGGCTATGAAGTGCTCAGTACTGTCCCCTCCACACCAGGCAGTGCCTGTGTTTGGCACAGCACCGCCACAGTGGCATCGCTAGTACCTCACCTGCTCTGAGATTCCCGTGATGGGAAGCATCTGAGCAACTTTGCCACATCAAGAAATGATGTTGAGCCTGTGCAAAGTTGCTCCGTTGCTTTGCTGAATTTGCCCATCTGCTCCCCTATCTGCAATACATCCTGTCCCACACCATCCCTCATCCAGGAGGTTACTCCCAGGGAGTATTTTATTCCTGTGCTTCACCTGGTGATAACAGAATACATATAAAATAACTGGGATCTAGCAAATATGTTCATATAAATAAAAGCTTTGTGGTGTGCTTACAGTACCAGCTTAGTTTTAATCGCTTGCTCTTCTGCCCCTAAAATTCCTGTTCCCTGTTCCTATAGAACACGCTGGGAACTGATTGTTTGGCAAGAGAGAGGAGTCAGCAGTTCTGCACTCTATTCCTGGCTCCTTCCTTTGTGACCTTGTTAAGAACTTGTGACATTTACTTCATAAATAACAGCAAACCTGGAAAGGAGAAAACTACTCCTATACCTTTTGAATTCACAAAGTCAACATCTCAAGTGCAAAGTGTTCTCACCTACTGGTAATGGAGAAAACACAAACATTGAAAAAGATGAGGAAGCTTAACATGAGGAGGAAAAGGCTACGTATTCCTTACCTGACAAGTCTGAACTCTTTACAGTCAGCTCATAGGTTAAATCTGGGGAAAAAAAGTTGTTTATTTTTGTTAGAACATCATCATCTGCCCCTGACCCCACCTGGTGAGGGTGTTTACAATAACATATCTTAATAAAACAATGAAAATATAACTAACTCTTCCCCCCACCCAAAGCAGTAATAGATCTACAGCAAGTTACCAAATCTGTGAAACAACTGGAACTACCAGTGTCACCACACACTGCTTTTTTTTTTTTTAANCCTTTGTTTAATGATCATGCAGTTGTGCCCTGAGACATGCACTGATCCCCCCAGATATACCCCCATGGTGGGTTTTGCTGCCAAAATCTCACTGCTGAAGTAAAAGGGAGTAACTCTGAACTGGCACGGGCACCCTCTCCTGGCTACCTGTGCAGTGCTGCTGCAGGCGTCGGATCTCTGCGTGCAGGCCTTTCAGCGTGTTGGCATGTTCTCGTTGGAGAAACAACAGATTCTTCTGGGCACTCTGCAGCTGGTTCTCCAGGTTTGACGTTGCCATCCTGATGCACAGTCTCCCTGTCAGTAACCAGAGTAGAATTGTAGCAGTCAGTTATCGCGCACACACAGAGATCCTCACTCTACAGCCAGGATCAGCAGGGATAGCTGAATTCCACTATTAATGAATTGATGCACAATCAAACAAATACCACAAAGTTTTTCTGTTTCGCAACTATTTCATTTAGAAATGCTCTAAGTTCACAGAAAGCCTAGTTTTACTCTAGGCCAGAGCAATGTAGGAACTCATTTGTTTGGAGTTAACACACTGAAAGGATTAATTTCAGACAGACTAAGTCACTAATCCTGTTACAAGATAAAAGCGGAGTTCTGAGAAATAGGCTAGTGTGTCCCTCTGTCTTGCTGAGTGTTTTCCACCTACCTCCAGGGATACAGGACTTAGCAACATCCCTGGACAAGAACAAGGGAAAAAGCACTAAGATGCACCATCTCTAAAGAGAAATGCGACAAAGGGAGTGCGACACAGCCAGACCGAGCAATACCATCATGGATGAGGTGTGCTCACTGGGACCAGCATGAGAGCCAGCTCTGGCTGCTGGTGTGTTTCCTCAGCCCTCGAGTAGGATTCCATACCTGCTGCAGGTCTCATGACACTGGAGACTGGTGTCTGAACAGGGCCCAATGACATGGAACAGACAATTGAGAAGGACAATGTTTCATTTAAACAGAAAACAAACTGATTTTCTTGCTCAGGTTGAAAACTGTTGCACTGCTGGGTTTTCCTTGCAGAACAGCCTTACAAAACTAAGCCTTGACCCCAGCAGTGCTCAGACTCAAACGAAGATGGAGCTGGTTCAGCCCTGAAGAGCCCTGTGTTGCCAGTGTTGCTGCTGCTCCTAATCAGGCAACAATGGTTTCCCACGTATCCGCAGGCCAAACGCCCGGGACACATCTGTCTTGTGGAGCTGGATATGGACTCCCAAATGAATTCCCTGGTAGAGAGGTAAAAATAACTTCTTGCAGCAGGCACAGCCAGATGCTTTCCGGAGGAGAAGCACACGCTGTGCCTGGGGGCTCTCTTCTGCGACATTTAAAGGCGCACCTGGAGGAGCATCCAGAGAAGGAGAAACAGGACTTGCCAGGTGCTAGTGATACCTAGTCACCAACTCTGTCATGACATGATTTTGCTTATTGTCCTGTTTCCTAGTGAGATTTCAACTCTAAAATTAAAGTATACTAATGAGAAAAAGCAACAGTGACAGCACACAATCCTCCTGTAGCCTCAAAGCACAAAATCGCTCAGGTATGCTTTTGGCAGTTCCTGAGTTTCGCTGTGATCGTTGCCCCTCTCTGCACTCAGAGGACCTGCTGCTCCACCCACAGTGGGTCAGGAGAGGCTGCTGGGTCTACATGAGAAGAACTTTCTAGAAACACATGTCCTTAGTAACTCCACGTTACCATGCTTTAGGTTTCTTTACAAAAAAAAAAAAAAGCTATCAAGCTTGGGAAGCTTTCTGAAAACTCTGGGAAGCCAATCTTCTTCTCAGACAGCTCAGGAGCACAGAGACAGCACAAAAATAGGTGCACAGATAAATTCTAAAGAGCCAGGCTCATGGGGACAGTAGCACACACTGGGTGGGAATGACACAAGCCCAGTGGGAGAAATGGTTTCTGGGGGACCCAGCAGCACAGAGAACTCTGTCACAGCCCCTGGGCTACCACCGGGAATGAGGAGGAAGGTTTGCCCTGGTGGCAGCTGAGGATCTGGCCTGTCAGGGCTGGGAGCACTGCTGATGCAGGAGGAGCATCAGCTTTGTCATTACAGTAGTAAAGGCTAAATTCAGTTATCTCTGTAGTTTTGTAAAAACAATTACAGTATTTAGGTTATGAAGAGAAGTAAGGAATCAGGACTCCTGTTGCCTGGACAACCATCTGCAATGGCATTACAACAATGTCTGTAACTACGGGATCTCATGCTGCGTGTAAGACAGACCTTAATTCTGTCCCACGGCTGCCTCACAAGGGTTGTCTTGTCATCTCTTCTCCACTGGGCTCTTTTTGCTATGTAGGTTTATGACAAAAATTAGATTCTATAAGTTTAAACTTGGTAGAACATACACTCAGAGAAAGCAACACTTTTGTCATTCCTAAATATAACCCAACCCTATGTTTAATTTTATACTTTTTACTCCCACAACGGACAGCAGACTTAGTGCCCCTGTGCCTTGGTAAAACATTGAGGGGGGGAGAGAGGGAAGAAGTGGGACAAATAAATGCACACAGAGAGCCTTCCTCATTTCGCCTGTGACCTTAGCTGACATCATCATCAACTGATTTATCCTCACAGAAGCATGTGTTTGCATAAAAATAAATAAATGAAGTGTAGGTGTAAAGGACTTTCTTTCAAGGAATCCACTTCTGTGCAAGGAACAACACAGAGCTTCTGCTTACTTTGAAACAGAGATCAAAGCTTAAGCTCCGCGCTCAGGAAGGAGGGTAAGGGTGCCAGCTCGGGCTTTGCTGAGTGGAACAGGTCACTGTGCAATCACCGTCATTAGCAAACAAGCAAAAATTATGACAAAAACATTCAGAAGAGAGGTTTCTGGGTTGGTGAAATGAGTTAAACCAAGTTGTGTGCACAGGTTCTTGCTCTACAACTTCTGAAGAGCAGCTCATCTGTGCCGTGAGTGGTTTGTGCAGCCTGGGGGACGCTCTGAGTATACGGGGTGGTACCCCCTCACTCCCCTAGCCTCAGGGCACTACCAGGAGGTGGGCTGTGCACCCACAACACTCACTGTGGGCACCATTATACTTTTAAGGACTGACAATATTTTAGCTGTGTTACATTTTCAAAGAGACATCATCTTGCTTGCAAAGCTGATTTCAGACAAACAGAAGCCTCATGGAATCATCCGATTTCTTCAGTGATCACACTCCTAACGACCGACAGCAGAATAAATCCTGCAGAGCCCATGCCCTCGCCATAGCTGGAGCTCAGACCGCATGGCACACCAGGGCTCAGGAGGGGTTTTTAATCCATAAATGTATTTTCCAAAAGAAAATCTAAGCTCTGACAGCACTAAGGGAAAGAACAGCCTACACGTAAGATCCCAAAGCCTAAACTCTCGCAATAGTTACTAACAGTGGCTTTATGCCTGTAACTATGATCTGAACAGAAAAAAACTTCAGAAACAATGTTCATTGCTCGGTCCTTGCAAATAAATGTGGGTTTTAAAAGCCAGTTTCTAAACGTTAGAAAAAGGAAAACAAGGTGGACACTATTAAGCCTCTTGACTGTTTTTCTGCCTTGATCTCTTCCATCTTAAAGATCACACTGCAATTGCCTACACTGAAGAAACAAACAATAATCAGAGGCAGGCTAGTTTTATAGGCTTAGGAAGAAAATAAACATTAACAGCACCAGAGCATCATCTCTCCTACAACACAGGTAATTTAATCAGTGAGAGCAATTAAATCAACCCACTATGAATTTTAGCTGCAGCCACTCTCCTCTGAGGATAAAGCATCAGAGGGCTGACTTTCCCACAAGGCATCTGCAACTCTCCCGTGCTCTTCTTCCTCACTCAGAGAAAATATTTATCTGTCTAGAATAATATCAAATTGTTTTATGCTGCTAGAGCTAATACAACTCCATTTGACACAAGAAGATTGAAAATATGGGGAGGATATAAACTAAGTTAGGTCGACAACCCAGCCAATTAATTTGTTGTTGAGCAAATTTAACAGAGAATTTCTGAAGATCAGAAACATGGGGAACCAGGAACCCTTTCATTCTGCATTCTCACCATTACTGAAAGCTCCCACGGTATGAGAACTACACAAAACATTTTCCTTAATCTTAATCTTGAATTTGACAGCAACTCATAAGATATGATGAAAGCAAGACCTACTGACCCATGCAACCTCAGTCAGAAAGTTTTTTAAAATGGGATGGACTCAAGAAGATGTAATGAAAAAAACACAAGTATATTAAAAAAGAATTGATAGCTTCTTTTAATACAAGTCAGTGAACATTTTCCTGCCACTTCCCTATGCAGATGCTTTGACTGAGTTCCAGAGAGTTTGGTTAGAGGGATTTACAGCTACTCCAAGTTTCCTGACAATTCTTAACCTGCTGTTTCATGGTGCATAACACTCAGCCACAAATCACACCCAACTACTGCCCTCACAGGCAGCCAAGGTTTTACAGAAAACATGGTCTTGGAATGGGTTGGTCTAAAGACAAAAGAAAAAAAATATCCATTCAGGTACATCTCCCATTGGGGTTTCAAAGAGGAAATCCTATAAAGCAGTTCTGGGATTGCACTAAACTGATTTCACCTCCCGCTCTCTGAAACAAGAACAAATGTGCAGCCAAGAACAAGGCTACAATCAAAAAGCACAAACAAAATAGCAAAACGCAGAGGTCAGCCAAGCCCTTAATAGCCCAGATGAGCAAATCTTCACTCTCTCACCATGGAAATCATTGGGACAGCTCTCAAAGCAACCCATCCCTGGCTGGATTTCATCAGATAAATCAAGCCAATGCTGGGAAGAAAGCTGTAACTGCATATACCACAGAACAGATATGTCACCATAGCTTTTTCCCCTTCCCTCTTGTCTCCAAAGCAACTTGGAAAAAGAAAAAAATAAGTTTGTTATGTTCTTATAGGAAAGGAGCTGTGCAAGGCACGTGTCATTTGAGAAGGATGATAAAACACTAATAGGGGCACCTCAGTGTTCAGCTCTGCAATGGTAACACACCTCCTCTTGGCAGTGAGACCCAACAGCACCGAACCTGTCAGTTACACAAGCCCCAGGCGGATGGTCGGCTGCATCCGCCCCTAAACACGCAACGTTTCTCACTTCTCAGGATCATCAACGTCACAGAATGTTTCTAGATATAGCTAAAAATGTAGATCTAGATACAGCTCCAAGATTGAGCCTTCATTCCTCTTTTACAAGTGCACATTTGCTTAAAAAGGGAACATAGAAAAAGTATCTTAAATTAAAAATATTAAACAGGAGTTTCCAAAATGCAACTCTGTCACATGGTCACCATAAACAATTGCTAACATTTTAACAGCTAAATCCTGTCTTGCAGATGATGTGCAGGCTTCAGGCCTTTTCTGATCTTAAGTGTTTGGATAGAGTTCAAAATCCTTCAAGACCATGAGGATCTGGCTGTGTATACGGTGCCTTTGCACAAAATCAGAGCATCTCTATACCCCACTGCAAGATAAGAGCAGGGAGATGCTAATCAAGGACTTTAGGCGCAGTCCAAAGAAAGGTACTGGAACGAAGCCCAAACCACCATAGTCATTTAATATTTTCCTGTTTGGTATCCACTAAACAAAACAGAATAACCTCATTTGACGTGGATGGGGTGACTATCACCTGAGAAGCTGCTTTAGCTCCCTTCCAACACACATCCAAATCTACTTGAACACGGATGGGCAGGCAGGCCTTCTCCTCTCAACTGCTACCTATCCAGTGCACTCTCAAAATGAGACAAAAGCTGCCAAAATGCTTTTTGTATGCTAGACAAAATACAATGTCAAGAACCAATTAAGGACACTGGATTCTTCTCGTAAGAACCTTCAAAGTTTTAGCCAGTCTCCATTTTAAAGACTGTCACTGACCTGATCAAACCTTTCTATATAACATAGCTCTAGTGATAAAACAGCCAACTGAGAGACACTTAGCTGGTCTCTGCTTAGATCAGCTCTCCATCTCCAGAGACACATGCCATCCCAAAAGTGTTTGTTCAGCTTATTTTGAAGGACATGAAGGAAACCCTGCCCTCTCCCCAGCCAGCTCGAGGGCTTTGCTATCTTTCTGCTTGGACATTTGCTTTTAAGTCCTACCACCCCCCAATCTGGTACCATTATATTTCTACTAATGTAGATCTGGCAATAACACACACTAATAACAACCTATTACAGAGTTTCAGATTTATGGTCACCCCTCGTTTATCTGTGCATCAGACCAAACCACTTTAACTAGTTCAGTATTTCTTGAGGTCATGCTTTTCAGACTATGTGCTAGGTCTACACAGCCATCTCTGAATGTTTGCCTTCTGTGCTAAAGTACAACAACACTGACATTTAAGTATTGTCCCAAAAACTTGCTTTAATATTCGTTTAGTTTGTGTGTTTTAAGCCAAGCAAAATCAGTAGTTCTTTCCTGGAGACAACTGAGGGGAAAAAGGAAACGCGCCACTCTCCTCCCAAAGGAAGGATATCATTTTACTTTCTCAGCTCCTTTTCTATTTCTAACACTTTACAATGCTATTTCACTCAGTTGTTTCTCTGCCTGGCTTCCCTAAAATTTTCTGATCAGAGATTTTGCAGACTCTTACCATTAATCTCTGAATGTCCCTGAGGAAGCACAGCACTCCTCTTATTTTAGTAAGAAGGTATTTTTTTTGTTATTCCAAAAGCAATTGGTATGGCAGGAGGAAGAACAACAGAGTGGACACACTCCGGGTAGCAGTGATTTAATTCTGCTAGATGCTCTAAATGAACAAGCTGGTACTTGGCACAGAAATCACTGACTGCTTATGTGTCAGTGCCCGACTGTCTGCCTGAAGTCATGAGGACTGACAGGAATAATTCACATGGAGTTTTCTCCGTCCTTGAGACCACAGAAACCCAGAGCTGTCACACTAGAAGAAGACTAGAAGTAATCAGATGCTAAGATTGCTGCTGTGACAGAGACTATTACAGAATCAAATGGTCTTGCAGTGGCATTTTATACAGACACAATTATTCTGACTAGTACCAGGGTATCCAACGCTACGGCTGTACAGGTGACAAGAAGAAAAAGCTTACTCTGGCAGAGAACACTGAAAATTACTCCATTTGAGCATAATTCACTTTAGGGAAACAGAGATGGTATCATCTAAATAACACCAATTCACACTTCAAAAGAATCCCTTGAATGATGACGAAGTCCATGTCATTTTTATTTTTTGAAAGTGACAGTAAAAGCCCTCATGAATAAGGCTACATCATAATTCAGAGAAACAGGTTGGTTCTCTTCTGCTTTCTAGCACACGTTCCTAATGAACAGCCTATTGTATTCACCCCTACATTCTGAGTATATAATAGTTTGTTATTTTAATAAACCTCCATCAAAGCCACAGAACACAGATTGCACCCAATCACAACTAGTCAGTTGTTATGTTGCAAAGAGACTTGTTAGTTTTTCCAGTAAAGACAGTATCTTTTGTCAAAGGGGAATGACAAGAAAATTAATATTAAATTCCCCCAGACTAACACAATAGCAACGTTACACATAAAGATGAGCATAATTCTATTTCTTTCTAAGTCATTAAGAAAGTTCTCCAGCTTCAGTTAAAGCTGAATCAGGACACTTAAGCTAGTAAGGTGGGCTGTGGGAGGTTTTTGTACAAGAACATGAAGTATAACTACAAATTTTTGCTTAGAAAGAATGCTATAGAAAAGTAAAAGTTTTTCTGTTTTTTTTTTAAAAGATATCAAACATTCACTTATGAACACTTCACGTCCTCTTTTATTCTCTATGATCTCTAATGTGAATCACACAAGAAATCAAAGAAAATGTATTTGTGTTATTTTCAAAAAATTGCCAGTTCTGAAGGCTTGCTGAAACACAAACCAAAAAAATTACTACAGTAGTTTCACAGAAACAACTTGGTTGGGCATTTCCCCCCCCTGTAACAGGAAAACAACCTGCCACCATACAACCAGGCACTTACTTAGCCATTCAGCCAAGCCATGACTTTGTCTCGCCCCTTCCACTTGCAGGTACCGAGCAAGTATTTACTGTTGCATTTCTGAAATGTTCTGAAATCACCTTCCTGGTGAACCAGGCCAGGGAACTGGTCCAGCTGAAGACAAACCCGTTTTTCCACTGGCTATTTTTCAGGTGACAGGTTCACCATGCAGCACCGCAGACACTTTGTGTGGCTGATGGGGAAGGTGAAAAAAAAAATTAAAAATTTAAAGCGTTAAAAAGATAATAAATAATCAGTAACCAGCATGGGTGGGTGGTACAGACAGAACTGCTTCCTGCAGCGCTGCCAGCTCCAGGCACTCACCTGAGCTTGAGCTCCTACAGCAAGAACTGCTGAAAGTACAATTTTTCAAAGTGTACTTGGAATACTTGTGAAACACATCAAGAGACACTGAAGCCTTACAGCAAGCTAAATAAGTCTGCCCTCCCAGGAGAGATCCATTTACAGAGCACAGCTACTGAAACAGCAGCTCCACAGCACAGCACAACTATTTTTCAGGCAAGTTTAACAGGCTGAAGAGTACGCTTTTCTCTAATGCATTCTGTGATGCTGTTTCATAAGCCATTGATTGTATTATTTTAGAACAGCAACTACGCTCAAACATACAAAAATTGGTCTCTGCTTTGCTTAAGTAAAGGTTTTGAGATCTGCTGATGAAGGATATCTAGTGGTGGTGATGACCTATGCCTAAGTCCTCTCTTAAGAAAGTAAAAAAAAATATATATACACATATATTAATTTATTTTTTTAAAAAGTAAATAGGATGTCAGGACAAAGAATTTCAAACAGAGGTGCTTTATACTCTTACTTACATAACCCATGTATCTCAAATTGAGATAATAAAGCAGTACACAGCTTAAATCAAGCTTTTATGAAGAATGGAAAGCAAACAAGCACACACACTTTTATGATACAGGAAACCTGCTGCTGCTGACATAATTCACACAATTTTTTCCACACAGATGGACACTTCCTAAGCTCACACCTCTGCTCCACAGAGATGCGATATGCTGCACCTTTTGTCCCTCCCTCCAGGCACTGACTCAGATTACAGGGAGCTACTGTTCTCTGGCCTGTTTTCAGCCTCTCCGGAGGCAGCTATCATTCTGTTTAGGAAGAAGCCCTGAAATTTTACAGCCTTCGGTCAAGCATTGTTTTTAAAAAACATTGATCTTAAATGCTGGCTCTCACCCAAATAATTAAGACCAACAAGCAGCAATGTATTTTAACAATTTCAGTAGAAGTCAAAGGTTTTCTTGGAGCGAAGTAAGAACGAACATGCTCCTCAACAGCAGGAAAGGAACAGCAATCCAAAGAAAAGGCTTTTTTCCCCAAGGATTATTAAAAAAAAATATTCAAATTAGCAGTTTACAGAAGTTCTGATACACTCCGAGGACACTATTTTCAGCAATATTTTGTCATGCCTACCAGTTCTAGTAGTAATTAAATGTGTTGCTCCCATTTATAGTACCATGCTCTTTAACATCACCAGGACAAAAAAGCTGGTAGATAACTGTGAATCATTATCAGACCAGATTATTCACTGATCACATGGAGATACTGACGAACACCCATTATCACACTGCTGGACATCCCTGTTTAGGGGAAGACAATTTTTATATCACTTAAAAATGAGCACAGAGACTAATCAGGCACACATTTGTTGAAGATAACACAACCAAATATATAAAGGACCCCAGGTTGTATCAAGCAAATGAAGGAATCGGAGGTGAGGTACAGCAGGTACCAACCAGGGGGCTAACATTCAAACTTGGCTCTACTAAATGCACTATTCATTATCTTCATTTGCCTTTTCGGATTTTGAATTAGCTCAGTACGTAAGAAAGGAGTGGAGAGTTTGTTTGGGCACGCTGGGGGTGCAAAGGAAACCAGAGCTCTAGTGATAATATTTCTGCCTGAACAAAGGGCACCCTCCCTGCTTCAACTCCACCCGGCTCTGGGCCATGGCACCCAGCACCAGGACAAGCTCTGCCAGAGACCGTTGGGACAATACTGGTTACGGTTACACACCATTACCTTATGCAGCATATTTGTATCAATAATAACAGTGTGGAAGCTGCAATAAGGCACACGGACATCTATGCTTTTCAACGTTTCACAATGTTTTATTGTGCGCTGCAGCAGACATGAAAGAGGCTGCAGAAAGCCAAACCAGTGACCGTTTCATGCAATTCCCTTTTTTCAACTGCAAAGCTCTCAGATTTTTCCTTTCTTCATCAGTGGCTTTGCTTTTTAAACCAGCAGTAGGAAAAGCTATGCATGTGTCTAGTCAGCACACATTTAAGTATTTCCCCATAGCATCAACATTAAGCTGACACACTGATTTTTCAGTAAATCATTGCTAACCAAAACCTACCATTGCTACTAACATACACAAAATATGTACAGAAAGTGTCACCTGTCAGCAAAAAAATCTTAAGCATTATGAACGGTATTAGAAAGATGACAGTTTCTGTTTTCTCTACAAAGTAATCTATAATTTGCTACATTTTTTTTAAACTTGACTGTGACAAATGAGGTTAAACAAACTTGAGTAAAAAGATTAATTACATAATAGTATTCTGTTTATACAAATAAGTATTAGAATACACTGTGAATCCTGTGGATATAAAACTAATCCTTCAATCTTTTGCTACACATGATTTTTTTAAGCCATAGGAAAAGTAATGAGACACCAAGAAATGAGAGTTTGACACAGTACCAAAAGGAAACTTAAAAACTAGTTTATTACAACTGTATTCCCTCTTCTATATTGTTTATAATGTTCAAGAAATATTTCACTTTACATTATGGTCCACATTCTGGAATGACAGCACTGAGAAGTTTTTCTTCTGTCTGCTGCTGTTAAAGGATTGACTAACGTAGCAGATCAGGATGAACAAATATATTGTCCTTAATACTACAGTCTCTTGAATTAGGGCACACAGAGGAAGCAATGATTTTTGTAACTCTAATGACAATACACATTTTTTTTTTAAATCATTTAAAAGCTCTGAAAGCATACGATTATATCTGAAATCTGAAGTAAAGGAATCAACTTTAAGGAATGAAATAAGATTGATATTTTAGAATTTGCAACAACTACTGGACTGAAAGCTACCTAACAGCATTTGGATCGGTCATGAAGCCTTCATCTTTTCTAAGGGGATGGGGTAGGAAACTTTACAGATACACTAACCAGAGGAATGGTAATAGAATGAAAATAAATAGCTACGCATGAGTTTAGCTAATATTTTTTGTGTCTACTTAAGCTGCTTATACTTTCCTCTGTCATGATCTCTTGATCTTTGTTGTTTCACTAAAAAGGACTACTGGAATCTCAGTACAATCAAAAGCTTGAAAAATTAACAATATTACAAGTCTTCCATTATATGTTTATAAAGCACTTGGTTTAAATAATCAAACCAGAAAGGATTGTGCAGTTTAAGTGCATAAATGTCTGTATTTAATCTAGCCTCTCACATAGGTTGTCAGAATATAGCACTACAGAATTACATTCACTAATGAGAAAGTTATTTGGAAAAAAAGTACTACATTTACGTCATAACCATTTTTATTTTTTTTAAATTAAGGACTATAATTTATATTGCAAAAGCATCAGTAAAGCTTTTTATGCTTAAGCATCTTACCATCTAGGCAAGGCCAACAACTATGCTGGATACTACTTATGCACCTGCAATGCAGATCAAAACGGACAATTCCATCCTCAGGGCTGCCTCAGTTTCTGTGTTTTTATTTACCTTCGTTGTCTCATCTTTAGACAATTTAACAAGGCAAACTAAAACACGTACCACCTACCCATGGCAGAAAGGGCCCCTCCTTCCTCCCTGCTGTCCCACCCCATGCCCTGCGTAGGGAAACAGCATCTATGCGGCTGGAAGAATCTCCATGTCTGAGGACGCCCTGCACTTCCTTGCTACCATATCCACAAGCGACAGACATTCTCCTTGGAAAGAAAAAAATCTCCTTGTCTCAAATGAAGATTACTCCCTACCTACTCCCAAAACGTACACAATCTCTCCCTCCATCCACATACCCACCTTTTCTCTGCAGGCCCCGTATTACCCACGATAACGACACTCTTGTCACTTTCTAAAGCGAAAACGTACCATAGAAAAAGGAGACTGTGCAGGACGAAGGGGGATGCAATGCAGAGCCTGCCCCAGCGGCTGTGGGCGGGGGTCAGCAGCCCCCCCGAGCTGTGCAGAGGGCGGCTCCCTCAGCTCGGACACCTTCACAACCAGCAACGAAAGCAACGTCCTTGTCCCTGAGCCCGCACAACCGGGAGGATAAAGGCGTAAAGCGAGCTGCGGGATCACACCTTTCCTCCTCTGCTACTCTAGTGACCAGAAAAAGTGCCTTTGATGTTCTGAAGGGAGAAAAGGAGACCCTGGGCACACCGGGCCCGGCGGCCACAGCCCACCCCCCC
>VXBW01007455.1:0-14057 GCA_013400375.1 Thinocorus orbignyianus
TTCTATGATTCTATGAATCTAATCTATGTTTATTACTCCCTATTTGTGATTCAAGATGAAATAAATGTTAGCTCTTAGTTTTAAGTCTGCCCACTGAAATTCTGAAACTGGTATCTGTAATTTCAAGTTAGATTCTTCCGAACTTCCTGTAGTATTCAGACCATATGCGTGTTTTGTGAGAAAAAAAGAATCTGTGCATACTCACATTGAAAAGGAAGAGTTCCTGACTTTGCTGGTTAGCAGTTTTTAGAGACGTCATTATCTACCTCCCATAATAACAAATTTTTACAGTTTTTCGCTTGAATGCTGTGAAATCCCCAGTTAGACACATGTTCTGTGCCTTTGCTAGCATTAGGAAATCATACTCTTGCTACAATTCCCCACAAGGAATTTACTATTTGTTAAATGTGAATACAGGATAATTGGTGAATGTTTATATTTTCAGCTCCCTAGACTTGTTAAGTGAAGCTTTCTTTGGAGTTCAGTATCCCTTTATGAGTGCGATTTTCATAGCATGAACTATTATTTCATTAGCAGAACAGAAATCTCGCTAATTTATTTTACCAATGACAGTGCCTGGTGCCTGGCACTTAGGCTTGTTTAAGCTATTGTATTACCATTTTCTTTACCGTAGCTTTCTGCTTTATGCTGTGAGTAAATGTCATCTGCAGACAAATTAATTATTTGTTATCATTTGTTGAAGCAAGAAATAAGAGAGCTCTAAGTCAGCTAAATAGGCAGGACCACTGCAATGGTAGAAACCCAGTAAATATCCCTTACAGTCAATCCTCACAGTGTACTGGTGGAATGCAGTAAAAATGAAATAGTTTCTCACAATTCTTTACCACCTTCAGTGCTTTAATAATAGATAAACATTCAATGGTGCTATCAAGTTATGTTTGTTCTGTCAGTGTGATTCGGGAGGGCATCTATATTCTGCAGTGGAGCGTGCTGTAGTGTAGACATGCACGCAAAGCCTCCTCTTCCAGCAGAAGCAGCAGGAATGTCACCCTCCGCTTGACTGTGTGTCTGAACAAGCTTTTATAGCCAGGCAAGTAATTAAGCACATACATAAATAATCTTTTAATGTGTGCTGCAGACTGGGAGTTTCTGAAGAATCTGAGAGTCTGAGGTAACTAGTGTCCATGGAATATGTGAGTTTCTAACGGTGTCCTGTGCAAATATCCTCTTTCAGATAATCTGTGTTATGTTATCACTCGGAGAGGCCAAGGTATCTATTTTTATGATGATGAGTCCCTTCGAGTGGTTCAGCACAGTCCTTGTTTCCTGTTGGGTTCAATCGGAGTTTGATCAGCGAGTTATTAGCTAGAGGTGAAGGCTGCACTTGTCAGAAAGTACTTTTTGTTCCGCAGGATTTGATCTTGCCATGCAGAAGGACTTACTTGTAGAGGACATGGTGAAGCCATTTACTTAGCTGCAGTTGGACGTAGCTAGCTGTCTGGCTGCTGCTTTTAATTAAATCCACCACCAGCCAAACAACTGGGCTTGGTTCCATGGCCTTGTTTCTTAGAGGCTTTTTTCCCCCCCAGTTTGTCCAAGGATAGTCTGAATGCTACAGCTTGTTTGTGGTTTTGACTAAATAGCACATTGCTTTACTCTTGGTAGTTTTATTAATCATTATTAAGCTCATGACCTATCTGGACATAGTCCCTTGATTTTAACTTTTATGTTTTATTATAGTCCTTGATAAATAAAATCACCTTTATTGTTGGCAGAGGCAACAAAGGAACAAAAAAATGTCTCAGAACAAAGATATTTTTACTGAATGAGTGTGTTTGTTATAGAGTTGTAAGATAATAAAAAAAAATTTGTAAGCTTATTCAGTATATCATTATTTGCTGGTGCCTTGATGGATTAGCTTACAAATTATGGCAGTCAGACGTGTCCTATTATTTATACACTGGCTTCTTAAAAGAAAGTTTGTTTTTAAGGTAAGCAATCAAGTAATTCCTTATATGGAGATGGGGGAATACTTAACCTTGAGTACAACAGCACTAACTCCAGTGAGCTTAACGAATTATTCATGCTATTATCCACCTTGAGAGACATCAAATCCTTCTGCACTGTCTACAAAGTGCAGTTTATCAAAAAATGATAGCTTGGTGAATTATATTTGTATATCTGAACATTAAACTAAAGACAGTACTGTGAAAGAGGTATTGGTGGATGTACCTGTGTAATCCATGCAGACACAAGGTCCTGCAAGTCATTTCCTAATCCACTTGCAGTCGTAACTCTTCAATAATTTGTTCTCAAGGAATGACCTGATAGACAAAAATAATTTACTATTCAAAGATTCATATACCAGCAATCACTGCAAGCTCTAACCTTTTTACAAACAAGATGTTCATTTTGGTTTCTAGAGTTTGGTAAAACACCCTGAAGTATGAGGTTGCCTTTTTCTCTATTATGTTTAGTTTCTTAGAGGATAGAAACCAAAATGTCCTTTGCTTTTCAATCAACAATTCTGGAAGGAAAGTGGCTATTTTAAAAGCTCAGTTGAGACTGGCACTGGCATTCTTGTTGAAAATAATAAAATTTAGTCTCTTCAAAATATAGTCTTCACAGACATTTCCTGCTTTTTACTCCCCATTCTAAAGTCTCGGTTTACCAGGTTACTTGGGTACATATACATAATCATGAAGGGTACAGAGAGTATAAATCTGTGAGTTATGTGTGTGTTTATATGCAGAGAACTTCATTCCAGAATTTCATTATTTAAAAGTATGTATGTCAGTTATTAACATCCATAATATTATTATGGGTTATTTAGGAGAAATGTTACTCAAGGATGTCATGCAAGAGATTCAGCCTTGTGGGAGTCCTTTTCTGAATTTATTTCTTTACAGTAAGGTATAGAAGATTCTTCAAATTCTAACTAAAACATCATTTACACAACAGTGCCAGACAGATGCAGACACACACACGTGCATTTCATACTACAAAGACACATGGATGAAGTTTCTGCTTCTGATGACTTGTATTTATTACCTTTTACTCCCCTCATGTTGTGGTTTAGCAAACAAACTACCTCCATATTTTAGTATTAAATTGCTGTCTAGCTGGAACTACTGATTTTAGTAGGTTGCCTGTGATAAGCACAAGATCCCCTTAGCCAGCTCCCAAATTAGAAAAATGGCTCTAAACAGAATGAATCACAGAATGATATGGGGTTGGAAGGGACCTCTGGTGATCATGTAGTCTAACCCCAAAACCACTTTGACTGCAAAGGTTTCTACGTTGTAAGGTCTGGAGCTGTGGCCCTCCAGGATGGTTGGCCAAGAGTCTTTGTCCACCATCCAGCCTGCGCTAAGGACACTGTGGGATGTGCCTGCAGACACAGCAACCTTCCATCCTTCTCCCAACTGTCTCAGGCTGGCAAGTGTTTTCAAATAGCTCAATTGAATGCACATTCTGCAGAGGTATGAATATTATTTTTCTTAATAGCTTTATGTTTTAAAGATATTTTGTATATAGCAGTATGTATTATATGCATACGTATATACATTTCTATTTTAAAAATACCATTAAGAATGTCATTAGTTTTCAGGGAATATAGGAAAGAACAAAAATAAAGGTTACACTGTTTATCTTTTCTTCAATAGACTGCTTTTGACTATCTGGCTTGAGAAAGTCTTAACATACAATGAGACAAGGTTTGAATTCACAATTGCACCCCTCATTCCAGAACTTCCCCTCAAGAGCTTTAAGATATGTCTATGAACAAATAGTTACAGTTTTCAGTTTATCTACGGGATTTTCATTCTCTGGACCTTAGCACAGAATCAATATACTTTTCTGTTGTATTTATCATTAACATTTTAAAAAGAGTATTTCCTAATCTTGGTAACTATCCATAATGCTTAGAGAGAAGGAGTGGGGGGTGTTTGAAGAGGACATCGTTTTACTGTCTGAATATAGATAGATGCCGAACTCCTGCAGAAAGAGATTTATCATTAACTAAAATTCAAAACATCAAAAAGATTCAAATTGAACCCTCTGGCATCTGCAGCTCAATATCAAGATGGTATTACCCATTTCTGAACATAGTCACTAATTGCTTTTGTGGGTGAAATGTCTTTTAACCCATTAAAAATGCTCAGGGCAAAACCCATGTGTGTTATGGATTTAGTTCCTAATACTTCGTAACTCACAAGATCTGATTACTATGATAAATCTCTAAAGACTCCCATGATCTGAGTCTAATCTTTTCCTTGTGTACTATGCTTTTCGCATTAATTATGATTTTTTTTCTCTGTGAGAATGCATTCACTAATTTTCAAATGGCGAATTCATTTAAAATCAAAATGCTCATGAAGTGCTATTTCCCATCTGAACATACAAGTGCAGATCAGCTTTCCTAGCTACAGAAATATCCAAATGAATAGGATAGATGGCAATTCGCATCAGTTCCAACTTCTGCCATGAGACTTTTAATCATGAGATTTAGAAGTTCTCCAGACAGTGTCCAGACTGGCAGGAAGATGTTCGGACCACTGCAAGTCCTGATCTCTCTGATTTTCCTTACAAAAAAAATTGTGAATATCAAACTTGAATCTGTGTCACAGGGTAGACTCAAAGGGCAAATGCAGCATTGTATGTTTTTTCAGGAACCTGGAGTGTCCTGTGGGTTATTTTACAGGTTCCTCATAAAGCACTTATCGAGTCTGCCATTAAAAATTATTTTGTTATTTGACTTTTCTTTTTAGAGCTAATTTCAGTGTTGTGTTTTGAGTACTTGGTTTTTGAAAGACCTTGTGACTGATTTCAGAGCTTGTAATTTTAAAATTATGTTGTCTGGAGTATGGCACGCTCAATATGATATCTGACAGTTGTGTGGTTGTATATCTCTACAAAGAAAACTATTTATTTTTTTTTTGTAATGATTTAAATAAAACTATGTTTATCCGACTTAACCTTTTTGCCAGCAGAGATTTTGCTCATCTTAAAAATGTTTGAGAATGGGAGGAAGTAACTCTTCTTTTTCTCAGTAACAAAAGAAATAATCTGTAGAAGTGATTTATTTAAGTCTGTAGTTGTTTGATTGGATTTTTTTGTTGTATCTCAATTGAGTGGGGCACCCCAGGTACCCTTTATGTAACTCCATAGGTGATGTTCTGAATATTGTCACTGTAGCAAAAGACTTGCAGGTGGATGATTGGTACCTTGGGACTAGAGGAGGTCATGAATCAAACAGAATAGGACTATATAGCAAAATAGCCTTTGTGTTTTACAGTTTTGGTTTTAGTAGTAGATTTGCTTGAATCAGTTTAACACTGAAGACAACTTTGCTGACTACGTGAATATGAAGAAATGATTGGGCTTCCCTGCACCAAAGCGTTGTAATACTGCTTTTGTCTTTGTTTCCAGACTGGATAAGAATTTCTTTCAGATAGAACTTATTAGAATAGGTTGTATGTGCACTGTATTATGTATATTAGCATTAGTATATGTGCATCAATATACGTGTATTTAAGATTTTTCTTATCAAATCCCTTTATTAATCATTTTGTTCGTAATTTTTCAAAGACTTTTTTTTTTTTTTTAAAAATGGAGCAGGAAATGTTAGCTAAAGTAGGGGATAAGAAATATACATTGACACAGATTGATTAGAGATCATGCAAGTATTTTCTATTATTCGTATTATATCCAGAAACTTCCTCAAAACTTCAGAAGGTATTTTGGAAAAAATGTTTACTTTTTGTGTTTAGTACATCTTCAGTGTATTTGCCATATTTTTAAACACAAATCCAATAGCATAGAATGAAAAATTCAGTGCCATCCGGAGTCAAAGAAAATGTATTGATTTAAAATAGACCTACATGAAAATCTCAAATGCAGATTTTTAAAAATTTCAATCACAATAATATTGATCAGGGGAGGGGAAGTTGTTCAGATGCTTGTCTTGAAATTACAGTGAAAACAATCATGGTTTCCTAATTGTAAATCACCCTACTGTACAAAATACCCTGGAATATATCTCTTTCTAAATAATCTGTAACAATCTGCTCTTTGCTTTTACCAATTCCAATAATTTATACCAAATTTTCTTTTTATTAATGCCTTCTGACTTATTTTCTTTGACTGGATATGTACTTTACAGAGGTTACGAGTGATCAGCTGCAAAGCAGAAGTCACAGGAAATGTCTATAAGAACCAACCACACATTTTTAGGGTTTTTCTGGTTTTTGGTATTCAGCTTACTCTGTATTCCTATCCAAAACAAAACAGTATTTACTTAATTTTCCTTCACAAGTGGACCTGAGGTAAGATCATCCTTTATTGTAGGTTGTATGTGTTGTTAGCTACAAGTGGAATCGATTCCTCGATTCACAGAATTTATTTTGCAAAATGTTGCAGTTTTGAAATGGATAATTTTCTGATGAGTAACAGGCATGATTAACAAAAAATAACGAAGATAAAATAAATTCAATCAATTCTGGGTATGGAGGAGAAAAATAACACTCTTCAAATTCAGGGTGACAGGTTTATGGATTGTGGTTTAAAGCAGACTGAGCAGATGGACACGCTCAGTCACGTACAGCTACCTGATATCTGGCTGTCAAAGAGCTTGGACTGTGCTGGAAGCAGACATATTTACCTCTCACATTTACAAATGGGTCAGGACTGAGGTCACGAACAACAGAAAGAAATCTCAGGCTTTGCCTGCTAGCGTTGTATCTTGGGATGCAGCTCTGCTATGCCTGAGTTCAATTTCTAATGCTCCCTGACCCTTACTGTGTTATAAATAATCAGAAATATTCATTACAGAATGGCAATAGCTTTGGAGAAGTGATGGAGTGTATATTATAAAAGGAAAAATATATCCAATTCTCATAACTCCTTGCAAATTGTATTGGAAAGCCTTCAGCTGAATATATTCACATCCTGCTTTAAGAAATGCTACAAATAATGTGATGAGTTGAATTATTCTCAAATAATTCAGCTCATGTAGATGTGTGTGTACCTATTTCACAGTGCAGAGAGTTAACATTTTCTGTTTTCAGACTTATACAGCTTATTGAAATACTGGGGAAAAATCCTTTAAGGTCAGGTATCAATATTAAATTCATGAAGCCATATAGATTAAGGAGCACTAAAATGATGCTGCTTTGCTTTATTCTCTTTCTGTGGCTTTTTGGTTTTCTCTGTAAGCTTAAAACAATAGCATTTACTACCTGAAAAAGTCTACTTCTCCAGACATTAATGAAAAAAATAATCTGATCCTGTGGCTGTGATTCCAGAACTCGGCCACTTGCAACAGATACAAAACAAGAATGTGCTCTTGATAATGACATTCCTCTGTATTCAAATTTAGTGAAGGGCACTATAGAAAGAATCACGAGGCTCTTTTTTAATATTAATATTGAATTTTGGGAATGGCTTGCTTTGGAGAATTTTCCGTTTCTTCTTGTGAAACTTGCTACATTTTCTGCTTCTTTTTTTCTCTGCAGCCATAAATGATAGAAGTGCTGTTGGTTTTGGAACTCTTACTGCTGCTTTGTTTTTCTCACCACAGAAAATGAAATTCCATAATGCATTTGCAAGCTGATGCTTTAATAAAAGAAACGAATTGTGCAAGAGCAAGAAATGCAAGATTCAAAGGCTTATTCAGGCTATGTTATTGTCTGTAACATACCATACAGCTCAAATTCTTATGGGAACTCTAAGTAAAATTTTCTTTGCTGTTCAATGCAACACAAGAAAAGCAGTTATTATTTTTTGTTAATTAATTTAAATTTTTGTCATTTTGATTTAATTAACTTTATTTATTAAATATTTGCCTTCAATTTCAACTTGCTGCTGAAAAGAAATTAAACCTTCCCTTGTATGTTTCAAGCACCAGTGGAGCTTACTCACAACTATGTTCCCATTCTGTGCTTTAGCTCTTAAAACTTCCATGTATTTATCATTATTACTATTAATATTCAGAGAAAGTCATATATAAGGTGACACTGTAGTCTGTACGCAGTGATTTCTAAAACACTGAAGCACAGCATACAGCTCTGAGGGCAATGTTTTCTGTTTTGTGATAGTTCCTATTATTTACATTTATATTTACTTCTATATTGATTTGTATTTGTTTTGTTTCTTTAATAAGGAGGGACAATTCTAACATCTACAGTAGAATGAAAGCTAATCATGTTACCCGTGGCAGTGATTAGGGGAGGGTCCTGGCACAGGTAAAGAGTATCTGCAGCAAGTGCTGTGGCCCATGGAGGTGGAAATCTTCTGTTCTCTCTATATAGACAAGTTTGGATTTACAGGGAAGTAAATGTGGGTGGGAAATGGCATCACGTTCAGTGATCCACACTGGTTCCACATGTAGATCCTCTATGCTCAGTGTTTGCTTTGGAAAAGGGAGAGTGAGCTGTTACAGAGGGCTCTTACGGCACATTAACAGTGTCCACAGGTGGAGTAAGTGCAGAGTCCCCTATAAATTTATAGCCTTATTTACTACATAATAAGTTCCCAAGGGAGATAAACTCTCAGGTGCAATGATCTGTAGAGGCTAAGAAGAAATTGAAGGCAAGCATTCTTCAACTGATTACTCATAAACCTTGGGAAAATACCATTTTAAACTCTGAGATGGCCTAATTTTATCCAAACAGGCACTGTTTTACCTTCATTTACCTTAGAAATCTTCATGCGTTGCCCTGGTAATTTACGTGATGTTCCTTTGCAAGAAAAAAAGTATCTATCTTACACTTAACTCTTTTTGATAATTAATTCTTTCCCACCTGCTTACAGCTGGTATGGCAGAAATGTTGTTTGCATTTCCTTATTTGCTCATGCCTCGGAGTCATCTTTTAATATAAGTAGCTGTGAATCTCCAAATAATTTTGAAATTAACCTCTTTCACTTTCTGGCCAAGACATCCAAGTCACATTCCTTGTTGCAAGTTTTAGTATGTTGTTCAGGGAATGCAGCCTGACTTTCTTATATTATTTATTAGGAAGGTACATGTCTTAATTCATGTAAGATCCACCCTGCGCTTGAAATATAAGAGCACTGTTATCACAGTCACATAAACAGAAACATCATACCTACATGTTTATCTGTTTTCTTCTCTCCAAGAAACTTCTCAACATTTGAAATAGTCTTTTTGCAACCGGGCAGTAATTTCCACCTATTAAATAATTCCAGCGTGTTGCTGCTCTAACCAGCTTAGTTTATTTAACACAAGATAAGGAGCTCCGTATTTCCACTTGCCCTGGGTAATGCATTGTGCATTTGTGTAGGTGGGGGGTTTTAAACATTTCTTAAAAGAGTTATCTTTTGACCCAGTTTTCCAGGTAAATGTATCTAACTTCCTCCTTGCATATCTTATTTATTGCAAAAGCCTGCAACAAGCTGGGAGAGAATCGCTCCAAAACAAAATAATACAGGAACAAAGTAGCTGGCCACAAACCAGGCTGTTCTTAGGACCTTGGCAAATGAACTCTGTTGACTTGGGATTCATCACAGCTTTCCTGCCCTGCCATAGTCTGCAGTGTTGGTGCTTCTCATGCAGTGAGGTAAACAACAGTCTTACAGTGGAGAGAGAGCTCTAAATGTGTATTTAATGAATAAAATGCGTGCGTGCAAGATGTGGATGCACATGGTTGTCTGGAAAAATATATTTGGCCTTTGTAATTACAGCTTCCAATCACAAAGGTTTTACTTGGATTTTGCAGAAGATAAGTAAGGTCATTCTTCTTAACTTGACTGTGTTTAAGGAGGTCTAATGTTCAATTAGGCTTTTATTCGAAAGTATTTTATGATTTTATTTCACTCTCAACTAGTGATAGACAAGTACTGATATGTATTTATATTCTAAAATGTTTGATACTTTTTAATGTTGTAAAAATTCCTCCAGAAGTATCCTGACCAAACCGAGTATAAAATACTCTGGAAGTCCTATTTTTCAGTTACTACAGACGGAAACATGCGTAAGTTCTTAATCATGTGCTGTCAACTACTCTGATGAGCTGTTCATTTGTCACAGTAATTCATACTTTTCTAATGTATAGTAAAGACAGGCCAGAAAAGGACTTGAGGTGTTCAAATAGCTTATATTTAGTTAAATAAAAATTTTTAAAAACTGGAAATTTGGCTGTGAAAAATAAAATTAAAATACTACTTTTGGATGAAATTACATATTTCATTGTTGCATTTTCAAATTAAATTGTTCAATCTAAAAAACATAAGGAAGATACATTTTGAAATTATTTTTAGTAAATGTTTTGTTGTTTAAATGTCAAAGCCTTCTGTCTTTTCGGGGTGCTTTGGTTTTTACAAACAACTGCATACAATCAATAAAATGGCTGGGGTTTTTTATAATTTGAGTAAGTTATTATTTTCACAATTTGAGCTAAAAATATCAAAGCTCTTCTACAATGAGTGGAAAAGAAAAAGGATGTTTTTTCTTTAGATCAAATAGTCTATTCTCCAGCAGAACACATGGCAGGGATCCTAGCCAAATGCATGGCAATATAGATACTATTCAATGTGACTACAGGAGAAAGTATAAATCAAACCATGTTTCTGGTTGCTTTAACTTGTTCTGCCCACTCATGAGGAAGGCAGCTGGTTAATTCATACTGTGGCATATATAAAAGTGGATTAAGGTCACCTTTGGTTACTCTTAAAGTGCAAAATAGAATTGAACATTTCACATTTTATTGTCCTCCATATACAAGGCTCTCTACAAATACTTTTTCTATTAATATGCTACGGAAATCAATGCTTTTGTTTTATGTACTCTAAAGTTCATTTCTGCTGCAGAATATAAGCCACAGAAAGAATGAAATAACCATTGTGAATTTTTGGCATATTTTGCTCAAAGTACATACTATTTTCAGTACTTGATACATATGATGTACCTTATAAAACCTTCACATTTGCAGGGATCTGGCTGAGCAGAATTAACAACCTGATACTCTTTAATGAGATTTGGTTATCTGACTCCAGGTAGTTACGGTTCAGTAGCTACTATTTGCTCTGGAACGTGCGGGGAAAAATACTGAACTTCGGTCAGGAGTTTGTGCAGTTACTGCTGTAGGTCAGGTAATGGCAAATATTAAAACACCACCATCATTCCCTGCATTTGCTGCTCCAAGTCATGTCTACTGGCAACACTGGGAAATTTTCTCTGATCTTTGCTTATACAGTCTCAATTGAGTTATATTTTTCTGTGGTTTCTTGATGGATATGTTTAATTTCTGTCTTTAGGAAGACAAATGAGCAGATTTCAGAGCCACTGAACTAGTGGATTTTAAGAAGGCAGAAATGTTTTGTAATGTGATTCTGATGTTTTTTCTTATTGTAATCATAGTGTAGTGAATTAGCTTGTTCAAAGAAATAGTTTTTCCAAATAATGCTTGATTGTTTTTCTTTTTCTCTACATTATCCAAGTACTTCATATACACTATTCAGTTTATCTCTATAAAGCTTCTTGTGTGGGTTGTGATTGGGTTCCATTTTAAAGCTGGAAAAACAGCCAGAAGACTTCATAAAAACCTTCCATCATCTAGAAAGTCTATGGTAGACAGGAAATTGTCCTTAGTGTACTCCAGTTCTTTAATCACCAGACTGCTCATACTATTCTGATTGATGCGATGTGTAATGACTGTGGTAACTCCATAGTTAAACAAACAATTTAAATAATCTGTTAATAGGAAGTTTTACCTCATTTAACATTCCCTCTTTTTGCTTTGATTCATATTTATTCTTTAAACAAAATTTCTTTTAATTATTTATATCTACTTCTTTCTATTTATTTCTTTTAACAGCTCGTCTCTATTACTGGTATTCTAGCCATAAACTGGAGTACAAGCTTTGCAATCAATGCTACCAAAAATGACGACTTTCAATAAGAAATTGGGATTAATTGTGAACATTATTGTCTAGTTCCAGGCTCTGATTTAATTGTCTTGTTTTCATATGAATAACATATAGCCTTAGAAATGAATACATTTTCCTTTGCTTATTTGAAGGTAGACTGGACAATTTAGCAAACCCAAGTGTTTTGGGAAATACCTTTTCCTTCTTTCTATGCAAGAAGTGAGCGTCAGAGTGATTATGTGATTACCGTGCAATTTTCAGTACGCAGAATAAATTGTAAGGCAAAGTGCATGGACTGAAACAAACAATTCTCTAATAGTTTTTACTTTTTGTTTTGTGATTCATCATTGAATGATAGCTTATATAAACAAACTACATAAACTTTAATATTCTATTTGTGAGACTAAAATCTTAATGAAACCCAAACTACTGTTTTGCTACCTTTTTTGTTTGTTTGTTAAATGTAGATTTAAAAAGTAGTTGCAAAACTGGGTCTTGCATTTCGGTCACAACAACCCCAAGGAATACTACAGGCTTGGGGAAGAGTGGCTGGAAAGCTGTTTAGAAGAAAAGGGCCTGGGGGTATTGGTGGGCAGCTGGCTTACAATGAGCCAGCAGTGTGCCCAGGNCAAATAAATTTTATAAAACATGATAGCAAAGTATAAACATAAAACTGTGATAAACTACAAAAACCGACAATTTTATTAATTAAGTTTTATAATTAGCATTTTAGGTTTCTTGGGAAAACCCACCTTGTGAGTAAGATCTTTCACTTCATTAATTTATATGACCAAGTTCCAATCTCATTTCAAGTCATTGTAGAGGTAGACTACAGAGTATTTTGATAGGGCTGTTTAGTCATAGAATGGGAAAAGGGTATCTTGAGGCTTTTGTTTATACCCCACTCTGGTGAGACCCCACCTGGAGTACTGTGTCCAGCTGTGGAGTCCTCAGCACAAGAAGGACGTGGACCAGTTAGAGCAGGTCCAGAGGGTGCCACGAGGATGATCAGAGGGCTGGAGCACCTATTCTAGGAAGGCTGGCTGAGAAACTTGGGGTTGTCCAGCCTGGAGAAGAGAAAGATCCAGGGAGACGTTATAGCCCCTTCCAGTTCCTAAAGGGGGCCTAAAGGAGAGATGGAGAGGGACTTTTTACGTGGGCATGTGGTGATAGGATGATGAGCAATGGCTTCAAACTGGAAGAGGGGAGATTTAGATAAGATATGAGGAAGAAATTTTTCACTATGAGGGTTGTGAGACACTGGCCCAGGTTGCCCAGAGAAGCTGTGGATGCTCCATCCCTGGAAATGTTCAGAGCAGGTTGGATGGGGCTTCGAGGTGTCCCTGCCCATGGCAAGGGGTTGGAACTAGATGGTCTTTAAAGTCCCTGCAAACCTAAAGCATTCTATGGTCTGTGTTAATTTTTCTGAGCTATAAATTGTCACACAGACCATAACTACTTTCTGACTCCTTCTCTTTAACTATATAGAGACTGGTTCAACTATTCCTGTGTAGTGAAATCTCTAAAAGTACAAGCATTACATTACTGGTGGTGGTGACCAATCCACTACAATGAGTCAACACTTAAAAATATCTCTCAGGTTTCAAGTGCAGTTCTAATTAAAACCTGGAATTTGGATAGCCAAGTGCCAGTTGGTTCGTAATTCCAACAGAGCACATGGAAAATCTAATCTTCCCCCCTTTTTCATATCCTTTAGATGGCAGCATAGCAGATGCAAAGCTTTGTGCTGCTGAAGCACCAGCTGCAAAGGATACCTTCAGTGGAACAGCTCTACAGAGCAGGAGCATTGAGAAAGTTACTAGCCTTCCCTGCTTATATGGATAGCCTGCTCCATCACCCGGATCTGGGGCAAGATCTTGTTGGCAGCCGGTCACCAGTGGTGTCTGTCAGGGCTCAGTTTTGAACCAGTCTTGTTCAATATCTTTATTGATGATCTGGATGAAGGGATTGAATGCAACCTCAGTAAGTTTGCAGACAACACCAAACTAGGTGGGAGTGTTGATCTGCTTGAAGGTAGGAAGGCTCTACAGAGGTACCTGGACAGGTTGGATCAATGGGTCAAGGCCAATGGATGAGATTTGATGAGGCCAAGTGCTGGGTCTTGCATTTCGGTCACAACAACCCCAAGGAATACTACAGGCTTGGGGAAGAGTGGCTGGAAAGCTGTTTAGAAGAAAAGGGCCTGGGGG
>VXBW01007455.1:14201-58743 GCA_013400375.1 Thinocorus orbignyianus
TGATCTCAGAGGTCCTTTCCAACCATGATGATTCTGTGATTCTGAGACTAAATCATAATAAATTTATTTTTAAATTAACTTCCTTTCCAAAGTACTGCAGAGAGATTATTCCATCTTTTTTTTGTAAATAGTGAGGGCAGCCAACAGAATTTTTCTATATGGAAAGCCAGCTTCAAAAGTTATCCTAGTAACAATTCTTTCTGGAACTAGTGAAGCAAAAGTTGTTGATAATTATAATGAGCCTATTAAGCCTAGTCATGAGTTTAGTTCCATGAGGAAAAGTTTTAGATTATTTTCCCATTACTTTTGTTGAGAATAATTAGCAGAATGATAATCTGCTTACCTGAAAGAGGAATAATAATTGTTTTCCAATCCCAAATCAGTGTGTGATTTAAAACAAAGGCATTATATTTTAGAGTGGTTTGTGGTTGTTCTTTGTTTTTAAATTAGAATTTGGAAAGTCATAAGTGGCAAACAAGTGACACGGTCAGTTAAGTTGTTTTGGGCTGCTTTTCATGAGCTTGCTTGGCTTTCTCACATCTAATAATGCTACAAAAAAGTTCCAGAGGCTTCCAGATACAACAGATTTGCAACTGCAATTACAACAGTAAGTCCCCAATGAGATGGCTATCCAGGTATGTACTTAACATGGCATTACATCGTAAGAAGTAGTAGTAGCCTTGCCCTTCTGATTGTCCTTGCAGCTGAAGCATGTAGAAGGACACTTCCAGGGACTCCTATTTGAAAGTGAATAATCTGCTGTATTAACAACAGCACTATGTATTTGCTGAAGATACAGAGATACCTTGTAATGTTTATGACTAGGAATGTCTGCTGTCTAATGCTTCAGCTGCTTTATACACAATAAAGTCAATAACGACCATAGACAGTTTTATAGTTTTAAATATTTCAGATACCCGTGCTGGTGCAGAAGCTTGCTGTTTCTGAGGAAAGAAGCATTTGGTGTCTTAAATGCTATATATGCTACAAGCTGTTATTTCTCTTGGAAGTTCAAAAAGATACACATGCAGAAAAATTTATGTCACTGTTCCTGTGATTAAAAAGAGAAACAAAATGGCTAATTCCTGAATTTGTTATTAACAGTTTCCAGGTCACTCATAGGAATAGGTGCTTTGTTTATGACAGCATTTGGTGAGTAGGAGCACAGTGATTTTGGTGTTGTTCCTAAGGTGTTTGGGGTTGGTTTGAATAGCTCTTTGTGACTCAGCTCAGTTTTTCTGGTGCTTTCTCAAAAAAGGTGCTAATCTCAATTACAGACAGAAAAAGTACAGGATCACTTCAAAATGGGAAAGTTTTTATGGAAATTTCTGCTATTGCTTAAAAAAGGTTTTGAGGCAGTGTTTACTAGAGCTGGTGTGGACACCGAGGTTGTCTAAAACAGTGGTCCCTGAATTATGCTGGACATCTTTGTGTCATTTATGTCCTATGTAATTTTGATGAAATCATAAGAAATTAACATTTCTTTTCTGGAGCTTTTCTTAGGTTCTTATAGTCTCTGTCAGGAAGTTACTATTTACTCTGGCATCGACAATGACAAGTTACAGTCTGAAGGACGCCATGGGGGGAATCCTGTGTGTGCTAAAAACAACTCCACATTACAATAATGACCATGTTTTCATGTATATCACTGGAAAAAAAAGGACTGGTACCACCCTGCTGCTATGTAGAAGAAATGTCAGTTTCTTGCTCTAAGTACACCAAAAATAAAAGATAATTTGAAATGAAAAGATCTATGACTGAGTGGTACAGATTATGACAATAAAGCAGTCATTTAAACTAGGTTATACATATTGCAGTCAGCATTAATTGTGCAAAAAGGTACTGATAAAATTGTGTGTGATTTAACACTTCATTTCTCCAAAAGAACTAAATATCAATACTCACTCTCCTCCTGTGAATAGCAAATATAATATATTTTGTGATAATATTAGAATAACATTTCTTGTCATGGTTTAATGCCTGTTTTCTGCATCACTAGGGAAGCTGCTTAATATGAGCAGAACAGCAGCAAAATTGTTAATAGAAGGGAAGCAGCTCACAGTGTAATGCTTAAACAAGTACTATTGATAGAACAAACAGTGATCTAGCCTTGTAAAGCACCACCTTCTAACTGAAGAAGCTTGCTGGTTTTATGTAAATTTTCACAGAGAAACAGACCATGAAATATGTTCTCTATAGAATATTTTTGCAGAGGATGGAGTATGTGCTTGCTGAGAAATGGATGTCTGACACTGCAGTGGAGATGCCTGCCGCATTTCTTGGTAGGCTATTTGTAAGAATTCTTTTTAAAAAAATACAAAAACCATGAGCACTTCATGTAACCCAGCTGTTACCTCAGGCTGCTGTACTAACCGCTTTCTAAGTGCTGTGTTTGTACACGTATCTAGCAGTTTCAGATTTTAGTGTGTTGACAAGTGAGATGATAGAGTGGTTTTTTAATGTATTATAGGTACGGTCTTGTTTTGTATTCGCTAACTTGTGTATCATATTTATGTCCTTGTTATTTTAACATCTGTACAAGACTCAGAGAGATCAGAGGTTATATTAAGGCAGTTTTTCTCCTACAGAAGTTACAAAGCAAAAATGATTACATACTAAAAAAAACAGTTGTATCTAATTGCAAGAATAGTGTACTCCCAAAATCAATATCCTTCAAAGAAAAAAAAGAATTAGAAGCAATAATAAAATCTATTAGAAGTTAAATTGCTAGGATATATTTGAGTATGGTACTAAAATGGCCTCCTATCTTTTCAATGGTGCATTGAGAAGAAAGGCAGAATGGATGGGTAAGTCATAATATCCATTATTAAGAAATGGTTAGGACTCACCAGTATCCTTGGGTCATTAGGCAGCTTAATGGGAAATCGTTCTAGATCCAGAAAAGGACTGTCTTGACCCCGTACCTTCTCATAAGTGAGTGGAGCATCTGTAGCAATGCCTTGTTGTAGTCTGATGTGAATACACTATAACTTAGGTTACATGTCATCCTCATTAACAGATAACATACAAAGCTTTCCTGAAAGAAGTAAAATAGAAATAAGGTTTTCAAGAAGTGAGTAGAATGGCTGCCGTGCATGTAGAAATGAAAAAGTGAAGTATGTAATGAGAAAGCAGAACTTGATAGAATGACTAGCATTTGTTCTAGCAAACTTCTTAAAGACTGCCTCAGTCCTTTAAGAGTTCACGTGGGAAATGTATTGTGTAAAGCAGATGAGATGAATACACATTAATCAAAATTGTCTTTTGCATTTCCTTATTCTGTTAATATTTTCTTCTTACCAATGCTGTGCTTATGTTTCTTTCTGTTTAGCAAACTGTTAAATTTTTGATATGTTTCTTGATTGCTGAGTTTCTATTTTAACAGCATGGAGAATAGGGCTACCTAATTCTTATAATTAGCCCTTCTTCTAAGTCTTCTAAGACTTAGAGTGTGATGCTGTATTAGCACAATATGGACCATCAGTGGAATGCAGGTGAGGACTGGAATACTTCTTATTTAGAATTAATAGCATTTTGGTGTAAAGATGATTTACATCATCTTTTATAAGGGTGGATAGATAGCAGGTTGTGATTCAGTTTTCCATTATTTCTTTAATTAAACATGAAGCCCAGACTCGGTCTGATAATGTCAATGAAACAGTACATTTCTCAGTATATGTTACAATTTTCTTAAATTAATAAATTCTAAACTAAAACTTTCCTGTAGAATTTTTCCGATGAGGTTTGTTTTAAAGTGCTGTAAGTACTCTGAACCATCGGGTCCTAACTGCCTCAAACTGCTTATTAAATATTTGTGAGTACCTTTAATCTTAATTTCTCTCCACCTTAATTCCTTTTGTTCTCGTCTGTCACATACTTCATCTTACAAAGACTCCATGAGAGTAGATTGACTTTTATTAATGAAAAGTCAGATACCCCAGTGATGAATGTTAAAAAGTGGTAGTAGAGAGAGAGATATAATTCTGCCAACAAGAGGTTGATCTGTACTGAGAGCTGTTTGAAGTGCACAGTAAAAATTAAACAAGTCACACACTAATGAAGACATGTTAAAAAAATAACTATGCATTAAATAAAACCTGTGTCCAAGACCATAACCAAAAGCTATATCAAACTGCTTACGTGCAAAGGCCTCAGAGGCTGCAAACACAAGGTTGATTCAGGGATAGCATCTCTGACTCTCTTGACTTTTTCAGTCTTAACAGTGGTCTGTCTTAGTGTGTGAGCGAAGATCTGTGTGCACACAGGATTCGTACTGATGGACAAAGCTTACATATTTCTAAAGCATATGGGATACTGTACATACCACAATTAGTAATTTTTAAGTATTTTCTTAAAACTTGCAAAAAATAAAAAGAGTGAGAAGTGACAACAATAGCAATTTAAATCCATTCTGCCAACATCATACACTGTTGTAGCATGCTTATGACTTTAATTCTTCATTACTTTGATTTCTTTGGGCAACAACCTCCCACTCTCCCAACTTCAGGCGCAGGCATGTAGAAAATGACACTTATGTGGGCAGTAACGACAAAAGCTACATAATACGTTCTTGTCTTAGCAATCACCTTGGATTGAGACTGTTTTCTTTTTACACCACAATAAATAATACTGCATTTAAATAAGAAAGCAAAAAATGAGAATGCATTTTAATTATTTTTTTTTTAACATAAAAAAGTTTGTGTATGATCCAGCCAATGAACAGTGTACACAGTACATGTTCTGAATAAAAGTTGAGGTAGTTAGCTCACTCTGAAAACTAGTGTGATGCTTATGAATAACTCTTGGGAATGAACAATGGCAGATAAATGGGTGTTTCTGCCATAGCAGTTTAGAATCTTAACCCTCAGAAAAGAAAGACAAATCACATACAGGATTTTTAAAAGCCTTGATGGAATTATCCTCATGTTTCTCTTAATATTCCTTGAGGCAATCATCACATAACTCACTTTTAAATGAGCAAAAATCTCTGCTCTTTTTAGAAATAGTTTCAGTGTGACATACAGAAAAGACAGATTTACAAGAAAAAATTCTTCATTTTCTTTCTTTACTGAATGAGAATTGCATATATTTAAAGTGCTTCTCTGGTTCTGCATATCCTGGTATCAAAAAGTTTGATACTACTGAGGTATGAGAAGCATTAGAGTGATATAATTTCCAAGATCACCATGGATCTGTAATTTGCATTCCTGGCTGAGCAGTTAGGAACTAGGAGGTTCAAATAAGAACAAGTTCAACACGTCTGCCCAAATGGAAAGGACTGAGAGTGAAAAAGAACAGAGATTTAGTTATTCTGTAAAATGTTAAGTGTTACTAATAGGAAATGAAAAAGACCTACATGAGACCTAAACTTATAAAGAACTTGGAAGACCTACAGGCCATCTGTGTATTCCAAAATACTCTACTTTCTATGGCAATTTCAGTTTTTATTCTTTCTGATGTGTGAGGTGCTTCAGATAATATACAAACACAATAGACACATCTGTGAGTGCAGCAGGTATACTACAGTTGTATCATAGATAGGATTCTACAGGAAAGAATTGTCACTTAATAAATTGTTCCTAACTCAAGTCTTGTTGAATTCTTGACCTGCAGGTCAGCAATTATTCTTTGGTGGTTATGTACTACAATCTCAATTTCTTGCATTGTTCTGTGTGTGTGCAAGACAGAATCAGCAACATGTATTTGCTGCTGAGTGATGTAATTACAATTAAATGTTGAGTAGATCTCACTGTGAACAGTTTTTTGAAAAAAATCAAAAGTAGGTTCAACACAGAATCATTCAAATTGGAATTTGCTTTGTATTTGTGAGCAGAGATTTCTATTAACTGCATCACTTGAGTAGGCAGATTACATGTTGTCTTTAGTAAAGATCCTGCTGGTTGATGGTTAGCGTAGAGTTTGTCCATGAGTGAATTTAGTTTTTCATTAAGCCATTGTAAACAAAGGAAATAACAGGAAAGCCACGTCTTTCAAAAAGTATCTTTTCTATTTCTAATAAATTTGAGGATGCAAAAAGGAATAACTTCTAGTAAATGTTATTTAGTATGCTTTCCTTTTTTGCAAAGTTTCCATATACCTGGTATGCATGGAAAATTCTTTACTGAGAAAGTCAGGATCAGTCACTTCAGAAAACGCTAAACTCAAAGAGGTTGTTTGTTGTCTATTGAAAATTTTCAGAGAGACTGTTGTTATTTCAGTGGAAGATAAAAGGTTCTTACTACAAATACATTATTTAATGAGTTGACTTTTCCAATTTTTAAATAAGTTCTCTTTAAAATATTTTAAGAAGTGTCAAAAAATTCACATTGGATAGTATGAAAGCAGGGGGGTAAGTACATGAAAGAGAATGTGTTTGCACACAAAGAATGAGTGTCAGTTCAAAGATACCTGTGACCTTCCTATTTAATGAACACAAACTAGGCATAGTTCTGTTTTATAATTGCAGTCAGACCAGCAGCAGTCTGAACTAATGTTATTCTTTATTCTCTAAGAGCTCTGATTGTGGCAAATACTCTGCCAAAGTAGTATGCCTAAGATGAGGAAGAATAATGGTAGTTCAAAACTATAGTACAAATTGTGTGTGGTTACAAGATGCAAAACATAGCAGAAAGAACATCTAATCTGACAGAGATCTAAAGGAAAGCATTACATTCTGATTCTTTTCAAAACTGTCTTTTAAACCCAGGCTAATGTAACTACTGTTTTTCACAAGTTCATTTTTCAGTATGGACTAAGGATTTTTTCAGGCATTCTCCTATTTCTTGAGAGAGCGACTGAGCGCTACGGTGACCACACCAGCTTTGAAAGTATTTCTTTTGATTAGTCTAACAATAATAGATTTCTTATTCAGCTGAATGATATTTTATTATATCTCTTTTTAGGTTTATGTAACATAAAGGTATACTAACAAATACCAGTTTTCATTGAAAAATGGAGAAACGGAGATTGAGATACCTGAGGTCACACAAGATACCACTGGTAGATTTAGAAATAGCAACTGCCTTTCCTGATCCCTGTTCCTTACCTGTTATTTACAGTGTTACAGGATTTTACACCACTTCTCCATATTAGTGTTCAGTAAGATTTGTCCTCACACAGGATAAAAGGCAGTGAGAACTCCATTCAAAAAGAACACCTCTAAAGCATAATCATCCCAGCTTTCCTATAAGAAAAACTAATGTAGCAAAGGGCTTCTATTTAAGAAATATTATTCTTATCAGTCTAATAGTACTAAAAATATAGCTCATTTTTGACAATTTTTGCATCAGCAATTAGCAATATTCAGCCATTAGGCAGATACAATGCAATTTTTAATTACTTTATTGGTGAAAAGTCTAATTACTGCATAGTGGTTCTGGGCATTCAGTGCACTGCTCCTTTAGTAGTGCTAATCACTAAGTAAGATTTAATTTACCTACTGTATTATTACGATCTCTAGTTGTTTTCATTGCAACATTGTTGGAATTCGGTGATCTTTAAGGTCCATTCCAACCCAAACCTTTCTGTGATTCTATGATTTTGTCACACAACAAATATTCCAGTAGTTCTCCCATGTGAATAGATTTTTGCCGTTCTACACCTTTCTCAATTTTAATAAAGGTATGTAAGAAATTTTCACTGGAAGCAACATCCTTAAAGGTCTTTTTTACAGCTCTTTATATTGGTCTTTTTGCCAATAATGTGAGATAAACTGCCCATGACATTGGGTTATGACTTGTTTCTGTTTAGAATACCTGAGCTACATCCTTAGATTTTATTAGATTCCCTTTTTCAACATCCATCTGCTGAATAACCTCAACAGTCTGCTTTCAACCAGCAGGACTGAAAAATTTATTTGATCTTAATTGTATGTTACAGAATTCCACATTTTCTCATTTCCACAACTTCTATCTTGATGCTATTAAAAAAAAGAAATACATATAAATCAGGAAGATTATAAATTTTTTCACTTACTCTCATCCACTTTTTAGTGCAATTGCATAAAAAGGATTTTCTGTTAAAGGAATTTCGGTTTCTAAAAGATTTTTAAAACGTTACAAAGCTGTGTTCACAACAGAGTCGTGATCTCTGTTATCCTGGATATTGTGATTACCCTAAATGATGTCATAGTGAAGAGCTTGTGTCTGAAAACCAGTCGTAGAGATCTGATGTATTATTGATATGCATAACGAAACTGACTGAGGTTTTAAGTTTTAGGATCTCAGTGCTTGTTTACACATGTGTACACAGGAAAATGAATGCAAATGAGTTCTGAAATGATCTTAATTTATTTTATCTTTAGTTTAGGAGTGAAATAACATAAACTAAATTAAGATCATTTTAATTTTAAATAGGAATATCTACACAAGGACTTAGGATAATGTAATTAATCCTCTTCAAAGTTCATACATTTTAGTTAATTCCAATTAACCTTCTCAAATATCATCATGTTCGTAAATTCCTGCAAACAGCCTATCTCTAATGTAGTAATGTAGATAGATTCTATTTGCTTTCATTCTGGAAATACCATAACCATTTTTCTTGAAGACGGTTCTTTCTTCTGGGATATGTTATTTGGCTTTGTCTGACTAGGCTCGCTTTCTGAGGAATGTTACAGGACTTTTTAGGCTTACTTTTCTAAGGAAGCAGAAAATGCCCCAAACGCAGCCACATTTTTACATAACTGAATGTGCAGTACAGAAGGCTGTAACTTCAGCATTAACCCAAATATCAAGAATCTCACTTTTTCTAGATTTCTAAGGATTTGTATTCATGCAAACATATCCTTCGCTCATCATTTCAGAGCATCATCATTGTAGTCGCACTCCTTTATCACTTGTACAGATATAGCCCGTTTTGGGGGTTGAGGTGTTGGGATTTTTTGTTTGTGTATGTGGTGCGGTTTATTTTTAATAGTGAGAGGCAGTCTCTTCTTCTAGTTAACTGTGTGAATTGAATGAGAGCATTACCTTTGGAAGAGTTACCCTCATGACTCACCCTGAATCCTCATTGCGAAGAAAGTGGGTTCTAATTTAAATGAAAGCAGGGCCTGCGTTATAAACTGTACATCTACTGTTAGAGTCTGTCAGTACTCAAATCACTTCCAGTGCAGGTAAGAAGTTGTGAGATGGTAAATCTGCAACATTGACATAATCTAAATGATTAAATCATTTTGCAGAACTCATAGGAAACCCTTTGAAATTCCTGGCCTTGTACTTGGATTTTGGATCAGAATTGTGTTTAGTTAGTCCCTCTCAGCCCTACTTACTATTTGCATTATCTGATCTTGTCAGGGTCAAAATTTTATCCTTACCTTTTATCCTTTATGCCATATACAGATTGCCAGTTACTTATTCCTGACCACTTACAGAGTGCACACTCTTGTGTGTTCATGCACATGTGTGATCATGGAGATTACATAGTCATTGCCTAATGAGAAGATACATTTGAATGAAATAGAAAGTAATTTTGTCATACATTCCTTTCAAACTGAATCAGAATTTAATTGCACAGTGTTTTCATTACACTGCACCTAATATTTAATTGCTTAGTACTGTATCAGCTCTGATAAGTAGGGCAGAAGTATACGCAGAAAGCAGAGTTAAACTTCAGTTCTTTTTTATTGAAAAATATTTAAAGACCACTTTATCAAATAGCAATAAATTTCAAGTTTTTAAGGAACTTGCTCCAAGACCTTTAACTTCAAGGCTCCAGATCTTTTTTTGTACTATGATCTACCCAAACATATTAAACGTGAGATAGTCTCTAAAAATAAAATAACGAATGACCTATTTTTTTTAAAGTTTAAATGTAACCACATGATATTGGACAGGTTATGTTCACTCACCTCACTTGAAAAAAATTTTACTTTATTTTTCCAACAAGTTTGCTCTCTTCATGTGGTTTCTCTTCCCCAGAGTGATATTGCAGACAGCTTTTCTGTCCCTTTCTTGCTCTAACTTACTGACATTTACTCTTCAATCAGCTCTTCCCATTAGCAGCAGCAGATTTCCACCTGGTTCTCTGTTTTCCTCCTTGCAACATCCTACACTCATTCTGGAGGTTTCAGCTTACAGGCTAATGACCAATTTCTTTTGAGCTCTGTATTTCCTTGTTCACATTTTCATTTAATCTATGGCCCAACTACAACACTTCTTCACCAAAATAGCTTTTCTTTACTATTTTACTGAACACTCTTCTTTCTTTGAGGCATGTTGTTGTTTTTCCTTTTCAGCAGATGTCTTACTCAATACTGCCAACAGCTTTTTCCTGCATGTGGCACCCTACGTTTTTTGGACTTGTTTTAATATTCTCTCAAATCTCTGCTCCCTTTTTATTCTTGCCTTGCTTCCATTTATTTTTATATCACTGCATAATATCTTGTCGCTTTCTTCTGGAAAAAAAACTGACAAAATGAGGTGTTTATATATGCCTTCCTGTTGGTTTGACATTCTTTTCTCCATCACAAACATCCTTTCTTACAAAAAAGCTCAAGTTTCTCATCTGCTTCCTATTCTAACTGTTCTGCTTGTCCCATCACATTTCCTTCTATTTCTTTCTTGCACTGTTTTATCTTTCATTTCCCTTGACAATATAACCTGATTAAGCCTTAAGCCTCTCAACCTTTAAAAAAACCCCAAACACCTGAAACACTGCTTCTGCTCTTCTCTCCGTTTTCTTTTGGTTTATGCAGTATTCTAATTAAGGTTGTTTGGGGCTCGTTGCCTCTCAAGTCTTACCCCACTCCAGTTTCTGCACTCAGCTAAAATTGTTACCAAAGTTTTTAATCGCATATTTTTACTTGAAAAGAATTCTCATCTTACTTGAAGTATCAGATGCTTTTACCAGTCATTTATTCTATTTACTTAGTTCATCCTATTATGGAACTTGTCTGCATTTTTCTTGCATTTGTCTTCCTGTATTTTGTTCCTTAAGAGCACACACTTCTTTATTTCATAATTTGGGCTTCTATTTTTGTAATAATACGAATCATAAAATTTTAAATGAGTTTAGCATTTTCTTAAATCATACTGTTTCTCTCAAACAAGCTAGTAAAGTTTAAGTGAGAAAAGAAATTTGATCAGATGTATAAAAATGGCTTATAGAACTAAAATGGTTAAAATGAAATATGGCACTAACATTAACAATTTTAGGACATTATCTGAAAGTATAAAGCTAAGTAGCATTTCCAAGTAGTAAGTAGCATATGAAGAACTGTAAATTAGGGATAGCTGTAGGGTAATGATCACACCTACCTGGAGGCAGTGTAAGTATTTTATCCAGTAATTACAATACTATATTATCTTCTTACTATATTTGTGATATTTCATCACATAAGCAAAAGTGGGAGAGGAAAAATAAACCAAAACACAACACTTCATCCTGCACCGTATTCTAATTCTAAATATGTTGCTTCTTCGGTGACTTTATGAAAAAAAAACAAAACACAAGCATTCACCTACATCAAAGTTCATAGGCAGAAACCCGAGATTTTCAGAACTGCATGAAATCTATGGGTAATTTTCACCAGTACCTTCATCAAAATCCATACATTTTTGAAAAACTACCATGGAATATCCTGCAATCTGTTCTGTATACACCAGATCTTCATTGTGTAAACAAAATGTTTCTAAAACAATTCATGGCATGAAAGGAATGAAATGGCTTTTAAAACATCCACTTCTGCAGTTGACTAGATTTACTTGTTTTAATGCATGCAACATGCTGCAATTTTTTGGTTTTCAGTGAAAGAGCACTAGAGCAGACAGTTGCAATTTGTAGCTAATCAGAAGCATTAGCTTAAAATCTGCTGGCATTGCAATCAAAGTAGGGAGGTATCTATCTCGTTTGTGACATATGCACATGAAACTCTTAGGTGACCACAGTCTTCAGAACACTCTAGTTTACAATAAGATTTTGGAACTAGTATTTCCTGAACCTACAACAGGAAATTTGATTTCGTCTTTAAAAGTTTTTATTGAAACCACCAACCTAAGAACAAGAATGATACAAAATATACATCAGGAAAGACTGACTATTTTTGCATCTGATACTAGTATGACAATTACAATATTAATACAATTAATACTGATTACAGGAAAACCAGATACTGGATCATTATGGCATTGCATATCCAAATGTGCTGTTTTTTATTTGGGCTTTTCCATATAATTTGACCTTTACTACAGTAAATTTTGTTCTTGAACATTGAGAGAAAGTGTTCTAAGGTTAGTCCATAATAAATGAGAGTCTAATTTAGAAGTAAAGTCAGGGCTCATCAGAGATTCTCTGTGTGGGAATTAGCATATGAAACTTTTTATATAAAGTTAGAAAAGAAAAACAGCTATGCAATACATATCCACAAACCTCACTCATAAAGTGTAGGATTACTGCATTGAAGTAATTCAACTTTTCAATAAGAATACCCTTAAACATCAAATAATCATTTATTTCAATCTTAATTATTGTTGTCCATAGATTATTCAATAACCTTTTACTTGGAGTCTAAGATTAAATTTATGAATCTGTAATCTCAAATACTGTTTTTTTCCTGTGAAATAGGAAATAGTCAGTAATTTACTTTTAGTTTGACCTTACGTAGAAACTAACCAATTATCTTCTTTCACAACTAATACTGATTTAGAAATGAAGACAGAAAGAAAAGCCCTTCCCCAGAAAAAAGCTCACAGTGACCTCGAGGAGTACCATGAACAATGAAAAAAACCCTGTTTTATTACAAGTGCAATAAGCAGATGTTTTTAACATTTTGTTCCTTCAAAACGTTATTAAAGAATATTATTTCACAATTTTTCTTTCAAGAAAATCTCTTCTATGATAGGAACATGCAGTAGGGAATCATATGTAGGGGTTTGTGGGCTAGAAAGGGAGCTTGATACAGCGAGCCATGAGCTGGGGTGGGTGAAGTGACTGTCCCCCCGCAAGGCACCTTCTGGTTCAGGCTGTTCCCCAGCCTTAGGCAGAGGTTAGGGACAGTTGTAGGTTACAGGAAAAAAGCTGTCTGTGTGAGACAGGGTGGGGGAGTACAGACATGGCGATACAATTCTGCTTTTATTGCCTTTGCTTATATATAGCCCATACTGCTGCTGAATCAGCTTTTAAAAAGTAAGTTAGCTACACACGTGAAAATACACATACAGATGTGGGTGAGGATGGGGTGGGGGTGAGAAATTGTCACATTTTGAAAAAAATATTTAATTCCCTATTGTAGTTGACTGTATAGCATGCGTCTCTAAAGGTACAAGCAAAGGAGGACAGCAGATGTATGGAAAGAACAGTCCCTAGAGATCCCAAACCTGTAAATCCAGATCAGAAGCAGCCAGTTAGTATTCACTAAAGAAACTGGTTCTAGCGCAATATCAAAGAACACATATACATGTCAAACGTTGCAAATGGTGAAAAGATTTTTTTAAAAGATTTGGTCATGAGAAGAAGATAAATTGGTGCATTGAAAAGAAAAAGATGTGCAGTCCTTACAAAACACACAAATGCAGGAAGAACAGAAAGAAATGCCAGGCTCCCGCCCTGTCTCTGCTTTTAAGGAGGCCACATCTGCTTATCTGCAGTGGTGGTATTTGATTTGCCGTTCAGCAGAGATTGCTACCGCAGATTCAGTAAGCATTTGTAAAGTACTACCTTGCACTTTAGGATTGCGTTAAGTAAACTAGAACTGTTCAAAGCTGTATCTGTATGTAAGTGTTCTCTGCTCCAGCCCTTTCACATGACAAAATGATTGATGCTGCAGTACCAACTCAGGTTAAACTTGGAGCTAGAAAATATTATCCCGTGTGTGATTTTTTGTTAATCTTTTCTTATTTCAAGAATATTTACTAGCGTTACAAAGTGCAACTCCTCATTAAAATTGAACAATCAAGACGCTATTTTAAGAATATCAACAGGTGTCCCTTCAGACTGGCATCAAATAGCATATGCACTTCTTGGGTTTTCCATTTGATTTACTCTCAGGATTTTCAAAGGGGATGATTTAATTACAGGAAATTAAGTTACTGTAACATGAAAATAAGAAGGGGCTTTCATGCTGAATTTTTAAATCAATAAAATAAAAAAAAATAATTTTCATGTCAGTTTGATGCAATTTATTTTGAATTTCAAACACTTTTCAGTCAGTTCTCAATGTGAAACTTCTCTCATCAGCTGTGAAAAGCTGCAGTTCGGGTGACATTTTTTATGTGCTGGCAACAGAGGGACTACAATTTCCCTTACGATGACTCTTTTAAAGTATAAACTGCAGAGTGTGTTCTAAAACTTAAAAATAAAACCATAAGAGAAAAACTCTTTAGGTGAGAGAATACTACAAATGGAAGATAAAGACAGCAAAAGGTTTTCAAAGGATGGGGATACCAAGCTTTCTGTAGGTCTTCTGAAGCACTACACCTATCAGAAATGCTTCTTAATATCAATCACAAAATGAGCTGAATTCAAATGGAAGCTATTTTGACACTTACTACTTTTTAAATATCCTAAAATGTATGTACTAACAGTATTAAGAAGTGTCTAAGTTTCATTTGTAACTGAGGTAAAATGAAATTTCTAATGAGGCAGAACTTCTGGGTTTTCTTCTGTTCTTGTTTTGAATAGGCATTTTAGTACTTCTGCCTCAATAAATGTTCTCCAGCACCATAGCTTATGTCAGGAGGGGAAATGGATTGTTCTGAGGTTGTCATCAGGTAAATTGTTACAGTTTTTGAGTTATCTTATCTTTAGTGGAGACCATAGTATGATGATGTTGTTTTGCAAATGTGGCATTTACATTTGACAGAGAAATAAGGATTCCTATTACGGCATGAAGTCTTTTTGTGCTTGTGAAATCTGCACTGATGGCCAAAATATGTTTCTCAGTAATTTCAGATCTTACAGTGATCTTCCTGTGGTCAATGAGCTATGTGGAAACTGGTTTTCATAAGCTGGTTGTTTGAAATGCGGTTCCAGATCTTTCTATCACGTTGCAGCATAAAAAGCCAAGCAGAGCTAGATCATCTGCTAATGTAAATTACTGTGTCTGAAGTCTGTGTCAGCTCAGGATCTGCTACCAGAATTTTATGCAGAAATTTGCACATAGCCAGAAGGTTTGCTTTGCAGAAGTAGTTCAGGCTTCATTTTATACTGCTACTTGGAAGAATATGTAAACTGTAGAGGCATCAGACTTTTTCCTTCTTGCCTCCAGATGTACTATTTCAATTCTGATATTGCTAGTTTGTCAAAGCAAGGTTGGATTAGGTCAATACTTCATGCTATTCCAGAAGCATCCTAGTTTTCCTTAGAGTCTTCTCATTGAATAAGTTGCACTTTAAGTCAATACTGAGCAAATCACTGTGTTCGAAGGCACTATTGCAGAAAGTATGTCAATCAAGTGCCTCTTTAGTTTGAAAATTTTTATGGGTAAGAGTCAGCCGAAAAATAAGCACTGGACCAAAAGAAATTTGAACTATGTAATATACAAAAATCTCCTTTACTTTGGCATATGTACTAATTCTGTTACTTATCCACCTATGCAACTAGTTTTGGAGAGTTTAGTAGTTGTCACTGCAAAGGAAAAGATAGGAAGTATAAACAAAATCAGTTCCACTTTTTTCTTTGCTAATGTTCTGTGTTTTCAAACAATTTCTCTATTTTTATTCTTGTGTTTGACCTATTATTCTGAAAGTGACACAAGGAAATTACTCTATCAACTTCTGCATTAAATAAATTATTATAGAATGGAAAGTACTTTAATCTGGCTCTGTCTCCTCACTAACATTGCCCAATACTCTGCTTATTATAAAATTTCCTTAGACATGATGGTAATTCTGGAAGACTTCTAACTCATGCAGAAGACTAGCATGTAAGGTAACTGCTGAAAGCATCTCACAAAAAATATCCAACAATTCTTGTGCAATACTATGACAAAGACTATTCTTGGTTGTTCATACTACAAATATGCACTCGAGGGTGTTCTGTCTTGTCCTTGTTTCTCAGGAACCAGTTTTAATAGTCCTAATTGGGACAAATTCTTGGTTATTGAAATACATTTCAAATTGTTCAGTGCGATTAAATTTATCATAAGGCAAAAATTCAATATACAGCTTAGTCAGATACATCCTGCTGAGGCGGAAAATGGGGGGGGAAAGTAAATTAATAAAATAGAGCTCATTCTTTGAAGTATTTTATTACTCAAATGTGCCATATATAATTTTCTGAAAGATAGTAGTAAGAATAGAAAAAGGGCTCAATTTATTTTTATTTTTTCTTATACCACTTATTTTGTGGTCTATCATCTGTGTTTTATTACATGTATCAGCACTGTATTTTTATTTGTACTTTTTTTATGAAGACACTTAAATGTTTGTATTTGAGGAGCATGTGAAGTACCTTAAAATGTACTTGTATGCAGTAATGCATCCCTGTAGCTCAAAGAAGTTGTGAATATTCTAACAGTTAGCATAACACTTCAAAAAGCAAGCAAGCACAGGGGCAGGACAATTATAGCAGATTCTACTTTCTGAGACAATACTACTGCTGAATAACACCTATTGTTGGGAAAGTGGCAAATGCTAGCTGAACCTCTATGTACAAATAATGAACTTCTCATTCTCAAAATGGCATGAAAACCTGAGACAGTTTCTGTTGATTTTATTCTACATCAGATTCATACTACTAGAACACCACTATTTAACACCAACCCTTGAATAAGCAAAAAAAAAAAATTCACTCTCAGCTTACGTTATCAGTTTTATTAGGTTGCATGAAATAATACTACTCAAGTACAGTTTGCTTTAAACTACGAAAGACACTCAATTCTGCAAATTATAAAACTTGTACAGACAGAAATAAAATCAAGTAGCTTCATTGAACGTAAAAGCGTGCCACAAAGTTGCTGTTAATTAATAACACTATCACATATCTTCTCCAGGTGGAATGGGAGACAGAAGGTTAAAAAGGCAAAATGCTACCAAAAAAGAAAAAAAAAATTAAACAGAGCAGAATTTAGTTTGTTAGAATGATAAAGGATATTACTAAAGTATCAGAGTTAGGCAATATATATCATACAAACGCATAAGTATGGACTACTAATGTCTTCTTTGAAACAGAAACCTTGATAATATTTTATATAAGCTTAGTTACTCAGCAAATCCTAAAAGTCTTTAACAGAATCTGTAACATACTTTGTAGTTGAACACTGAACTTGACTCACACAGCCATTGAGGAGGTTCAGATATTTGCTCAACAACAATCAGCACTGTTGGGATGTATTTTGCAAATTAAGGATGCCATGCAGTTCCTCCAATCCGTGACATAAAGCAGCATCATAAAGTCATTCTTTACTAGGTAGGCCAATGATAAATTATGACTGATGATCTTACTGTCATACTGATAAGAAGCTTACTGTTTGGTGCGGGTTTGATAGGTCTGACCAGTACAGAGAAGTAACAAAGCCATTTCTTGTATTTGTCATTGTCTATGCCACTAGGCCTGAAGATAACATGGTAAGACTTAACACATACCAGTTGAAGGAACAAAAGTATTAGTAATTACAACCAAGGGACAAAAAGAGAACAGCTCTTGGAAGAATAAACCAATTTCCAAACTGTGGTGTTTCACAATTGTTACTATTAGGAGGAATCTCAATTTTAAAACAAAAGCATGTGTTACTCTCAAATCTGACAAGAGCAGGAGGTCACTAGAGATTTGAAGATCAGATACTTTTCCCTTGGAAAGCCTCAAGGTTGAGAAAACTCAAAAATTATTTTATTGCAGAAATAGGAGGCTGACAGCTGTAGCAGTATGAAAGCTTTCAGACTTAAAGTCAGTGCTGGAGGTGGCTAAGAAATGGCAGAAAGAGTCCTTGGCAATACTACAAGACATATGTCAGGGCACACTTCTGAAATGACTAAGTAGCTATTTTAACATACTTCGGTTGGTTCCACTAGTGATGTTGTCACCCATGTCATATTTTAGTACATCAAACGCTATGTTATATAAAATAGGTTTCTAATTCAGTAACAGGCCTTCAAGTCAACTTACTATGCAAGGATTCACGTTTATATCAAATCTGGCCTGTCCTGGCAGATACCATTATAGCATGGCTCTGTTGATCTGTAATACTCCAGAAATACAGAGAAGTTTTCTCTCGGCCTATGTAGTGCAGCAAAGCCACTGTACAAGGAAAGAATTTATGTGATTACACTGTATATTGTGGTGGGATTGTGAAGTTATAAAGTAAATAATTTTAAGCAATTATTTTCCTCTGAGAAGACAGGAAGGCCAAAGGGGAAGACTCTAAAAAAGCTCAGTATTTATTAAATATTTCCTCAAGGTTTCAATGACTGAGTCAGAACCGGTTTCTTAAGTATTTCATAAAAGTGGTCTCAAGGAAACTCATCTGTCAGAAGTTTACTCACTTTACACAGCTAAACACTGAGTGCTTTCCAAACTGTAGCGAGTCTTCTAAATAGTTGTGCTAGGCTGCTTTATCAACAACCCCTTCAGGATGCAAGGGATTCTGTGAAATGATCAAAGCATAGTGGCAGTGCCTTTACTACCTAATGATTTTTGTTCCTATTTTTAACAAACCCTTTGTACCTTCTTCCTGAAATAGCAATAGGACTTCATAAATGCAGTATTAAATCTCAGTGGTGGCATAAGTACTTTTTTCTTACTGTACTCAAATGCCTGTTGTTATGCAAAAGAGGCTCAATAGTAAACCCAAAGACATCCTGTAGGGTACACAACTTTCTCTTCCCTGGGGAGAGAAAAGCAAGTTAAAATAATACACTGCACAGATGAAGGAGTTTCATGAAAAGCGCTTACCCCCTAATGAACTGCCAGGTAAAACAGCCTAAGTGTCAAGGAGAAATGACTATTTAGATTGTAGAAAAGATAACACTGCTAAAATTAAATTAAATTCATGAAGCAGAAGCAAGAGACACGCAGTAAAAGAGGATGAAAAATGCAATTTATAGAAAATGTGATGATAACTTCAAGTGTTTCCCTTTAGTCTTTACTAATTTTCCATAATGTTCTGCTCAACCTTTTTCATTTGTGGTCTTATGACTTAACATGGAGAAATAGGGAAAACTGTGCAGCTGAAGAGCTCTGTGACACAGAGCTTAGAGGTAGATGGTTCAAGTACAAACTCCAGATTTCAGCATTCATTTGGGCCATAGAAACTGCCAATTGTTTTGACCCATTAAAAAGAAAAGGAAAGAAAAGAAAAAAATTAGACCACACAGTTATAAAATAATGCAGGTAACAGTTTTCATCTGTGCCTCAATAGGTAAAGGCTAGTTTCTGCTGTAGGTCATAAAAGTTTATGGTGGTGTTGGGGTCCAAATCCATGAAATAGCTTATCAATAAATGAGCTATTTTTCATCCTTTCCTGCTGTTTGTTGCTGGTTTTAATCAATTTAGGACTACAGTATGTTCTGTGAAAAGTACATTATACATTTCTTGACATCTGTATCAAGCAATTACACTTATGTAATTATATTTGTATGAAAAACAATGAATAGGCTACCACTAGGACACTGCTATGAAGAAAAAGAGGGGAGGGTTTACAAATTAGGGGGAAAAAAGAACAAACACAAAACAAAACAAACCCCATTCCAGAGAATAAATTTATTGGAATTTTTGTGGGGAACATCTTAAAATCTGTTCAGAGAGAATGCATTGAGATTTAGAAATTGTTGCAGCTTCTACAAGCAGTGATCCGTTGTTCTTGTGGTTTCTGTTGATGAATTTGAAGCATTACCAGAATAAAACAGAAGTCTGTCGTTACTTTTTTCATGGGGTTTGTTTTTTTTTTTCCAAGGAGAGGAAACAGAAGTTCAAGGAAAGTATTCAAGTTGAGAAAGAATAAACACTTAGATTCCAAGAAAGGACAAAAGTGAAACAAAATATATTATGTCTCAAAAATATCTCTTACTTTCATAAGTCTAATATAATGAAATTATCCCATTTCTCCTATTCTATTTGAAGTAAAATAAAAACAAAGCAGAAGAGGTAGAAAAACAAACTGAAAAAAGAACAACTAGGCTTAACAGTGAATATCAAATTTGAATGCAAAATGATACCCTGTTAATAGCAGGTATTTGTATTCCAACAAATCAGTGTGCAGAAGTGGTAAAAATGTATGGAAGTTGTTTTGTCACCATTTTGATTTTTTTATAAGATAAATGCAGTCAGTGATAATGTGGATAGTTAAAATGCTAGAGGCGTGAGAAACTGAACTACTAGCAATGCATAAAAACGCTTCCTTTTTTCAGTGCTGTGTGCTATCAAGATACTTTTTAAACACAGGCTGTATACCAGTAGCATTTCTTTGCACTTCCCTGAGTCGTTAAAATTCACTAGATACCAGATCATCTGCTAAGCTGTGTATAAAAGGAAAACATCAATAGATACATTCCACTGGAGCTTTGGCAATAAATTGGTAAAAATGAGTTCTTAATAGTAGGTTATTTTGGGGGATGGAAACTTGCTGTATCATGACCTTCCTGCTAGTAGATACACTGTTCATGCCTGGATGGAGTTTCTGACAAAATCAGCATGTAATCATGAGCATTTTATCAAAAGTTCAGAGAGAGAAGATAGAGTCACTATGAGTTTGACAGGGTCACTTTGAAAATGCATTCAGCATGCACTCTTGCATACCCGCTGTAGCAATGCAGTTCAATCAAAGGCATTTCGAAAAATGACTCCGTCACTAGATACTTCATCTGTGGTAATATCTTTGGATCCCATTTCCTTGGGAAGTTAACAAGGCATGTTTTAAGGATAGATGCCTTTGGCTAAGGTATATCCAACATTGTATATACAATTTTTCATGAAAATGAATAAGTCACTTCAAAATTAACATGTGAATATGCGTTTCTTCACTATTGAGGGCCACTATTAAATACGTTTCCTAATACAGAACATGCTGAAAAACAGGATCTAAGGCTGAATTTAGTAAAAGTGTTCTATATATTTTGGTCATTTTTGGTAACTTGCCATGTTTTTCAGCTGATCAGAATGGATGGATGACTAAAAGCTAAAATGAAATTTAGTTCTAATCCTGTCAAATTGCCAGTCTGTCCCCTCATGAACTAAGCGAAGAAGGTATCTTGCCAGAAGCATCCCACCTGGGATCCAGCTTTTCTGGCGTCCCCTGTAAGGCACTCAGCAATGAGTGGAGTTGTAGCCTAGTGACTAGTGTTTACTGTTGAAGGCTCTTCCTTTTCCAAAAATAAGTGAATTGGTAATTAAATTCCTCTTTCTGGAAATGCACACTGTTATACTGGTGGCTAAACTATGATAATGAGCCAAAGTTACAGGTGCCTCAGAGTAATCTTTTTCTTCTCCCACTTAAGTTGTGGTTAACATGAAAGAATCCAAGATTAATCATGAAAACTCAGAGAAAATTACAACTGCAGCTACTTAGAATCTGGATTTGTATGGTCTCTGCTTAGGGCCTGACCCACCAGCCTAGCATCATATTTTCAAAGTGCACGTTTTCCACGCATAGCGGTTGTGCATGCAAAGTAAACCTGATGTTGGACACATCAGATTTATTGCGTTTGGACAGAATGTTTGCTTGTCACATACACCACAAATCTTACTGGGACATACAGACGCCCAAACAGCACTATGCCAGAACTGTGATCACAGCTACAAATTTGTATGCAGAAAATGTTTTAGAGTTGTGCGATACTGACAGAACTAGAGACCAATACATATTTTAAGAGCTTTTTTCTCACAGAGTCAGAGAAAACAATGTTGAAAAGTTCTTACCCAGCAAATGCAAGTCTCAAGCATGAACCAAGAAGTAACTGGGTGTAGGCCCAAATTCTAGTTACTCTTCAGAGTGACTTACTGATGAGTTTTATCACATTATTACTCTCTGATCCTAACAGACATAGGAATTACAGGAAAAATAAGAAAATCTTATTTTTATATGTCTTGATGTGGCTAAATAACTTTCATGATGGTAATGTGTGATTATTTAGTTATTTCAGTTGTACTATAATATGAATAAACCTGAGAAGGGAGTCATGCTTCAATTTCAGCATGTGTCAGTAAAAACAAGTCATATGCACTAATGGCTTCCTTGCACACCACTCACCCAGTATATGAAAACTCATCTGCATATCTGTCATTGGACATGTGATAATAGCTACAGATCTAACATTAAAATTTCATCCTCCAAGATGACATGGCTCTGGATAAAAACCAGTCAGTTATAGAAAATTCCTTTTATGATTTCATTTATGCTTATGCACTAACAAGATAGCACCACTTTAAATAGCTCTACTCTCATCGTATTGTAGTTTGTGACCAGAATGTTAAACTTCCCCAGTATTGAAGGAAATACTGCAGTGTAATACTAGAACCACAGAAACATGTAGGTTGGAAAGAATTTCTACAGGCCATCTGGAGTGAAAATTAAAATGCCACTGGAAAAGCAACGCCACACCTTGTAAGTAAAGATTTTATTCTTGATCTTCATTTATGTAGGAAATATAGGAAATCCAAGACAAATCTTGTTCTTCTTCCCAACAGAATGAGAAAACTAGTAAGTACTTTTGTATGCCACCGGAAACGCTGTCTTAACTACAACCTGGAAAGGGCAAGCTATGTGAAGCGCTTTGTGGATAAGTCAAAGTAGTGGATGTCCAGTAATATTGCTATTGACGCCAATGACTATAGGAGTCATATAGGTCACTGCTTGCTCTTAGCTGCTCTATTGTACCTGTAAGAAAGAATCTTAGAAAGAATCTAAGTCTTTGATTAGATTCTTTATTTTCCTGGAGAAAAACTGTGAGAGCAGTGAAACTTTATGAAATGTCATACTCAGTAATGTTATTTATGAAAGGGTACTGTTAGTGAACATCACACGGATGCTGAAATTGTGTGCTTCAAGAAAATGCGTAATACATATGTCTATATTTCTACTGCTTCTCTGTGTGTGGTGAAAATAATTTAAAAAGTGCTTTCATTTCTGCAGCAAAAATGGCATAAATATTTAAGTTTAGTGACTGGTCATGTTCATGTTAATGATTTGGGGTGATCACTTCTATACCAAGGGTAATTTTTAAAGAGCTTCTATACCAGCCAGACACTGTATTTTCTAGTCTTTTTATTGAGTTTAATTAGCTAAGGTTAAAGGTTATAAAATGCCAAATTTCAGGTAAATATAATATGTAATTACTTTTAGAATGGATTCTTTGTAGGAATTGTGCATTGCAGTTACTACGCACAGTCTTATTTACAAATTATTAATTCAATACTAGTATTGCAGCATATACCATTCCCATTGCTTAAACTTAATAAAGAATACATCCCTGCTAACTGATTATCATAGTGCTTTCATTACTCCCTAATGGCTATCTCAGGATATTTCCTGCTAATTAATTAGCAAATTTCTTTCCTACATTGTCACATGAAGTAAAAGCAATCTGAGTTTCACCTGTGTAATGTAACACCTATAAGTGCTCTTAAAAGTTTCAATGAAATTGCATACCCTTACCTATGATTTTATTATTTTTTTTCCCCAAATCAGGTCATCCATATTTTCTTCAAGTTTTTTCAAGAAGTTAACTGAGTTACCAAACACTAGTTTGCAAAGTACAGTGTTTTCCTAAGAATGTTTTCCTGCTGTATGGAAAAAAGAGCTAGACTGGATCAAGTCTAACTATGCTAGTTTGCATTTGATTCCCAGCTACCATCAGGAAATAAAAATGACTACATTCAGTATTGCAGTAGTTTTCTCTTAAATGAGAAAAATTCTCATGACAAAAAGGAGGTGATTTAGCTCTGTGCAGAGGGACAAACTGAGAAGGTACAAGATGGTTGAATGTGTCAAGTACTAGAACTTTTTTGCAGATTAAAGGATTATTTCCCAAAAGTTCAAATGTGACATATAATGTCTGAATCACTCATTAACGAGCACCTAATCTAAATAAGGGAGTGTTCAGGTTAGTCATTGTGTTATATCCTCTGATGTTTGGGTGTGATAAAATTCAATGACACTTTCACCTTGTTTATACTTGCAGATTTAGGAAGGTATCATGAAAGTTATTGCAGCGCTGTTAGCAACACCATTCATCCTATCAAGACCTAGTTTATAATGAAATAAGGACTACAGCAGTAAACCAATGTTTTAGCACATATTCATCATTTCATAACCATGTATTTCTTATTACTTGGTTTCATACTCTGATATAAAACCAGACTAAAGTGTACTCAACCCGCTGCATCCAGCAATATAAGTGATTAAGATCCCAAAATGGAATTTGATGTGAATTTTTCAAGATTTCGCAGCTTCAGAACTTCAGACAAATGAGAAGTGGCTAAGCAACTGATAAAGTCCATCAATATAAAGACGTATGTCTGTGTATGCTGTGCGACAACTTATGTTTGAGAGAGCGGATTTTAGCCCTATTCCTCAGGCAGACTTGCTTCCCTCATACCAACTCAGTAAGAAAGGTGAGCCCACATTACCAAAATACCAGCAGGTGACAGAGGGTATTAATATGTAAGCTCTGATGAATCTCAGTGCTAGGTTGATTTAAGTTCCGTTTTCAGACTTTGCACTGAAGTACTGAAGATGCACGCAGACGGTTCCTTTTGTCGACTGCTGTGGGTGTGAGAATGTATGGAGCCACCAGCTGTTCTCACCATTCTTCCACTGACTCTTTTGTGTGTGATAACTTCCAGAAGCATTGCAGGAGCAGCTGGTAACTCCTTAGATTATCATGGGAAGACCTGCCAGAATTTCAACAGCCTTCTTAATGCTCAGGTTTTGTACAACCACCCATGTGCTGGCTCTGGTGATTTCTTCTGACAGAAGTTTGAATATCTCCACATACATAATTATGAAGATTGTCAATAGTTGTGGTGGAAATTAAAAAAGCCTGTGTGAAGGAAGCCAAAAAGTCTGTTTGAAATTATGCAGTGAAGAACCCTGACTTTTCCTTAAAGTTTAAAGGAACTGGAGCTATAGTTCTACCTAGCTGTTTTTCAGATCTATTTATCTATGGGCTTCCTAGTATTTCACATGCAGATCTGGTAATTTGGACGTGCCATAGAAGAATATAGAAATTTTATGACATGGCCCTTTTGATCAGTCATCTAGTGATAATCACTTATATGAGGAAGAGAGAAATCCATTCAAAAACACAAGGGAAAGAACATATACATGTAAAGTCATGGTTATTAATGATTTATCCTAATGTGTCAGTAAATTGCAGTGTGTAAGCTGTAAAATGGAATTGTGCATGTACTTTTTTCCTGAACTGAATTCCTCTGAAAGGTGTCATGGGAATAGGTTTTTTAATGAAAGCTTACAAAAAATATCATATTTTAAAAGAAACTTAGGTGGTCATACTATAAAAAAAATAATCAAAGCATGTATTTGGCATTCAGCAAATATCTCATTTCTTTGGTGATTTTGTTCAGAACAGTCTGTGTCTTCCTGTAAGCACACTGACTTTCTGATTTGATTTTTTTCCCCTCTCTTGCATTTATCTTTGACATTTAATTTCCAGATGGGTGCTTAGTATGACTGATGCTTTTTTATTTTTTGTGTAATCCAATCCTGAATTCATTTACAAGGCTGCAAGAAGTTGATGGCTGCCAGGTAGGTACCAGTATTTTTGTATATCTATAAGTGAAGTTCTAATATGATTGATTAATTATTAAATACAAATTAACATACCAAGAATCACACAATCTCCATACATCTCTGGGTATCATCATTTCTATCTTATCTGATATATTTTGATCTGTTCTTCGTTGACATCACTGTCACCATAGTTACCACCAAGACAAGTTAGAAAAACGTCTCAGTAAAAACAAAGGAGAAAATATCACTAGTGTAGGGTATAAGACAGCAAAAGATAGTCTAATAGTTAGAAATTGTAGGCAGTATTCAGACTTTTTGCATTGTGAGTTACAGACCTGTCTTATTTAACGTTGATGGGCAGGAAATTTGCATAAGTGTTTTCAATTTCAGTATGAGAGTAGCCATTACCACGGGCTAGTAATTATTTTTATTTGGCTTGGAAAAGCCTGGAGCTGAATACTTGAGATGAACAAAGCCAGAGAAAAGACTTTCAAAGGACTTTTAACAAGTGAGGGCTTACTTTTTTTTTTTTTGAAACAACAGTCACTTGAATCATTGAAGCTGAGGAAAACAATTTGAGAAGTCAGAATAAAGTTCCAAGGAAGTGCTGTTTGTAGATGTTAATTTAAATAAGCTGATTAACAGTGTAGAAAACAATTATTTAATTTGTACTGGACTAAACTAGTCTCAACATTGAAATGGTTTTGCATGTCTTATAGGAGCATTACATAAGTAGCATGACAGAAAGAAAGACAGCTCGTATGTACATAGAACCTTTGCATACACCATTTACATTTTGTTATTCCCCAGAATTAATATTGTACTATAATATGGTAATTTGGAAAGCTCACTGGTTCTGTGTGTGTATATGTATTAGTTAGTAGATATTGCAAGTAAGATAGTAAATAATGGAGTGGCTGTACTCTTTTGAATAATGCTATGCAGCATTGATGTCAAATTATCAAAGATAGTTCACTTTCATAGATAATTTAGTAGTCCTTCTCCAGTCTAGATGAATGAAAAATTAACTCTGACATTTTATAGCTCTTAAAGTATCTGACCTGAACTTTTTTACTTTTATATCCCTGCTGTATATTTTATATTGATTGGTCCCACTTAACCCTGTATTTTGATGAAGTTTGTCTTTTGAAATTGCTATGAATGTGTTCGTATATATTGAATGCAGCAGTCAAAATGCAAAAAGGAAATTATTTTTAAAGCAATAAGGTCTTATTTTAGAAGTGGATGATTTTACTAAGTGAGATTCTGAACTGTTTTGGTATCAGATAAAGACTATTCACACTGCAAGTGGATGGGGACACAGAATGCATAAATATGTACACTCAAGTTCAGACACTGAAAAGTGAAAATAGGCATAAAAGTGAATAGTGTTTTAGATTCCATAAATCTGACACTCAGAGCTTTAAAGAAATATCTCTAGTTGCTTTATTTTTGTCCTTCTACCTTCTTTTCGTAGTTCAAGAACCATCTGCAGGACTAACAATGTGCAATTTTTTGCTTCGTGCAGTCTAGATATTTTCATTTATAGATCTTGGTGATAACCATTATAAAGTTTTTCTGAGCACCTGTCAACCAGTCAATCAGTAAAAGTTGCTTTCTAGCACATATTCACTTTAAAAGACAAGAAAGGAGAATCAACATGAAAATTAATATTATGAGTAATTTTTTTTCCTTATTGAAATTTGGGAACAGAATTTGAGAACAAACAGGTTCTCTTGTTGAACTAAAGAAAACCAATGTAAACTCTAATAAAAATTTTTAAGTTTAGCATTTTAATATGTGATTGTGTAGTTAGGTAATCTTCAGGTGCTCCAGATATATCAAGAATGCTATCTCAGTCGATTATATATGGATGTTAATTAGATTTTCATGCTATACGTGGTAAGTCTAATGCTTTTTACCTACAAGAGAACAATAGTTGGAGGCAGAAGAGAAAAGATGTTCAAGTAGCAGCTTGCCAGCACGTGACAAATATGCCTTTGGTGGTCATGTATACTTTTAGGACATCCTCTAGGATTATATCAAAAATTTTAAAAAGTTTGATTGTCCTCTAAATGTTAAACTTCAAACATAAGAGCCTGTCATAAATCTGTCTGTAACTCTGTATTTTTTTTTGTGATGACATTAGCTTTTTTAAAACAACAAGGCTGGTACAGCTTCCACTTACTGATATTACTCTTAGTTAGCACTATTTTATTCTGTTACAACAAGATATTATTATGTTGTTATTATAATACAGAAAATCGAAAATATTTTTAATAATTCATGTAATCATAATTTCTTATATCACCTTTTGTGTCTATTAAGCCACTAGGTTAGACAGCTATAAAGCTGTATTATACCTTTTTTCAGTCAACATCTTTTGGGCTTCCAATAACAAGGAAACAAAGTTGAAAGTATAACATTTGTTTTTAAGCATTCTATTTTTTGTTCTATTCAATGATTGTGTGCAATTCAAGGACAATCAAAGCTTCATTGTGCTTGGAGGTATAAGCACATAACAAACCAACAATATTGCATTAAATAAGCAGCAGTCATCAGTGTTGCTTCACCTTCTTTGGAAACAGATCTGACAATAAATGGGTGTAATAATAATAGCTTCCACACTGACTTGTTCTTTGTCATACACTTGTGATGTGAAAAACGTTTTGTTGACTTCCCTTTAAAACGCGTAACCCAGTATTAATAGCTCTACAAGTTACAGCTTGTGTGTGAGGTTTCAGCCTTCCATGATTATTTTTATGACTCAGTCACAAACCCCATACTGACTGGAGCTAAAAATGCTGATCATTGTCTAAATCTACTGTCATTACAGGGCTTCAGAGATCAGGGAGGTTTTTCAAGACTGCAAAACTGTCGCCATCTCTGACCTACAGCCCTGGTGAGAGTGCAGGAGTCAGTAACTCACTGAATTATGAGGCTAAGAAATGGCAATGCATACAGTACTTCCAGGGCAGGGAAAAATATAGACACATTTAGTTAAAATATGATTATTCTTCTACTTTGTAAACTCTGTGTTTTACAAATTGTTACTGGGCAAAAAGAATTCAGCAACAGCCAATTTGCTGTTAACACAATTATAACTCAAATGGCTGACTAGAATTTTGTTGTGTGACAGGAATCTGATATCCTGCCACAGCATATTATGCATGGGAATTTCTAACCACAACCCATTAGAAAAAGCCACAGTACTGCTCTTTTGAGTTCCTAGCTGCAATTAGGCAGCAGTAGGACACTGATGTGAAGCTTTTATGGGTAGAAATCAGCATGCCCCTGGGCAAAAGAACCATGTGAAGTGAAGGGATGGCTCAGCAGCAGCAGGGGACAAACTCACATTTTGAGCAACACTGTATATTGCATGAGAAAGATTTTTAATGTGAACAGACATTTACATTCACCTGGGTATTACAGGAGACTTAACTCCCTGACAATATCAGCACTGCCGTTCATGACCTAAGCAAGTAGCAAGGATAGCTATTACACAGCAAGATGTCAAATTAATCTGTTTATGGAAGTTTTTCCACTAGTTAACCTCATAAATAGAGCTAGTAACACAACTGCATCTTATTAAATAGTAAATCCATTCAAGGGTCTCTTCAGATTGGTTCAAAAACTGAGGAAGAAGGAAAACCTACTTAGATAGGTAACTGGTGATTTAGTTCGCAAAGCTTGCCCACTAAGTTTTCTGTTTTGTTACCTAAGGGCTTTGATTTGTGGTAATTTCTTTCCTTGAAGATTGAGAGAGATTGGGCAGATAAGAATAAACTACCAAGAGCTGTCAACATATGAATGTACTTAACTAAGATAAATCAATGGAAGGACGTTAGTAAATGTCAAAAGATGCAGAGCTTGAAACAACTAATTTATCAGGTTACAGAGGCAAGGTCTCTGAAAGCAGAGTGAGCTACAAAATCAAGAGTGAGAGGAGGCTGTATATTCATACACCCTCGATTTTCATTGTACTTTAAGGTTTCCTAACTCTGTTTGGGAATTTGCTGTTCTGTGCAGTCCCAAACATCAACTGGTTTCAGAGATGACAAAAGGTTACAGCCTCTGAAATTATGTTTCATCAAAAAATTGCATAGAACAATATTTACCAAGGATTGTGTTAAAGTACAGAGTCACAGGGGAGCTATCTTAGTGGGTGTTATGGTTGAAGTATGCATAGTGCTGGAATCGAGCTTACCTTGAGGATAACAGATAGACATGAAGCTGAGCATATTAAAAACGGCTATTGCTAGAGACCTGCTTGTATGTCAAAAGGCGGTGTTGCTGATACATAATATCACCTGTTTAGATGAGTAGTTCTAATTAAGTCAGAACAGCTAAGTAAGCAAATCACAGTAACATGTCTTGTTTGTCCATTACTCCATATATGCTGTACATATTTATCATCTATCCCTAGTAGAAATGCACAGCAGCATTCAGGACAACAGCAGCATTCAGGACAACATGCATATACTGGTAGATCTGAACTCAGAGAGGGACGTATACCCCAAAGTCAACAGATTTAGTCTCTAACTGCTGATTGAAGTTAGGCTTGAAAGGCTCTTGATTTTAAATCTTAAATGATAATGAGTTTTAAATCAGAACTATTTTGATCACTACAGGTATTTTTAAAACTGAAACACTTCAGAGGTCATAATTCCCATCAAGATCCAGACGTAATTAAGTATGTACTGAAAAAGAAGTGAACAGAAAAACTCCATAAACAAAACCCAAAATGGAAAAGTACAAAACTTCCAAAGATACAAGAGGCCTCAGAGCAGAGCCTCCAGAGTAAGGGGAAAAAAAACCAAACCCAACACCAAAAAACCAAACATAATTGAAGAACTCTATTTGGAAAATTATCTTCCCCAATTAGAAATAAAACTTTGGCATTGCCAAATCAGTGCGAATTTAATCCTTGACACTTAGAGTCTGGATTTTATCTGCAAAAATGCACATTCCCAATTCATTTGTGCCAAAAGACTAAAGAAGTCTTTTGACCAGTTCCACTTAAACAAATTTTATTCTATCAATTAAAGTCAGGATAAGGCAGTCAAGTCAGAATTTGTGAATCTTGTCTGTTCCTGCCACAATGCATTGTTGCTGCTAACATTTAGGTTTCTGTGTGTTAGTTTATAAATCTACTCCAGAGTTGCTCAGAGCACAACAGTCCTTTCACTCTCAAAATATGTCTTAAAAAGATCAGTAAATTACCATTTATATAGTGCTTCCCTTCCAATGAACCAGAGGAGGCCAACATACAGATGAGCTGGTCTGCTGCACCGCAAAGTTTAACCAAGAGTTGTACACAGGCAGATTTGAGACAAAACTCTTTTGGGCAATCGTGTGTTTAACCAGATGGACATTAAGCCATCTTCTAAATTTCCACTGAGATGCACAAACCTTCAGCTAAAGATGCATGTTTGTGATTTTATAATATTTAAAGGTAATTTAAACTGCCAAAACAGGTAGTAGTACTACTCTAGAGATGCAGAAATTATACAAAATATAAGAAAAGTGATACAAAAAGCCTGTTCTCCTATTTTGACATCTTAGATTTACATTCACTGTAAAGTAATGACGATTTAAGGCTTCTCCTCTGTCAAAAATGGCCAGTGAAGTTATTAAAAGGAGGCATATCCCAAGTCCCAGGTTCCTGAAGATGTTAGGATTCAAATGGTTAGGCCTATGAGAAGCATTCAATATGCAGAAAGCATTTATTATGAAAATATTTTCTAAATCCATCATTCTCAAAAATGCTTTTTTTCTGTCAACATAGCAAAAACTGAAACTATGTAAAAAGCCTCATTATCCCGTAAACGCAGATCTGAAAGCCTTGTCAGACTGCCTATTGAATTAGCAAATACAAAAGTTGAGCACTCTGATTGATGCTGCCCTGCCAAAGCAGCAGCCAAGAGGATTTAGGTAGCTTTATTAAAGCTGGGTTGTATGGCAAGACTAAGTATTAATTCTTAATATGGTCGAACACAAGGTTGGAGCATGTCTGCTGAGACTGCTTTTTTTCCTTCTGTTAGATTACCAGATTCAAGCTTACTGTCAAAATGCAGAACAGAGGTTTAGATGTAAAGTACTAACTACATATTCCACAAAAAAAAACCCCTCCTTTCAGTTTTAACCATATGACAGTTTTAAGCAAAGGCCCCAAAGCCAACCCCCAAACTAAAGAAATAGAATGAGTGAAGCAAAATATGAAAGATAAAATGTCTAAGATACTATCAACTTGGTAGGGGGAGCAGACACTTAAGTTTTCATAAAAGGAGACTGCAACGAATGGGGGCAGTTTTAGCTGCTAACAGAACAAGGAAAGGAACAGCTGTACTGACTTGTTTATGCCAGAGCTTCGGAGAACTGTGCCTGCTGCAACTTCTCCATCAGCAAGGTGGGGTTAGGGTGAAGGCAGCCCCTGCATCATTTACAGGAAAAATCCACCTAGGACTGGTTATAGGTTTTTACCTTGGGTGGCAAGATTGAGTTTCTCTTACATTCAGAAAGTTTGAAGTGGTGCTTTTATTATTATGTAGGCTTCATTTGTCTGCAGCACATTCATATTAAAGGAGAGTTAACTTACTTCTACAGGTGAAAAGTCTGTAACAAAAAGAGCACCATAGTTCACTTGCTTATTGTTAACTTGCAGATAGAGCAAAAATTGAATCAGATAGAAACAGAGTTTTCAATTTTGGAAACATTTCTCTTGTCATGTCTTTAACAGGAATTAAATAGGAAACACAACTAGAGGACTCATACTTTTTCATCAAATGCTATTTTTATTGCCTATATATTTTTGTGCACCCAGGAAGTAGTAGAAAACAAGAGTGACATTCAGGTACAAGTTTGCTGCTCATCACCAAGGCTGTGAGCTATTAAAGTGTCTAGAAAGATATATTTCTATGAAATGCATCTGATTGTGTAGACTGTCGTGTTCCTATCCAGCTATCTGGAGATTTTGATACTGTGTTTGTGTTGCTTGTATGCCAAGTGCACAGTGTGGGAGTGCCACAGACTTGCATGTTTTGAGTGGGGCTGTAGCCCATTGTGGAGAAAGGTTATTTTTATTATTATAAGCCACCTTTAAATTTTCAGAATAAGCTTTCAATTATTTCATCAAAATAAATAAATAAAAAAAAAATCATCAAAATTTTAGCGTCTTAGTTGCCTGGGGTTTTTCCCTCCTTTGTCTTCTTTTTCTGAAGGTGCTAGTTTGAACAAGGTGCTGTTCAAGCTTCATACCTGTTTTCCTGCCAGGGATCCAGGGATTTTGCAATTATTTTACCATTCTGCACAAGTATGCCTTATTTTGCAAAGTATTTTATTTGCTTGCATTTTATTTTGCAGTGTTCTTTTTCAAAAGTGTGGGTGTAGGCTCCTTGTCTTGGCCTTGCGGGCTGCAAACTGGGTCACCCAGTGAGAAAGGTAGAGAGCCATAATTCTTCCACATCTCCTTTTAATTTAAGAGGGTAACTAATCCAGCTGTCCAGTTGCTTTGGCATAAGATAAGAAAGGAAGAAGAGAGACAACCAGCAGGGAGCCAATATACAGGCAGACGTGGAGGCCTGAGAGGCAGCAGACAGTAACATCTTAGGGACTTAGAGCATAGCAAATAGAGCCTGTAACAATGTTGGAGTTGCTAGACTGAGAGCAAGGCTGAAAGAAAGGCCCTTTCAATATCATGTAAAGACACAGTGACAAACAGGGTGACATGTTTATAAGTCTTTTGGTTTTATGGTCTCATCCTGATTTTGAGTTATTGAAGAAGTTAATAGCTCCAGGTGTGTTCTAACTAAATTTGGCTTTTGCATTTGAAAGCCCCTTTTTTTGTCTATGGTTCTCATTATAAATAGAAAATCTACACAGATCCAGGCTTTCAAAGCCTGACTGAATTGGAGTTTCGCATCATCTCAAGCTTAAAACATTGAAATAACCACTGCATTGTTGAGATTTTATTGCAGCACACTGCATTCCTGGGACTAATGAAACAGCAATTTCTTACCATTTTTAGCATTTCAGATAGGTTTCCCTACTCAAGTTTGCAGTTTGAAAAATAGGGGGGAAAAAGTCTCATAAACGCTGAGGAAACTTTACTAGAGATACTGGGAGTTTGTTTTAAACTAACCAAATGCCTATCTCAGTTTCTGGGAGTTGCATGCCCTTTTGGGTAAGTTTGAATCTAAATTACTATGAAATGTTCCCAATATACAGGGATAATCAAGATCTAGAATAGCTTTATGCAAATTTAAAAAATCACCCCATTTGTGCAAAATTTAGTATTGTACAATTTCATTCAGAATCATAAGTCACCAGTGAGAATCAATATCCTACTATATGGTGTGGCAGCTTCCTCAAGTAACTTCAACAACAAGGACACCTATGTTAAGAAGTCCAAGTTCAGATGAATTAACCAAAACTGAGAGCGTCTGCCTAAGCCCTCAGGCATACCAGTAATCTATGAGCTGATCTTTGAACAGAAGCCTAATGTAAAATCAGGAAGCATGTACATAACATAACTCAAGCTCAGCTCATACATTTCATAGCTAATTTTGGCCTGGGAAACAAGGATACAAATTTGATGAGGTTTAACATACAAGATAATAAGAGCAATCCCATGATAGGAGATTGCTACACAAAAAGAAAGAGAAACATGAAAAGCTAATTGCTTTGAATTTTCAGCAGCTGTAATGAAATACAGTAAGAAACATCCCCAAGCCATACTGCATTAGATTCACTTGCACAGAAATCAAGAACTGGTTAAACAACAAAACTGAGATTGAACACTCCCTAGCTCAATGGCTCCAATTTCAACTCAATCTTTACAAGAAAATGCATGCTGTTTACCCAGCATGCACAAATTAAAATTAAGCTAAAAATGTTTTTCTTTGTTCTTTTCTACTTTACTTTCCAATGAGCAATTTTTCTTGCACAAACACTGAGCAGAGCAAATATCAAGCTCATTGAAAATATGAGGCAAGAACAAGTAGTTGATTTCTTATCTTTGCACTGCAAATTATGCATACAAATCTAATACAGTATTGTCCTTCTTAAAATGCATCTTTAACTGTCTGTAAGATCATCCTTATTTCTAAAAAAGGGGGTTACCAGCTGAAAGATTCATTATTATAGTTAGTTTTCCACTTCTATATAATCCTGGGTTTAGATATTAAAGAGAAGCATATTACTCAAGGCATGGAATACTCACCTCAGGAATAATACATGGTTTCACTCATAGCTGAAATGGAGTCAGTGTTGGTGCAACTCCAAGATTCTTCCAACTGTAAAAGAAATGTTAGAGTTAAGGATGCAACAGTTCTCAGAGAAAAAAAAAAAATTCCACAGATGCCCCCAAACATTTTGTTGCCAGCTTAATCAAAGTAGACAAATTAATCAAATCATATAGAATGAAAAATTTCAGTGTTATACTATTCTATAGTAACTTAGGTTGCTACATATGCTATTACTACTGTTGTATCTATCTGGCATAAACGCTGATGCCCATAAAAGTTAGTCTGTCATGATGATATGATGCAATCCGAATTTCAGCTTATTTCAACAATTTATTATAATAAAAGTCTCATACATTCCACTCCAGAGTTTTAACTATATCAAGCAATATTAGTTTCTAGCTCCTCTGACATATCTGTGTAGCAAGTTTCCAGATAAATTTGTAAGAGGATCTATAACATTCTACTGTTACTAAAACTAAAGTTGCACTTATGGCTACTTTTGACTTCAAATAATAGGTAGCAAGAAAGAATCTTTAAGGTATTTTGTAATAGCCAGCATTTGTAAAAATCAGGTGTACTGGATATCAGGTACAGTGTAGCTCTCTCTAGTTGACTGATAACTCCAAGAGAGTATGGTTTAATGGCCTGCCTTTGTTAAGTATCTGTCAGTTTTACCATTTTACTGAAAGAAGTCTTACTAGTGTGCTAAAAGTCATGCTACAAAGGGTGTTACAATCTGATTAAAGTCACTTTCCCACAGGAACTGAATTTGGTGAAAATTTCTGTTAATATTTTGGAGTCCTTTCCTCTTTTTCATTTGGCAGTTGAAACAGTAGAGATTTATTAAATAAAAAGCTTGTGGGTGTTAATTCTCATACTCCGTATTCTTACTGCAGTTGACTAACATGTTGAACAAAAAATTATGCCTTTCCTTTCCAATACCCACATAATTACTCATTTTCCACTTGAATATCAGGTGTCAATCAAACACAGGCCTCATAATGACTGTTGTGCAGTAATTTTCATTAATTAAAATTATATGCATAACGACATATTGTTTCTAAATTTCTCCTCAGAAAAACAGGATTCTGCTTTTTCATTCTGCAATTTATTTTAAAGGTTAAACTTCGACTTTAAAGCAAAAATTACACTGCACCAAATATAAAGCTCTGTTTGTTATGACTTGCACTGAAAAAGAATCTTGCTAATTTTATTCTAGCAATTCTCATTCTGTACATGATTTTTAGTAAGTTGAATATATTTAGTGCAAAAGTACTTCAAATGTTCTTAGCTTGACAGAATGATAAATAAAACAGTAAGTAGAAAAAATATTTAATGCGACTAGCAACTGCTTCCATTGTAAGGAAAAAAAAAAAAAAAGAAGTGATTTAAAGTTTGTTTGCCCAGTATCTAAAAGCAATTGTTTGCTGATTTACATGAAACTGGCCTAAAACTTGTATTTCATAATATTTACACAATACATACTATATATCGACAGGAACATCTTAACCTTTAATGAACAGAAGAGTTCAATTATTATGTGATTAACCTGAAATGCCAAGAGGATATGGCTTGGTTATGGTGAGGTAGGGCTTTTTGTTGCTGTTTGGGGTGGTGTTGTTTGTTTGGGGTTTTTTTAGCAGCTCTGGTTTCTAAATGAACAAAGAGCAAATTTTTAGGTTGAGCTATTTCAATATAGTTTTTGAGCTGCTGAAGTACATCACTGTTGTCATTGCAGAAGTAAATTAGATATTTCATCCAAGTAGGATGGATCCAGGGGACCATGCAAGTCATTCTGTTGTGCACAGCAGACCTGCTTTTTGTTCTGAGTGGGACTTGCAAGCGCAAGTTGTTTCCTTTTCTGTGCAGCGACACAACCTAGGATCAGTAGTTTGACAAAGCCAGCTGCTTTATAGAGACTAAAGGTATCTTTTTAAATGGCACACAGGCAATGAACTGATGGTGTGTTTGATTTACAGCTCTCCACCTGTTCAGCATAAGGTGAACTTTGCATTGTATAGACTTTAGTCTTACTAAACCATCATTTGGGAAAATAGTAAGGAATTCTAAGCAGTAGGCCCAAGTCCTAGTGTTACTTCAAAAACTGTCCTCTAGCCAGTGGGCGTCTGACATTGAGAAGCTTTCAGCAAAAGCTGGACATGCTCAAAATGGGAAAATGGTGTTTGTCCATAAATACATGAAGTAAGTGTAATTATTTCTTCTGTGTTCCTTGGACTTAGTGAACAGGTTGACTTAATTTATGCTAATTACATGCTTAGCAAGCCTAACCATGTCAGCAATTCCATAGTTACAGGGGAATGTTGTACATATCCAGCTGTGCAATGTAACTTCCAAGTAAAGCACAAACCTAAGTCTTCTTATTTAACTGACTTGCAGTAATGCACGTTTTCAAGAAAGGAATGCTACAATCCTTTAATTGCCACACATTAATGAAGTGATTTTATCAAAGAACCAATAGGTTAATCACTTAGGTAGTTTACATAATTTCTACAGGTTTCACTGAGGTGAAAAAGCTTTTGCCTTAATAGGAGTTAAGGACTGGTCTTCCTCAGATTAAATGTTACACAAAAAGCTAACAAAGCTTAGGCTTTACTTTTATGGTCCTAACATGCAACTAGATATCAAAAAGAAGTTAAAACAAGCCATGGAATTACTTGTTTCTGAAAAACAGTTGTTGTGGATTTTCAGTTAGAAGCCTTGCTACACATGACTTCTGTCAAACAGGTTTGTGCCAAAGTGAGCAAAGTGGGCTAGGAGGTTGTTTATGTATGGATTCCAGTCAAAGCACAGCACAATGACTTAATAGTTTCATTAAAAATGAGAAAAACATTTCTAAAGTTTTAAATACATTCATTCTGTTTTCTAATCTTCTCTCAGCTCTGATTTCACAGGGCACAGCATGGCTCATAGCTTCCTTTCATCCAGCCTCAGACGATTTGCTTCTTTTTAAATAGTAAGCTAGAAAACTGACAAAAGACAGCCTGCGACACGGCATGCTTAAACAGTAAGCATTTAAAAAAATATATTTTAACAACCTTTCCTAAATGATTCCCAGGGCCACTAAATACTGGATTACCAGACCCAAGGGCGATGGTTCCCAGTCATGAACAGGTAGAGCCCAGATGGATGGGCTGGGGGCGGTTGGGTTATGTTTCCAAGCCCAGTTGGTGCTGCAGGGCCATGCTCAGCCCCGCTGTGGGCAGAGGATGACAGGAGGGATGGAGAGCTCCTTCTCCGTGGCCTCTTCAGTCACTGGCTTCTTTCTTCTCCTGAGGCTGCCAGCAGAAGTGCCAATTAATAGCAATTGTGATGGTGATTTCTGAAGTGCGGTTTAAAGGATTTCTAACTGGGTTGGAGCTGTTGTCAGTTGACTGACTGGAATAATAATAATAAAAAAAGCTCACTGCTTCAACAGAGGCTTGTTAGACTTTCCTGTCTGATCTGCTATGGATAGCGTGAACTGCAACAGCTTTTGCATTCAAAAGAGGGATTTTCCTAAAAGCATCAGTGAGCACTTGGCTGTTTTATTTGCTAAAAAAAAAAAAAAAAAGAAAAAAAAGAAAATATAATCTTAATTTTAGATTCTGTTAAAAAAAATAATAAATGAGGATCTGGAAATAAGAGGGGAGAAAAAAAATGAAGTAACCTGCAGGGTATGCGTAACTGTTTCCATACACCAGGATCCCTTAAGTGTAGCCTTATCAAGTGGAAATAATATTATGTATTTTTTCATGTACAGAGCTACTGAGATAGAACCAAAAGCACTAAATGGGTTAAAACACAAGGGGCTTGATATACTGAGGCCTTGTGTTGATATTTTATCATAAACCTCACAAACTGACATATGCTGACAAGCCACCCGAAGAAATAAACATTCGTTATTTGCCTGTAACAGGGGAATGCTTGAACTATGTGTGAATAGTATGCTGCCATCATTTTGAGAATTAATCTCCACTTAAAACATTTCCTTTATGGGCCCATACACAATTCCTATCAAATAACTTCCTTAGAATTCAGTGCCATAGGTGTTCATTCTGTCAAATATCATACTTTCTTTTAGAGTTCCCAAAAGGCTGCTTTTTTTTTTAATTTTTATTTCTCCCCTCCCTTATAGAAGCTTAAACAAAACCAGTCCCACAGAGGCAGGCCCGAGTGAGGATCAGGAGCCGTCAGGCCTTGTTGTGTGCAAAATGGCAGCAGCCACTGGGCTGTGCTCGTGCCCTCTTCCCCACAGTCACACTCCTTGCCTAGGGCTTCCCAGCGGGACCCTGAGCACTGGCCACCTTCACCTCATGCCCGAGGGCTCTTCCCAAACCGGCCTGTTCTTGGAGAAAGGGGAAAACAACTCAAGGAGCAAAACGGATCCCACATCAGACACCACACCCTGGCCCAGACTGGCTGCCTCCCCTAGGAAGACAGGCACCTAGGCAAGAAAAGCCTTTCTCAGTCGTGTCCCCAACTGTTCTTTCCACGCTGGTAAAATCTGATGGGTTTAAGTCATTAATTACTGGGTTTAAGGTGTTAATTAGTATTTGCACCTGTGAGGCAGTGTCCTGCATTGTGCACACCTGGGCACAGACAGGGTAGTGAGCTGCTCCCCTGCGCTGGTTGAGCCTGCAAAAGTCAGCCTGTGAGTAAAAATGTGAGGTTTAGGTGTGCTTAGGTATGTGTTGGGTTAATTTTTATTATTTTTTTTTAGTGCTTGGAAGCACTTTAGCTGATGCTTTAATGAAACTAATGCAGTTTGTAATGTTTGGGAGGTTTTCAAATCAGCAAGTCATAAGGCTCTGGTGTGTGGGATATTAAAGGCTCATTATGTCCGTTAAATTAAGGATATGTATCCCAAAAGATTTTGGGACCTCTGCTGAAAGATAGGTAATGTTTCCAGAATTTTTTTTTTGTGTGTGACTTAGAGGACCTGTTGACTAGCATAAATTTTACTCAGAGAATAAAACCCAAATATTTTGCTACGCGTATCTGTTTTGCATTGGGATTTAAGCAGATGTGAATCATGGAGGCTTTTACGGAGTCTTATGTTATAACATTCTTGTTTCGATAAATATGAGTTAAAACTCCTAATATTGTAATGCAGTTTTTGTACATCCGGAATTACTTTCTGTTTATAGAAATGACAGCTGCCTCAAAGGCTGATGGTGTTCTGAAATATGCAGTAGCTGTCTTTTGGAGAGAAAAAGGAAAAAAAAGCTGTATTGTTACTATTAAGAAACAGAGATACCATGGGTGTAAAGTAAGGAAAAAAAGACCTCTGAAAAGAAGCACTAACTGAAAATAGAGGGTGTCCCCCTACGTTGCCTTCTACTGTATATTATAGAAGAAAATATCAAAATCACTTGTCTTATTTTTATTAATCTAAAAAATGGGGCTTAATTTTTTTAAATGAAACTTTTTCTATTAAAATGAATGTTGGGGCTAAGGTGTACTTGGTAGAGTGAATTTTCAGACTGTAAGAAACAGTACAGAATTCCACTGGACTTGCTTACAGACCTTCCACTCCTGAAAGAAGTGGTGTCAGTGTGATTAATAGACCAGCTAGTAGTTCATTGAAGTTTTATCATTTGTGTTCATAGCTATAATATCAAATACTTATGTCTACTGCAAAAGTGGATCCAGAATAAGACCGAAAAATGTCTATGATTATTTTCCAAGTATATACATTTTTCAAATACAATTTTGTGCACATATACGCACACACGTGTATCTATATAATTGTAATGGATATGTTTCCTTTTTCAGAAAACAATAACAACTGGAAAATAATTTGTGTGAAAGTTAATCATGCAAGGATCTAGTGTGTTTCTTTCTGGATAAACCTTGTCTGAATATATACATATTTTAATGTGTCTTATGTGAATATTCCTATATATATACCAAGAAAGATCCCTGTGATTCAAGTGCATCGTATGTTTTAGGCACAAGCAGTTTGCCAAATTCAGAGTTATGATCTCAGAAAACTTCTGTGTAAACAAATTCAGCCTCTGTTTCTGGCAACCATATCACATAATGTCTTTTATGTCAGGCTGTCTTAAAAATTATTCTTATGACTGCTTGGAGCTATCAGATTCCTTTAATGGTTCTTAAGTTTTCTCATTTCCATTCCAGTTTATTCATGACATTTGTTTTGTACCAACATTATTCTTTTAATTCGATAATTTTTATTCTTCTGATCCATTTTTTAAAAAAATAAATTGTGATTGTATTTTAAAATTAACTTTACTAGGCAAACAAGCAATGCTTAGTCTGTTTTGTTCTAGAGTTTTCTATTCTGCAGTTCTGTCCCTGTCCTGTCCCTGTCAGAAACACATGTAATTCTTTATATATATATGGAATGTAGGGAAGAATGAGGTACGCCAAAACACAGGTGGGAAAACTGTGGCATGAAAAAGAATGGGAGTTGGTAGGGTGGAAGAATTTTGGGATGTAGTCATCCTACTAATTAATATTCAAAAGAAATTTTCATCTTGTAACTTTTCCCCATGAACTACCCCTTGGGCTACCATTGCCTGTTATTAGTACACTTAAATTTTAATAGTGTTACATTTCATTCTGCCATCATTCTCGAGGTCATCTAGTTATTCATGTTTGATATTCTAGTGCCCTTCAAGCTGATCACTTCCAGCCTCTTGCCACCTGAAAACCCTACCAGCACCTTCTGTGTTTTTATGGAAGCCATTAACATTAGATAAAAAGCCTGCAGCCTACTTCTTCCTTTTTCTTTTGTAATGTCTTTACTATGCAACATACCCTTTAAGCAGCTCCTTATCTTTCTTTACAATTCTTTTGCTACCACTTTCTGCAGATTAACTAGTATTTTCCTGTATATGTCAAATACTTAATATTAAGGTTCAGATAGGTTAGTTCTACCACATTTCCTTTATCTATAAAATCAGTTATCAGTCTGACATCCAAAGTCATGGGTAAACTTCTGTTCTATGTCATCCCATTTATCATATACCTCTATATCTTTACAAGGAAAGTAATATCTTATGGGTTGCTTCTCTTCATGTGAAAGAGAAACTCATCATCGAAGAGTTGAACAATAAAAGATTTTATTTCTGTATGTTCCAAGCTTATTTTAGACACCAAGTAGTTCAAGTGCTTTCTTTTTTTGTGGAATAATGCCCCTGGTTTTATGCACTACACCAAGTGCAGCCTTTCTGACTTGTTTCTCTGAATAATTCAAACTACATCTGAATTTCTTTCCTTGGGAAAAAAACCATACCTTTGACATGAACATGTATATAGAATAAACTACAGTATTGCAGTGTGCTTAGGAATATGGTATGGGAACATTTTGGTTGCCTGAGTTGTGAGAACAGTCTGACTATCTACAGTAGAATTTCCTACATGAAGCAGGAAAATCATATCCTCTTTGTTATTTGTATTTTTAGAATGATGATGGTCATTTCAGGAATAAATTCAAGTCCTGTATATATATTTAATCCTAAAGAAATTTGTATTTCCTGGTTGACCTGGCTAAGCAGGTTATAGGAGTCAAAAATCATTACTTCTCAGAGGTTGGGAACTTCTGGCCAGCTCCTTAGCAGTATCCTGCCATTCTTAAACTTAGTGACTACCAAGTTGGTTTATTCCCCCATGCTTTCAGTGAAACCTTGTGCTTGCTTATAAGTACCTGCAGCTGCTTTGAATCCAGCTATTTCACACATATTAAAAAAAAAAATAAATAAAAACATAAAAAAAATGTGGTGCTAAAAATACTCAGAGCAAAAATAAAAACAATATATACATTTCCTACCTTGAACTCTGCCTCTACATGGAACCTAAATTTAATCAAGTTTTGGAGTGATATATAGAATGTTATCTACGTCACTGGGGTTTTTTTTCAGCATGAACATCTACCATATGTCTTGACATTATTGCTATAAAAAGGAACATAAATAGTTATCTATTATGACTAAGATACTGTAAGATAATGGGCTATTACATGTGTTATGTTAAACACAAAAATGTGGATTTTTTTGCAAAAGCTTTCCTTAGTTTTCAGCATGTTTCTTTATTTTGTTTATGCTGTTTTCTTATCATTATCATTGCTTATAATCATTGCTCATGCAGGAGCAAGACATATTCTCACTTCAGAATAGTAAACAATACAGTTTTTTCAGCAGATCAAGCTTGAGAAAGTCCTGCCCTATTCCCCTGCTTCTGTCTGCCCTTCTCACTCCTACATCAGGTTTGCTGCCTCCCATACCCATATGTACTGATATATCTCTTTGAGAGTCCTGAAAATGGTCCGCATGAACTCTACACATGCACACCATAGAAAAAAAAGGCAAAAACACTGAAGTTTTTTCAACTGTTGTTTTTAATTTGACTTAAAACAAAGGCTTGCAAATTGCTGTACTGGTGGGGTATGGAGGGCCAGCAAAATGAGTGACAAGAATGATGGGCTGGGCAGTTTTGAATGAAATGTGTTGGGCAATTGCATCCTTTGTCAGCTTTTCAGGGACAAGCTATATGTCACAAAACTGAAATCTATACTGACTCCATATATGCCTTTCATAGTAATTTTGAAAACTATACTTAGCCAGACTTTAATATAGTTATGTTTTCAGTGATGTTTCCTGAATTAGCAATATTGTATAATATAGTGGTAGCTAATTTTTGTTTTGAGCAAACTATCCGTACACCTATTAACATTTACTCTGTGATAATTGCATTTGGTTGTTAGCATTCTATCCAGATAAGTGGGGACTGTTCATGACTTGGTAAGTGCCTGACTGTTTCAGTTTGGTCATGAACAAACAAGACAGCCATGAATTCTCATGCAGTTGAGAGTCTGTCTTTGGAAACAGAAAAGCTAAGAATTGTTAGTTAAAATGTTGAAATTCTTACTGAATAAAGCATAATCTGCTGGAGGTCCTGAAATTTATAGGCTTCTCTTACTGTTTCCAAGAAATCTGATTTTGTTTTATACCACAAAAATAACTGTGGCTTAGGGAAACAGTACTACTTGTATGTAGGATTCCAGGGTAATCTAGCTCCCATGTGCACAATGGAAATCTAAAATTTCTCTTAATTCAGTATATGAATATCTATATTTCTTCAATTACTTCCAGGGATTGAGGTAAAGATATTGATATAATCTGGCAGAAATTCCCTTTAGGGATTTTGTAAAGCTCTCCTCTCTTTGCCCCACAAAATTAAAAATAAAATATTATTCAAACCAAAATATTTCTCTTTAATTCATTGGATACATGGCTTGCATGTTCTAAGGGCAAACCATAACAAATCTTGCACATCTGGGATATTGAGTGTCTCTTTTAAAGCAGAGCAGCTGGTTATGATGAATGTGAATTATTGATTGATTTGAGAAAATACAATTATTATACCCTTTTCTGTAGAGTAATTGAATGAACCTATAAATATGTAAGTTCTGAAATCCTGTCTATTGTCTATGAAAAAGTTAGATTTTATCCTGCCCTGACATGCGTATGGTATCCTAGCCTAGTTTTAAATCTAAGCTGTCAAATATTTCCATAGATTTGAAAATCTGTCCCCTGTTCCCCATATTAAATGTCACTGTCAGTTTACTCCATGAAAAATGAAGTTTATTTGATGTGGTTTTCATACTTGTATAAGCAGTGCACCTATCACACCTATCACTTTTTTTTTTTTTTTT